>JAULUF010000050.1:15102500-15695000 GCA_031834385.1 Semotilus atromaculatus
TATACGCGAAAATTAGTTTTTACGTGCATAGGATACGCATGGGTTGGTTATATGTTTAGTAGTGGTGTGGGGTGCGTGTGTATAATACATTTGGCTTTGGGTAGAATTAGTGGTGTGGGATGCGTGTGTATTACACGCAATGAAGTGCGCATCAAATGCACGCGAAAACCTCGTAGCCTATCATATGCACATAAAATCTAATTTTCGCATATAAATTGCACGATAAACACACTGCGTGCTATAGAGACACTGGCAGCTGCTGAACTTGAACTTTCGTCAAGCATGTCAGAGGATCTGAGTTGTAATCCGCATTCGTACAGTTTTTTTCTTTTTTTTTTGTTCTCATCAAAACCAATTATGCTCATCAGTGGTTGTATATCAAGCAGGGACACGTTTTTGTGAATTATATTTTGTGAGTTCACTGGAACGAATAGAGAGTCTCGATTGAAGCGCGCGTCCGAGTGAAGACAATGCTGGGTGCGCGAGCCATCCGCGCCACTGATCGCAGAGGCAAAGAGCACTTTGATCACTTGATTTAAAAAACACATTTCAGTGCTAGATCGCCTCTTATTTAACAAACGAACGAAATGAATGCTCTGCTGGTTAACTAGAGATGTTTTATTTATATGTATTGGATCATTCGTGCCGCGAGATGTTTTACAGGCACCGAAATCAGGCACCGAAATTGTCGTTCTTATTCGGTCTGGTTACTACCGTTTACGTCGGAACCGGTTCCCTATTGGAACCGAGTTTCGGTACCCAACCCTAGTGATCATACCTGGTTGCGCGTCTGCTCAGCATATCTGTCCTCTTCTGGTCCAGCATTTCAGGGCACACATGCCAGAAGCGCTGAAGACGGGGACGGTCTGTCTAACTGCTGCAGTCTATGCCTACCCTGGGACACTTCCGGGTAGGGCTATATATCATAAATATCATATCACGATTCTTTTTCATGTTGGATGTAGAGCTCAAGGATATAGAGTATGAGCAGACATGCCAGTCCCTTTCTCTCCCTCCCTCTCCCGAGCACGCACGTGGCGTTCTGCCAGTCGAGTTTTCACATGATTATTTGTCCTTATTTCACCCATACACAAATGCTATCCTAGATGCTGAAGACACGTCAGCGGCACACAGATGACGAGCTACACCTACACTCCTCATCATGCTGCAGTGTTTGGCCAGTTATTCACTTCTTTTGGTCCATTCACTTAAGATGCATATCTGATTCCAAAGATTTAAGTATAAGTTCTCATTAGATGTGTGATCATACCTGGTTGCGCGTCTGCTCAGCATATCTGTCCTCTTCTGGTCCAGCATTTCAGGGCACACATGCCAGAAGCGCTGAAGACGGGGACGGTCTGTCTAACTGCTGCAGTCTATGCCTACCCTGGGACACTTCCGGGTAGGGCTATATATCATAAATATCATATCACGATTCTTTTTCATGTTGGTTTTACTATTTTGCAAGTGACTGAGCATTACAGCCAAACTAATGTCCCTATTTTAAAACATAGCCTTAGGTAACAATATATATATATATAAATTCACCTAAAGGATTATTAGGAACACCATACTAATACCGTGTTTGACCCCCTTTCGCCTTAATTCTACGTGGCATTGATTCAACAAGGTGCTGAAAGCATTCTTTAGAAATGTTGGCCCATATTGATAGGATAGCATCTTGTAGTTGATGGAGATTTGTGGGACGCATATCCAGGGCACGAAGCTCCCGTTCCACCACATTCCAAAGATGCTCTATTGGGTTGAGATCTGGTGACTGTGGGGGCCATTTTGGTACAGTGAACTCATTGTCATGTTCAAGAAACCAATTTGAAATGATTCGAGCTTTGTGACATGGTGCATTATCCTGCTGGAAGTAGCCATCAGAGGATGGGTACATGGTGGCCATAAAGGGATGGACATGGTCAGAAACAATGCTCAGGTAGGCCGTGGCATTTAAACGATGCCCAATTGGCACTAAGGGGCCTAAAGTGTGCCAAGAAAACATCCCCCACACCATTACACCACCACCACCACCAGCCTGCACAGTGGTAACAAGGCATGATGGATCCATGTTCTCATTCTGTTTACGCCAAATTCTGACTCTACCATCTGAATGTCTCAACAGAAATCGAGACTCAACAGACCAGGCAACATTTTTCCAATCTTCAACTGTCCAATTTTGGTGAGCTCTTGCAAATTGTAGCCTCTTTTTTCTATTTGTAGTGGAGATGAGTGGTACCCGGTGGGGTCTTCTGCTGTTGTAGCCCATCCGCCTCAAGGTTGTGCGTGTTGTGGCTTCACAAATGCTTTGCTGCATACCTCGGTTGTAACGAGTGGTTATTTCAGTCAAAGTTGCTCTTCTATCAGCTTGAATCAGTCGGCTCATTCTCCTCTGACCTCTAGCATCAACAAGGCATTTTCGCCCACAGGACTGCCACATACTGGATGTTTTTCCCTTTTCACACCATTCTTTGTAAACCCTAGAAATGGTTGTGCGTGAAAATCCCAGTAACTGAGCAGATTGTGAAAAACTCAGACCGGCCCGTCTGGCACCAACAACCATGCCACGCTCAAAATTGCTTAAATCACCTGTCTTTCCCATTCTGACATTCAGTTTGGAGTTCAGGAGATTGTCTTGACCAGGACCACACCCCTAAATGCATTGAAGCAACTGCCATGTGATTGGTTGATTAGATAATTGCATTAATGAGAAATTGAACTAATAATCCTTTAGGTGAATGTATGTCAAGAGCAGTGAGTGATTTCCTCTTTGTGGTTTGTTGTTTTATTAACATTAAAGAGATAGTTCTCCCAAAAATTGTAATTGTCATCATTTACTCAAGTTGTTGTAAACCCGAAGTTAGTTTCTTCCGTTGAAAATAAAAGTTATAGAGTGAATGCATTAACGTCCCTTTCCCGCCGGAACACGCCCCCCTCAGCCGGACTGAGTGGCAAAAGAGCTGCTGCGTGGCTGGAGTTAATAGGGGAAACTGCGAAAACGCGAGTAAAACAAACTATTATCAGTTTAAACTAAAAGTTGGACTCGATATAGTGTTCCTTACAACTTATCAAAGATCCAGTGATCCATGGATATTGACTTGCAGCCAGGAATCGTGTTTCCTGACATTTATATGTGCCTGATTTCGACGCCGGGGAAATAAATTAAGAAAATTAGCCTGTAAACGTTTTATAAATACAATATAGATAGGTCTAAATCCGAGTGATCACTTACATTAATGTTATACTGTATATCATCATATCGTCCAGCCCTAAAACTTGTATAGTTTTTTGTCAGTGTTTATTTAAAAACATCCAATTATGCAGAATATAGTCTGTTCTGTAGCTTTTTGCAGTCTGTAAAAATATACAGTACCTCGGATTTCTGGTCAAACCTAGTTGTACAGTCAATCGCAAAGCTCTTTCCCGTTTTAGATATGTTTTGTGTGTTTTTCACGGCATTCACGCTGAAAACAAATGCTGCGGCTCAGTCTTTTTGACACTTGTGGGCGTGACCGCATTCACTCCGGCCGACGGTGACGTCATGCGCATACCCTCTATTTGGAAGAATATGGGTAACCAAACAGTCGATGAACCCCAGTGACTTCTATAGTATATGTTTTCCTACTATGGAAGTCAATGGGGACCAGCAATTGTTTGGTTAGTTAGCCACATTCTTCAAAATATATTCTTTTGTGTTCAGCACAAAAAATAAATGAATACATGTTTGGAACAACATTAGAGTGAGTAAATACTAACATTTTTATTTTTGGGTGAACTATCCCCTTTAAGGACAAGCGGCAGCATGTTTACTATTAAGGCCTCATTATGCTTCTGCGTCAACTCCACGGCGTAGAACGCCGTCACTCCTACGGCGTCGTGGCCGTTTTATGGTTCTGCGTCAGGTTGCGTTGCATCGCGTTGAATCTGACCAATCACAGCCCTTGCGGTCTGCGTCGCCTCGACGCGTAGTTAAAAAATTTTGGAGGTGCACGTCGAGCTACGGCGTAGGGGTCGGAGAGGGGTTCGCGGCGACGCAGAGGGGTCTGCGGGGGTACGCCATTGATTCGACGCAGAAGCATAAAACAGGCTTAAGGTTACTGTCTCTTTAAGACCTGCACGCGACGAGTCTAATATACACGCATTTGACAAGCAGATTTTCTCTAAATTTTCTCTGTTTGCTTTCACTTTAGACATAACCAACTTTGTTTATGTAAACCTTGTGTGTATTTGCCAGTATTAGCGCAATAAGACTCGAAAGATAACTTAGTCCAGTATCCAGGCGCTGTTAGACAGGCTTTTAGTGCCTGTGAGCTTCGGGTGTAAGCGCTCAGAAAAGCGCATGTTAGAACAGCGCATCAGCATGTGAATGACATGTTTAACCGGCAAGGCTTTAAAGCACATAAAGCACAAGTGTCGCTTTAAAGCACAAGTGTCGGACACTTTTTGGTACAAGCATACAACCTATCCAGTATTAATAGCATATTTAACCCCTCAACATGTGTTCTCTTTCATAGGTTCAGTCAACGCTGCGTAGCTTAAGACTGCTATCTGGCTGTGCCGATTGTCTGAAGCCCTTATAGAATCACGCCAATTCATCTGCTCCTCAGATTTCTCTGCCTTCACGAAGCGGCCATTTTAGCCCTTCGGTCTCGGTTTTTCTGCCACAAATATTCGGATTCTAACATCAGCATTCTTCATCTGCACTTCAGCGACTGCGAATAGTGGAACTCAGTTCTCCTTGCGGTGAAGTGCCATGGATCATCGTTGTTGCCTGCCGCCATGTGTTCGCTTTAATGCGAACGACGACCCTCACAGTAAGTGTGTGAAATGTATGGGTTTTTCGCATGCGCGCGAGGCTGTTTTTGGCTTGTCTAAATGCAAATTTTGTGACAACCTGCTTCTCAAAACCCTTCTCCCCCCGTCGCGCTCCCGAGACCGCTGAGGCCTCGTTGGATTCCGCGACCTGGGGATCGGATGTAGAGCTCAAGGATATAGAGTATGAGCAGACATGCCAGTCCCTTTCTCTCCCTCCCTCTCCCGAGCACGCACGTGGCGTTCTGCCAGTCGAGTTTTCACATGATTATTTATGCCCCAGCCCGAGAGCACGCGAGACGGTTTCTTTCGGACTGGAAGATGTGATTTACACTGCAGCGTCCGACTCCGAGGATTTCGGGCCTGCTTTAACTACTGACGGTCTCCCGCCTAGCGGCCACGAGGTGCGGCCTACTGTGGCCTACACGGAGCTCATCGAAGTGCTTTCACGCACTACAGAGAAGCTGGCTATCGAGTGGCCCGACGAGCCCTGCGAGTCACAATCGTCTTAACTCGACGAGAGATTTTTAAGTGGCCCTAATTCTAGGCCTGAGCAGAGAAAGCTTCCCTTTTTCAGTGATCTGCATCACAAGATCTCCAGATCCTGGAAGCAGCCTTTTTTCGCTCGTCTAACAAATGCGGCAGCCGCTGACTTCACCAACCTTATTGGTTCTGTGGAGCAGGGCTATTCTGCCATTCCAGCGGTTGAGGACACGTTGGCTACTCACCTTTCTCCATCGCCTGCTCCGTTGTGGAAATCTCGACCCCTCCTTCCCTCTAAACCGTGCAGGACTACTTCCACCCTTATCGGAAAGTCCTACATGGCGGCTGGTCAGGCAGGCATGGCCCTACATACTATGGCCATCCTTCAAGCCTACCAGGCAGGTGTCTTGAAGGAGATGGACAAGGGTACTGGAATTAAGGTTTTAAGGAATTAAGGTACTTGAAGGTTTTCCTCTTGGACGCCCCAGTTTCTCAGTCTGGACTGTTCGGAGAGGCAGTCAACACTGTGGTTGACAAGTTTCAGGCCGCAAAATCCCAGTCGGCTGCCTTCAGGCAGTTTATGCCCAGGAGGGCTGGGGAATTGTTTAACCCCTCCCCGTCTCAACCCAGAGAACGTCCTTCTCATAGGATGGATTTTACCGCTAGGAGAAGTGACTCGTCTCATCCCCCACCAGCTACGGTTTTGGGAGCCCGCGGTCGCCCGTTTCCCCCGCCAGCGACCTCATAAGCGTCTGGAGCTGAAGCGGTCTAACAAACTCTGCACCCCAGCCTCCTCGAATCGTTCCTGACCCACAGGTCAGAAAAAGGAGAGCTTTCCCCGATTTACGAGGTCGGGACAGAACCGTTTCTGCCCACCTCTCACTTGCTCTCCTTTTCTAAACCTGTCACTTTCTCCACCCAGTGTGTTTCGAAGTGCAGTTCCTACTCAACCTCATTCAAACCGTCTGGCGCAGGAGGAAAGAGACGCATTAAGCTTTCTCCCCTCGCCTCCGACGCGTTTGACACCTGCTGCTCGCATCCTCAGAGACACTTTCGTTTTTCCTGGAAGCAGGCAGACCCTATAATACTGATCAAACAGGCAGTGGTACCTCCCACTACGTGTCAGGACGTCAAGTGCTCTCCTTCACATTGGACCACGCCACCCCACAGGAGTCAAGCGTCACCCTAACACAGGTATGTCCTCCGCAACACTCCACTTCCTCTATCACATTTCTTTCAAGAATGGAGGCGTCTGCCTTGGATCCTCCGCACGGTTCGGCTCGGCTACACACTTCAGTTCTGTCGCCCGCCCCCTTGCTTCAACGGGGTCTTTCCAACTGTAGTCAACAGTGCCTCAGGGGCTTCTGTACTACAGCAGGAGATTTCGTCCCTTCTCCTCAAAGGAGCAATAGAAGAGGTTCCTCCACAGGAAGTCGTGCAAGGCTTCTTCAGCCATTACTTCCTGGTCCCGAAAAAGGACGGAGGTCTGCGACCGATACTAGACCTGCGCCGGCTAAATTTCTCCCTTTACAAAGGGAAATTCAAGATGTTGATGCTGAAAGCTATCATATCTCAAATTCGAGCGGGGGACTGGTTCGTGACAGTAGACCTGAAGGATGCTTATTGCCATATTCGGCTCGTACGCGACACAGGAGGTTCCTCAGATCTGACTTTGGAGAAAAGGCATACCAGTACAGAGTCCTTCCCTTTGGTCTCACTCTTGTGCTGAGGACGTTCACAAAGTGTATGGATGCTGCTCTGGGAGTATATTGATGCTCTGTATACTCAACTACCTGGACGATTGGCTCCTTTTAGCCCACTCCAGGGAATTAGTGACTCACCATCGGGCAATTGTCCTTCGTCACATTCAGTCTCTCGGTCTGACCCCAGCTCAAAGCACAGTTTTCTTAGGGGTGCGCCTGGATTCCGTTCTGATGCAGGCCCGTTTGGCTCCTGCCCGGATTTCCAGTCTTTTGACATGTTTGGCTCGCTTCACACTCGGCCATCGTGTTTCTGTGGGCACTTGCCGCAGGCTTCTGGGTCTCATGGCCGCAGCCTCCCTAGGGTTGCTCCACATGGGACCTTTTCTGTGGTGGATGGAACTCTCAGGTGCCCGGTCCACAGGACCAGCTCTTTGCCTGTTGAAGGTGTCACGCAGTTGCTTCCGCGCCCTTTCAATCTGGCGGGACCCCCTCTTCCTTCGGAAAGGGGTCGGCATGGGTGCAGTTTTCTGTCGCTTGTCATGGGACAAGTTCCTTTCACTGAGGGCAGTCCATGTCCCTGGGGTCCTGAACATCGCAGCAGATTTTCTGTCGAGGCAGAAGCTCAGGTCGGGGGGAATGGATGTTGAACCGCCGAACAGTAGCCCTGATTTGGGAAGTGTTCGGGAAAGCAGAAGTGGACCTCTTCTCCTCTGGATTGAGTCGTCCCAATGCCCTTTGAGCTTTGGTCTTCCCGCTGACGTCCAGGAGAGAGTTCTTGTATATTGTAGTGATCCACTCAGAAACCAGACTAGTGTAGTGAAACATTTCTTTGCCTTTTAAGATGAGAGAACATGGATCCAGAGGGAGCTATAAGCCTAGCGTCCAAAGAAAAACAAATAGGAAGAGATATTGATTGGGAAAAAATTTTCATTTGTCAAGACAAATATGGAAAATACAGCCAAGATAAAGCCCTAAGAAATCCTTCTGAGAATGGGCTAAAGTGTATTAGATTGAGAGCAAATGAACGAGCGAAATACCAAGACGTGGAGTATGCTGATACCCTGGAGAGAATTGAGGAGTTTCTGGACACAGAAACTGAAAAGATAAAATGGCACAAAACATGCAATGCAGCTTTTACAAATGTGACTTTTATTTCTCGCCTGAAGAAACACTTTGAAAGTGAAAAGAAGTCACTAAATCTTGCAAGCAACTGCCAGCCGATCACCACTAGGAGTTCGATGCCTTCAGTGTCTTGGGAAAAATATATTTTCTGTCAGAAAGACAAGCCTGAGGACAAACTTCGAAACATCCAAATCATGACTACATCTAAAAAGATTCTTGATCTAGCTCAAGAAGACACAGAATTGCGATTGAGGCTTGCAGGAGTCAATGACTTGATTGCCGCTGAAGGCAAGTATCATCTTATCTGCTACAGGGAGTTCCTCAGGAAGTATCAGAGCACTTCATCAAGAGCAGGTGATCCATATTTTATTTGCTTACACAATGTGGCAGATGAGCTTAGAGCAGGACTTGCCAGAGGTGAAATATACTTGTTGAAAACAGTTTGGGAAAGATACTGTAAATTTCTCTGAGACTTTGATTTGGAACCAGGAATATACAAAGGTCAGCGTTTTAAGACAAAGCTTGAAAAGTTGCTTCAGGGAAAAGCACTTTTTGTTCAATCATTAAAACCAACTGATTCCATCATGATATTTCCTGAAATGACAGCTGGAACTGCTCAGCTTAACATGAGGTGTCGGTAAAGGTCAAGGCAGACATCAGGGAGTCCCCAAGACATGATGTTATTGGAGGGATTGATCAGCATCATGCAGAAAAAACTGTGCCTGACAGTCTGCACATCCTCTTATGACTCCTTTGCATTAATGATGATGACTTTGTGAGAAAAAAAAAGGTGGTTGTTTTCCTGGCATCTGGTGGACGAAGACCAACACCAAAACACATTGGAATTGGAGTTGCTTTACACCAAGCTACACGCTCAAAGGACTTAGTGTAGTTACTTCATGCTGCTGGGCACACCGTAAGCTATGAGTCAGTGTTGAGAGCAGATACTACCATGGCAAATGAGGCTATGAAGCGATACTTTGAGAATGGTGAAGTATGCATTCCACTGAACTTTGTCAATGCTAGTCTCCCTGGATACATAATGTATGCAAATGACACCATAGACATAAATGAGGAGACCCTTGATGGGAAAGGAACCTTTCATGCTTCCCAGATTGCTGCTTTCGATGAAGTAATCCTGAAGAATAAATCCCAAAAATAATGCTGAAATCTGGGAGATCAAAGTCAGTCTCAGTTCCACCAGGAGTGTTTGAACTCAAGGATGCTAACATGGAATCGCAGAAGCCCCCTCCAAAATTTCATGGATCAGTTACACCTGAGATGTATTATTCAGACACACAACTAACTAAACAATCAAAGAACCAAGATCTTGCATGGATTATATGCAAACTACAGAACACAGATGATCAGGTTATTCCATCTTGGAGTGGCTTCAACCACCGTGTCAAAATCAGATCACCAAAAAACAGTCGCTGGAATGATGCCTATTATAAACTCTCCAGCACATGACTATGACACAATCTGGACAGTGTTACAGAACTGCCACAAAATGACTACAAAACTGGGCCAAAGGTACACAATCATAACCTTTGATGAGCAGCTCTACTGCAAAGCAAAGATGCTTCAGTGGCACCACCAAAAAGAATGTGAGGATATTATTATTCTCTTGGGTGGCTTTCATGTGCAGATAAACTTTTCAAAGGTCATTGGACAGCATCTTGCTGATTCTGGACTGAGAGACATTCTTGAGGAAAGTGGTGTGTTCGGAAAGAACACAGCTGAAAACATCATGAAGGGAACAGGATGGAACCGTGTAGCCCGTGCACACAAACTTGCCTTTGAAGCACTTTGGAGAATACTGTGGCCAACCTTTCTGCAATGGGTGGATGACAATGGTAGCACAATAGACAACAGTTGCTTTGAGTTGGCAGACGCACTCTCCGAACACATACGAGTTGGAGAGGTTCAAGATCTCTTTGCTGAGTTTGACAAGGCTAATGAAGACAAACCAACGTTTACCTTCTGGCAACAATACATGGACTATGGGCCCTATCTTGCACCCGGCGCAAATGACTTTGTACACTGACGCATGTATCATTTGTTATTTGCACCCACGCAAAGCGGGCTTTTCCCTCCACAGACGCACGCCGGCAAACTAGAGAATGAACTTGCGCTCCCTGGGCGGTTCAGCGTAAAAAAGGAGGCGTGTTCCGGCGCAAACAATCCCTGGTGCTATTTTGCAGTTCCAGAGAACAATTGCGCTACTGACCAGAAAAAAACCTAGTCTAAAATCAGTGGCGCGTTGAGCGTACATTCAGATGCTATTTTAAGCGTGCGTGCTTGGTCATAATACAGAGTGTGAACAACGCGCATACACTGTAGATGAATCTCTCATCTACACAGATGCATTTTCCTTTTTGCAAATGATACATTATTATAAGGAAAAATATTAAAACACGAGGGAAATCATTGTTGTGTCTATGACGATGGGAAAAATAGGCATAAAGCTTACATATTTACCCAAATTATTATATGCATGTATAACCGAAGCTAGTTTGGGTGGGTTTGTCCCATCCCCAATGTCACTTCTCTTTCTTTTACGGCCCTGACGAGAACATAGATCTCCTCGGCTGTGAACCAATTCTGAAGCGCACCTGGAACAAGCGCACCTCGTTCGTCATGCTCTTAAAGGGAATTTGATACGACGCTCTGATTGGTTTATTTCACGTTACGCCCAAACCACACCTATGAATAATGAATAATGCCCTGGTTTGTTGCATATGATCACACCCACTACTCAAGATGGGGCACTGTATTCATAGCAGACATGGAACATCTGGCACAGACGTCACCAAGGGCAGGGCTTCCTAGATGGTGATTTTGTAGCCAAATAGACCAAACACAGCTTCAACAAGGTGCCATTTGATCTTTGCCTTGAGCACATCAACAAAACCGGAAAGGTTGCTGGAGGATTGGTAGGGATCACTCGAAATGAGACCGCTAGAAGTCCATCACCTACAATGAACGTGCATCTTTAGCACAGGACACTAGATCCCTGTTTGGACTGACACATGATGGAGAAGATGATGAAGACAACCACAAAGACTGCCTTCCATCAAGACTCAGAAGGGATAATGATGATGTCATTCAACTTGTAGACCAATTCCAGAGATACCATGTCTTCCAACTGGAGAATATGTATGAGTTGGTGTCTTTGACAACCGGTGATGTTGCTTCAGAAGATATACTGAATGACCTAACACATGCTGCAGAGTCTGGGAAACAAATGGTAACTGAGCTAGTGAAAAAAAGAATGAGCACAATGAACACAAACTTCCATAACAGCCTCACTAAGAGAAAACTCAAAACATTCTCAAATCTTTACAGAACAGACAGCAAACTTGGAAAAATCAAATCCAAGTGTGTGAAGCCCGACAGGGATATTTTCCGTCGCATCATTGTATCCATGGACAGTGGCAGAGAGGTTAACATAGATGGGCTTCTCCAAGAAGAACTGTGCGCAGTCCCCCTTTCACTTGCCACAACAGAGTCAGTGCTTAGACCTTCTAGCAAAGCTGACTTAGCCACCATTATGCTAACATTTTCATAAAGAAAGTGACTGGCAATCTACATGGGAACATTATTAGAGTGAATCTAGTCTTTGATCAGTACCTACAGAACTCCAAAAAGGGTGGAACAAGAGCAAAACGCAACACCACGCAGCGAAATATTCACACCATTGTAAGTAATGATGTAAAGATGCCAGCTGATTGGAATAGTTTCATTGAAATGGACGAAAACAAGGCCAACCTGACACAATTCATTTCAAATGAACTTGAAAGTCACATCATTCAATGTGGTCTTGAAATTGTAATAAGTGGGGGATTTGATGATGCTGAAAAAGGGGCAACGGCAGCTGGGATTGATGTTTCCCTCCTACGGGCTACACATGAAGAAGCAGATACCCGCATATTGCTACATGCTGTTGATGCCACAACCAAAGGGTATGAGAGGCTGCTCATTCAGTGCAGAGACACAGATGTACTGTTGTTGCTTCTTGTGTTTGCACACCTGCTGAGCCCAGAAATTTGGATGAAAGCGGGAACTGCCAAGAAACCACGCTACATTAAAGTGCATGATATTAAAATGTCAAATGAGATTCTGGATGGTCTGTTGGCATTTCATGCCATCACTGGATGTGACACAACCAGTCAGTTCACTGGAATAGGAAAAAGGACGGCGTGGAAAGTGTTCCAGCAGTGCCATCATCTTCTTCACAACTTTGGTAATGATGAAGTCCAGCTATTCTATCCTCAGTAGAACAGCTTGTTTGCAAATTGTATGCTCCAAAAACGACCAGCACTTCAATCATGGTTCGCTGTGCCCTGTTTCGGAAAGTGAAAGCCAATGTGGATACTTTACCATCAACTCAGGATGCCTTGTCTCTGCACCTCATGAGGGCCAACTATCAAACAAAGGTTTGGAAACACTCACTAGTGACCCATCCACAGTTGCCCTCACTAACCAGTTGTGGTTGGCACATGAAGGATGGAATGCTTGTCCCCAAGCTTTTAACCAAAGAACCTGTACAGGCCAGGTGCTTGGAGCTGACGATATGTGGATGCAAGGAAAGTGGAAGTCAGTGCAGTACCAGGCAGTGTCGATGTCGAAAAAGTAGAATATTTTGCAGTGGGCAGGGTTGCCAACTCTCACGCATCTGGCGTGACACTCACGCTTTCAGCATCAATCTCACGCTCTCACGTACACGCAAGAAATGTCACGCCAAAATCCATTTTTCTCCCCTCTCAATCCGTTAATTTTTTGTTGATGACTAGACTAGACCACATCATATTAACAGGAGAGGAGTTTAAGGCCCACAGCTGTAACATCTGCCTACAGCGTTCTCACTGCAGTGTTCTCTGATCGTTGATTCGCTGAAAACCTTGCACCTGCTGATACGTCAGTTGCGTGTGAAAAGTTCAGAGAGAGTTCAGAGCATAGGTTCGGAGTCGGAGCCACTGATGCACGTTTGTAAGTTTGGATGACAATCGAGGTAAGCAGATAATAAATGTGTGCATTGTCAATAGACATTAGCCTTGCCCAGAGCCATAGAGAGAAAGAGTTGCGACAGTCTTTGATGTCGCCGCTATGGCTGTCACGTGGTTCATGTAAGCCCCAATAGTTCCAATACATATGCTGGCTATCATGTTCTTCTATGGGACAGACAGCAGCGATTGCATTATTGAATGGTAAATATAAAATAAAACACACACTCAAGTACTTTTTCAGCTGTTATTGCATTTTGGTAATGTCAGTTTTGCATGTGGAGAGGCAGGGTCACAACTAAATACTGTATATTAGATACGTTTTAAACTATATTTTTGGAGGGAAAAGCTTAGTGTTCATGCTCACATGGGTAGTAGCACTGGCTTTAGTGGCTCTAACTTAACTTTTCCATATCATTCATCTGATGATGGACGTCTCATGATATTTATTTTAGCACAACTGGGCTGTATTAGGCTATTGATTCCCGTGATTTTGCTTATAAATTCCGATTCAGCCATTAGCCTACCTTCGTGATCACGCAAAGAGATCTGCCGTGGCGGTCCGTTCAGAATTCGCTTAGAAGCTAGCTCACTTCTTCTGCACTCTAAAAAGAGATGTGTTAAAAATGACACATCATGTGTAGAATTTTAACACATGTGGTGAGTGTGTTCAGGGACTACACATGTTGTGTCAAATTTAACACAATAATTGTGTCATTTTAAAACAATAAAGCAGAAGGGGAAGATGTAAAAATATGCATGTGCACACAAAGTACAAGACAATGTCTCAAGCTCAATGACTGGACAGACTCACTGTACTGTACATTATTCTGTTATTCACACTTTAACCCCTGATTGATAATCTGCTTTTGACAAAAGTTCATGAAGAGATAACAGTTAACTGAGTTTGCACTTTAAATTTTAATTAAAATGTAGCAACTAACAAAATATTGTATATAAATAACTTTTATTTACACTGGCGCGCTCTTATAAAATGATGTGTTGAAAACAACACAACCTGTAAAAAGAGATGTTAAAAATGACACATGTTGTGTAGATTTTAACACATGTAGTGTGTGTGCTCAGGGACAACACATGTTGTGTAGATTTTAACACATGTTGTGTTGATTTGAACACATTGTGTAGAATTTAACACATGTAGTGTGTGTGCTCAGGGACAACACATGTTGTGTCGAATTTAACACACAACCTGTGTTGTTTCTTAACACATCTCTGTGTTTATAAGGACTACACATTTTGTGTTACGTTTAACACAACTAATGTGTTATTCCTCTTAAACAGAAGTGTGTTGAAACCTTTTACACACTAATGTGTTATAGTTACACAACTTGTGTCAGATATGTGTCACATGTGACTAGTCGGTGTGTATTTGCCGGAGTTTCTTCCTGTTTTTTTTACAACTGAGTGTTTGGATGAACACTGACACGTATTGGTACCTTGTGTTTATGGAGTCCAGTGATGTTTAATAAGAGTTTGTTTGAACATTTGGATGTTTTAGACATCATGAATCTACATAGACAAGCTCTTATTGAGAATTAACAGAGGTTTGATGTTTCATTGAATGTTTTATTTGAAGTCACCAGAATCGTGATTAATAGCTCCTTTATTTGAGCTATTGACCCTTTAATATTCTTTAAGTTTTTCTCTTTAAGAAAATACATCTGTTATGGTGAGAAAAAACATGATCAGATGGTTCTTGATGATGTCATAATCAGCAAGTTTAGATCAAGTTTTTGAGTAAATTGTGTGCATTTATTTTATTTATGTGCTGTTAGTTATAACGGTTTTGTGAAACTACATCATGCTATCCAAAAGTGGAGAATGACTTAAAAAAAAAAAAAAAAAAGTTCAGAAAATGTAAAGCTGCAGCAGAAACTAGTCAAACACAGATATCAAGAATCAGCATATAAATCTCAACAATGGTGACAAACGAAAACTTCATGCCGCAATGCATGCTGGGACTCATGGATGAGCTTTGTACTATGGTAGCACCCAGCATGCATTGCGACATGAAGCTTTGTCACCATTGTTGAGATTCATACGCTGATTCTTGATGTCTGTATTTGACTAGTTTCTGCTGCAGCTTAAAACTTTCTGTTAACATCTTTTTTAAAGAAATAATAATGTAGCATAAACGGTAAGATTCTGTACGCATGGAGTATTTAAAATCAAACTATAAGCCAGTTGCAAAATGTTAATTTTGCTCATCACTTTATAAGTCATCTTTTAGATATTAAACTCATCTTGCTAAGCTTAATAAAACTACATGATGATAATATTATCATCTGATGATCTTTTCCTCATGATAAGTTCAGCTGTTTCAAATGTGCAAAATAAATACACAGAAACAGCAAACAGAGAAATCTAATATTAAAGAGTCAAGGGTCAAGAGCCCAAATAAAGCTGACACTAATCACGATTCTGGTGACTTCAAATGAAACATTCAATGAATCGTCAACACCAAACCTGGTAATAAGAGTATAAGTATAAGAGCTTCTGTAGACATCTGACAGAAATAAATTGTTTGCTATAATAAATTGGTTATTAATAACAAGTGAAAGCAGCATTTGAAAAATACAATGAAAAAAGAGGCATGATGTGATTGGCTGCCAAAAAACACCATTTAATCTTTAAGTTTTTATGAAATAAGATTTTATTTATTTATTGTAATGTATTGTTTTATTTATTTTAGAGCTTGTTATGGGATACCATATCAAATATACTACCTATCATTATTTTCATAAACACAAACTTCCCTCCACCCGGTGCTATTCTATCCAGTTACATTTTAACACACATTGTGTGTTAACATCTACACAACATGTGTCAAAATACCATCAACACATGCTGTGTGTTGTTTTTTAACACATCTCTTTTTAGAGTGTGATGAAAGTGCATGGCCACCCCCATGACCACAACATGAAACATGATCATTAAGACTAAGAATATAATTTTAAGATTAAGCCATACACATATCAAAACTATAACAGATTAAAAACGAATTTATGAACTCAATCCAAGTAACTTAAGCTATTGAGACATCAATTAAGCATGGCTGATACAAATTAAGGTTTTCAAATAAAAAAAATGTTTTAAACAATGACAGACAACAAAAATGTGTGCTTGTGTGAGTGTGTGTGAACAAGAAAAACAAAAACCAGGGGCAGGTGATCCATGAAACAGACTGGAGTCCAAAAACTAGTGGTCCAAAAAACTCAGCCAACACGTCACATAATGAAAATTTTGTATATCCCAAAAAATGTAATTAAATAAAAGTTGCTATAAAGGTGGTAGCGATTCATTACCGAACTAATTTAGATGCTACCTTCACAGCTGGTGAAGTCGCGCTAGCTAACTAGCAAGCAAGCAGGCAAAGCTAGAAAATTGGTTGAAACAACCAATATAATTTATATTTTATATTGGTTGTTTCAACCAATTTTCTAGCTTTGCCTGCTTGCTTGCTAGTTAGCTAGCGCGACTTCGCCAGCTGTGCATTTTTACACTGTGCATATACAAATGAAGACTAGTATAAGCATCACAAAGGTCCTCTGATACAATATAGACAGTTGACAATTCAAGAGGTTGACATTTCAGCAATTTACCTCTGGAACAACTCGACCCGCATCAAGGTCAAGTTTTTGAAACTAATCCGATCTTCAAATCCCAGAAGTAGGCGGTTAAAAGAGCCACCATTTTTTACAATGGAGGTCTATGGGAGTGTCGCAACTCTTTCTCTCTATGGCTCTGGCCTTGCCTAATCAGTCTGTGTGCCGAGAGTAAGCTACAGACTTCAACTATAGTTGCAAACATTGTCTGACATGCATTATGTGGGCTAGCTAATTGCTCAATAAAAATAGGCTCATGGTACAAATTATGTTTTGGCAAACCGGGCAAGTGGCATTTTAAAATTCCCCAAAAAAGGTTTCCCAGATTGTGTTGAGCCTGCCAGTGTGTGTGTGTGTGTGTGTGTGTGTGTGTGTATACACTAAGTGACCCGGTCTCTGTGTGTGTGTGTACAGTAAGTGACCCAGTGTGTGTGTGTGTGTGTGTACAGTAAGTGACCCTGTGTGTGTGTGTGTACAGTAAGTGACCCGGTGTGTGTGTACAGTAAGTGACCCGGTCTATGTGTGTGTGTGTACAGTAAGTGACCCGGTCTATGTGTGTGTGTGTACAGTAAGTGACCCGGTCTATGTGTGTGTGTGTACAGTAAGTGACCCGGTGTGTGTGTGTGTGTGTGTGTGTGTGTACAGTAAGTGACCCGGTGTGTGTGTGTGTACAGTAAGTGACCCGGTGTGTGTGTGTGTGTGTGTGTGTGTAGTAAGTGACCCTGTGTGTGTGTGTGTGTGTGTGTGTGTGTACAGTAAGTGACCCGGTGTGTGTGTGTGTGTGTGTACAGTAAGTGACCCGGTGTGTGTGTGTGTGTGTGTGTGTGTAGTAAGTGACCCTGTGTGTGTGTGTGTGTGTGTACAGTAAGTGACCCGGTGTGTGTGTGTGTGTGAGTGTGAGTGTGTGCAGTAACTGACCCGGTGTGTGTGTGTGTGTGTGTGTAGTAAGTGACCTGGTGTGTGTGTGTGTGTGTGTGTAGTAAGTGACCCGGTGTGTGTGTAGTAAGTGACCCGGTGTGTGTCTGTGTGTACAGTAAGTGACCCGGTGTGTGTGTTGTCCTGTAGATACGAGCACTTGGAGGAGCAGATGAACGATCTGACGGAGCTCCACCAGAACCAGATCATGAATAGGCTAATGCCATCGGGACTACCGGGAGATTCCTGGTCCGGTGCTTTTTGGGCCGATACATCTCATACTTTTTTTTTTTTTGTCTTAACGGCCCATAGAACTCGTACATCGGCCCATTCGTTTTGTTTTGCTTGATTGGCGGCGCTAGGTTAGTGTGCCGGTGTAATGCATTATGCATTGGTCAAAAATAATTCAGCCTTAATTTGACACCACATGGTGAAACGCGCAGCGGCCCATTGGTTCTTTTCTTGATTGACACTGGGCTGGCCCAATCACATCTTTAATGTGAAGTATAGAAATCAACTCTTTCAAGTATAGAAATTATTACAAGACTAATTATGAAAGTTTCCTTTATTTTTCAGTGTATTTGTTTTACAATATATGGCTATTAATATCATGGGATAAATATTATAACTATTATTATGTAGTAATGTAGACAGACACTAACTAAAAGAGGTTTGAATTTTTCTTTGTTTAATTGTTTAATTTATATATGTGTGTATATATATATATATATATATATATATACAGTATATATATATATGTTTTTGTGTGTGTGTGTGTGTTTTTATATATATAAAGTTGATTGGATTGGATTTTTTTGGATCTGTTAACTCTCGCTCGGTCCTACTCACTCATTAATTATTTATTTTTTTGGGTGGGAGTGGCGGTGTATATATATGTATGTGTGTATATATATATATATATATATATATATATATATATATATATATATATATATTTATATATAAGTTGATTGGATTGGATTTTTTGCTGCCGTATCCTTCTCACCTTTTTTACCCCTGACCCGTTTTCATGCCTGTGAAGGACTATAATGTGTTAAGAGCTCGCTCAAGTACTGCGGAGCTAAACCATTTAGTGCTTTGTAAGTAATCAACAATATTTTAAAATGTATACGATGTTTAATAGGCAGCCAATGCAGTGTTGACAGAACCGGGCTAATATGGTCATACTTCCTGGTTCTGGTAAGAACTCGAGCTGCTGCGTTTTGAACTAGCTGTAGTTTGTTTATTAAGCGTGCAGTGCAACCACCCAGTAGAGCATTACAGTAATCTAGTCTTGATGTCATTTTTGTGATGTTTATCTGTGAAAAGTGCTATATAAATAAACTTGAAGGGTTGGCAGGTAACACCTGGTGAACCTTGCCCAGAAGTGATCTGCTATAACTTGGTAGTGTCGCCATCTCCGCCGGCTTAGTCCCTCACTCTTAGGGTAGACAACTGGGGGCAGTGCTCCATCAAGCCGCCCCATTAAGAGGACATTAGGAGTCACGGCGTCCAAGTCATCAACACTGGATGAGGTATAGGCCAAAGGTTTGGTATTCAGTATTGCCTCTACCTCCAGTAAAGCAGTATGCAGTACCTCCTCAAAGAAAGGCTGAACTCCTAAAACAGTATACAGTGCAGCCTTCACAGACTTGATCTCCCTCTCCCATGTTCCCCCGAAGTGAGGAGCTGCAGGTGGATTGAAGTGGAAATCAATCTTCTGCTTGGATAGGAGTTGTTGGAGGTCTGAGGACATATTGTCAAAAGACTCGCGCAGCTCCTTCTCTCCTGCCTTAAAGTTCATGCCCTGGTCCGAATAGAGTTCAGCTGGAGTCCCTCTACGAGCAATGAACCGCCTAAGACTCATCAGGAACGAGTCAGCGTCCATACTGTGTAGGATGTCTAGGTGCACCGCCCTGGTGGTAAGACACTTATAGATAATGCCCCATCTCTTCTCCAAGCGTCATCCTATTTTGACTTGGAAAGGCCCGAAGCAGTCGACGCCAGTGGAGAAGAACGGCGGTTTGTATAAGCGTAGACGTGGACCAACGGCTTAGACTTCTATCTTCGGCACTCCTTGTACTGGTGTTGCACCCTCCTAACTGCCTCTCTACCACGGAGAATCCAGAAGACCCGGCGCATCTCTGCGAATACCCGCTCAGGGCCCTGATGACAGAGACGAGCATCGTAGTCCTGGATAAGGAGTTTTGTTGCTGGATGCAAGGGGTCCAGGACAACAGGATGTTTGAATGCAGGGTCTAACCATTCGGCACGTCGGGGTCTTCCTCCTACTCGTATGATTCCCTCGTCAGGGTCCAGCTCCGGGGACAGGGTTAGGAGACGACTACTTCGGAGTACCGCTTTCCCTGCCTTTAGGTGACGCAACTCCTCCGGAAAGCACTCAGCCGGAACTCTTCGGAAGATAGCCATCTCTGCCTGCCGGTAATCAGCTGTTATCAAGGGCTCATCTCGGTCTGCCGCCCCGTGTACCTCCTGCGCCACGGACTCGATCATATCCTTCCAGGACTTGTATGACTGGTCCAGGTGGGTCTCCTGTCTATCTGCTCTAGATATCACCCCACACGAAGCAGACTTCTTGTACTCCGTGATATCCTCTTCTGGTGCCTTTCCAGGTGAGGATGCCCATTCAGCTTGTCCCTTGAGGAGGAAGGATGGCCCTTGGCTCCAGCAGTTAGGCACAGCCAATTCTGCCAGGGTTTTCCCACTGGTCACATCATCTGCTGGGTTCTGCGCAGAGTCAACATAGCGCCAGGTACTATCTCCTGTCAGCTCCTGGATCTCGGAGACGCGAGTACCCACGAAAACCTTGACTCATACCACGACTCATCTTTGGTTGAGGCTTCCCTTTGGTCAATCTTCTTGACTGCTCCCGTCTCCACCAACTTGTGGATTGCAGCACAATACTCATCGGCTCGTAGCGTGTTCCGGGCCAAGCGTATCTCCAAAAGTCGGAGGCTGGGTAGCACGGCTTCCTTGGGAGCTTGAAGAGGGGGAATGTCTCGTTTCCGTAGCAGAGGCGTGGCATATCTGAGGACGCCTGCGACCTGTATTCGCCTTGTCTTGACCAATAGGAGCTCAACTGCTTCCTTATCCTGCTTCGACCTCATTGCCAGTTTAACGCTCTGGTATGGCTGTGTGTCCATTTTCCAAAGCTTCTCCATGTTCTGCATCAACTCCGTCGTCTGGGGTGAGACACTAGTGAAGAGACACTGCTGGATGCTCGGTGCCCACTGTGTAAGGTGTGCGGGTCCCTGAAGAGTCCATCCCAGTCTCGTGCGAATGGCGCCCGGACCTCCAGGAGGGCCCATCTTCACTGGCTCGATAGGGTTGAGTAGATGGGGGTAGTCAGCACCAATTAACACGAGCGGCTTAACGTGATTAAATGCCTCGAGGGGAAGATCCGCCAGGTGCTTGTACTTCCTCTTCAAGCTGGCGATGGGCTAGGAGTGGTCCGCTAGACCCAAGCGTTGAGAGGTGAAGGCCTCCACTATCCGGAATGTTCTCTTGGGATTGGTAGAGGATGATATTTTAAATGAGACAGCAGCTCCCTTCAGGGTTTGAACCTCTTGCCTCAATCCTCGGTTTGACACATAGCTCTCTGCTCCGTGTAGCTGTCCCTCATTAACTGTAACTCGCTCATGATTCTGTCTATGACAGTGCCAATACGCTGATCCTCGGCAGCCACAGACGGTGGAGGGTAGTCAAACGAAGGCCATGGTGGAGGGGGCAGTCCCTCGTCATACTCCTCCTCCTCTGACGCTAATGAGTCACCTGGTAATGGAAGGGGTGGCACTGGCCATCGCTTTGAGGACGGATCCTGCTGTGCTGCTCCTAGCACTCTGGCTGAGGCTGTTAACTCACACAATTCCCTTCTATTATCATGAGGTGAGGCTAAATTATACTGCCTCATATATACTCCGTGTAGGGCATAGAGGCATGTGGCCATCCTAGGCTTGTGTTGTTAATGCTCTCCTCAGAGCTCGTGGAATAATCATCCTGTGCATTGGGGAGTCTACTCCACTTTACATGAGGCTGTGAACTCCACTCTTCCCCTCTAGGCGTGAGTGGTGCCGGGCTGGCATGTGGTGGGCCACGTATCTCCGTTCGTACTGCACTAACCTCGTAATCTCTCAAATAGGATGGCTGCCTTTAACTGCTGTCTGGGCCAAATGGATGGGCCAAGTGGATGCTATCCGGTTCGAAGGACCACAAAATGTAGCGAAGGGCTACCTGAAGCTGCTAGGGTGAGTTAGATCGCAGTGAACCAGATGTGTCGGTCAGAACACCACAGAGTGCAGTATCAGTTTGAACTGAATTTATTCTCACTGGTATGAAGAATCAGCATGAGAGGAGGAGACAGCCTTTACATAAACTTTAACAAGCTATGAGAACTTGAGATCAATAGTGCAGTAGACTGATGAGAGCTTCCTTAGCAGCCTCCAGAGGGAATGGATTCCCTTAGCTGTGTTTGAGCATGAAGATGATAGCCGATGTACATGCAAGGATTGATGGCCAAAGACACAATGTGTGAGCAGATTAAGGGGGCTGATTCGTGGTGGCATTTCAAATTGATAGAGAAAAAAATTGTGTGAAATAAATTACACTGTGAAAAGGGGGAGACATGCAGAATTCAACTAGCATATTCAATAAGTAGATAAGAATGTTATTGTAATGTAACACTGTATTACAATGATATCATATATATCAATGTAAGACAAGAAATCAGAGCTCAAGGATAATATCAGATGTATTGTTAATCTCTCACAAAACCAACATCTATATAATCCCAGGTAGCCTTGGCAATTATTTAACTAGGCCTAATCATTTGGACCTTAACCTAACTACTTTTTTTAACTATAAATCACCATACAAACCCCTTTTTATTTTAACTACTGTCATAATTAAAACGAAGTTTATTAACTTATTCTTTTAAAGCCACTTACCATTTGTTTTTTAAATTTATCTGTGAAGCACATTGGTTTAGATCGGTGGCTTGTAGACTATATTTTGCCTATGACTACACTTAAAAGTATGAACAATTATTGATCTTTAATTCTTCATATCAAAACTAAAAGTGAAACACAAGTGCGATAATCCCCCACTCACTCCCTCTCTCTGCGAAACGCGATTTAAACCTGTGTCCTGACAAGAAACATAACTTATCTTTAATTTAAAGTAACATATAAAATAATCCACTGTCCATCACTAACGCGAACTAACGTTAGACAGAAACAAACTTTAACCGGATCCCTCCATTAGCAATCAAGCAGACTAAAGACTTTATGACATTTTTCAGTTAAAATTAAGTAATTAACATTAAATTGTATGATTATGTGATTGAAAAAATACAGAAACATGTCAGGCCACACTTAGCCTAAAAAATTAGCACTAATGTTAATTAGCTAGCCCGCTGCCTAATCTAATTAACCTAATTGGTTTAATACATATGTGCTTACCTTGAACTTCACTTTTATCCTCTGCAAAAGTTTAGATCCTTGGTTGGCACCTCCAGTGAATAATCTTCTTCTTTGTCCTCCGTGTAAAGTATCAATATCACACTTAAATTTTCGTTTTGCTGCTGAAATCCTTCCTAACGAGGACCCGGAAGTGGGCGGTACCCAACCATAATTGGAAAATGTGTGTGTGGCGAACTGAGTGCATTACCAGCCAAAAATGTTTGGGGGCACAGCGGAGCACCCGCTACACACACAATAATCATGTGTTATTGGCCAATGCTAAAACTCCGCCCAGTGCCTTCAGAATAGTTCCTCTATTGAATTAAATGGGTCACCCTTATGGGGACCTGATTTTTTTTCCCCACAACGCAGGAGGTCCCCATTACGTGACTGTGTAAACAGTTTATTGTCCCCACAACATGATGATTACCAGAACACACACACACACACACACACAGCTTTGTTTTTGTGATTTATGAGGACATTCCATAGGCGTAATGGTTTTTATACTGTACAAACTATATATTCTGTCCCCTTACACTGCCCCTGTCCCTAAACCTACCCATCACAGGAGACATGCTGCATTTTTACATTTTTAAAAAAAACATTGTTTTTTATGTTTTTTAAGCTATTTGAAATATGAGGACTCATGCAATGTCCTCATAAGTCACGTGTAAGTTGTAATACCAGTGTAATATGCATGTCATTATACACATTTGTGTCCTCATATATCACAAAAACAAGCACACACACACACACACTCTCCATCAGGGCAGTGTGGACACAGTCTGAACTCTCTCACACACACACACACACACACTCTCTCTCTCTCTCCATCAGGGCAGTGCGGACACAGTCTGAACTCTCTCACACACACACACACACACTCTCTCTCTCTCTCCATCAGGGCAGTGCGGACACAGTCTGAGCTCTCTCAAACACACACACACACACACACTCTCTCTCTCTCTCTCTCTCTCTCTCCATCAGGGCAGTGTGGACACAAGCAGAGATGGAGAGCCAGAGAGCTCCGACTGTGTCGGCCCGTCTCCACACACAGGCTGTGGTCACTAATGCGATACCTTGTCAGGAGCTTTCTCGGACCATAATTACTGATATTGGTCAGGTATGGAGCCAATTTATAATCCGACTTTATTTTGTGGAAGTATTTCAATTTATTTAAGTGTGGGACCTTTATCTGCCAATCGTGTATGTATTCTTCTTTGGTTATTATTTCTTTTACTTTTGAGTGTTTGAATTGAATTGATGAATTAAGTTGATGTTTTTCCACTAAATGTAGCATGGGGTCACTCTCTGTGTGTCCTGCCCTGTGTCTGAGAGTGAAGTGATGGTAGCTCTCTGTGGGAGCGTCTGAGAGATGGAACCAGAACTTCACGGCTCTCTTCTGGATCTCAGATAGGAGAGGGAATCTGCCTAATTCTGCCCGGCAACCCAGACTTGGAGCGTTTCTGTGGGTTCCCAGGATGTTCTTGCAGAACTTGCAGTTTTGTCCCATGATTCGTAATTTAGTTTTACTAAACTAAACTATTCGTAAAGTAGTCTTTAGCTGAGATTGTCAGACCCAAATAATTATAATAGGTGACGTGTTTAAGAATGTTCCCCCAAGTGCAAATTTGTATTTCTTGTCGTTAAGGCGAGGTTTTTTCTGGAAGATCATGATTTTGGACTTGTCCATGTTGATGGGTAAGGCCCAGTCGGTGCTGTACTGTTGCAGCAGAGAGAGGCTTTGGTGCAGACCCTCTTCATGAGGAGACAGCAGCAGGAGATCATCAGCGTACAGGAGGTTGGGTGCAGACCCTCTTCATGAGGAGACAGCAGCAGGAGATCATCAGCGTACAGGAGGCTTTGGTGCAGACCCTCTTCATGAGGAGACAGGAGCAGGAGATCGTCAGCGTACAAGAGGCTTTGGTGCAGACCCTCTTCATGAGGATTAGCTGGTCTTTTACAGTGTGCTCCAGGGTGTAGCCTCCTCAGTCCTGGTTGTCCACATACGTGGACATCACAAAGTCCAGGGGTCAGAAAGTAAAAGTCCTGCCATATTTGTATTCCACCCACAGCAAAAACTCCAGTGTTAAATGAACTTTACTGGGAGTTTATTTGGATCCAGACTCAAGAGTGTTAAAGTTAATGAGATAATTAAGTGAATAATTGAGTGATGATTGAGATATTGAAGACACCAGATGTTAACTAGCAGAATCACTGAAGGAGAAAATCTATATTTTAGTCACCGTTATGGTGACCGTTAAGTGTTTGCTTTAGTTGGGCAGGTGACCTTTAAATGTTTAACTAAAGATTTTGTTTGGCTGTTTTAACAGCTGCATGAACAAAGAGATCAGATCAGGTGTTGTAGATGTTTAGACATAATCATCATTTGACCTGAATCACTGAACTCATTTAAAGCCTACTCTCTGACTTAAATGTATAATGATCATAACAGCATCACAGTGATTCTATAACATTAGATACAGATTTTTCAAAATAAACCAAATGATATCTTAAAGTGTAAATTGCAGGTTAACCACCACAATCAATTAATGTGTAAATAAAGTGCTCAATATGTATATATTTAAACATTTCTGTCTTAAAATGCGTTAAAATAACATTTATTGGGGTTTCTTCAAAGGTAGCGTGTTTTTTACAGTAACTGTGATGACGTCATAACAGGGAGTCGCAACCTATACTCTGCTAGATTACCACTGTTTGTGGCTTGACTATGGAGAACGAGGAGGTGGAAAACCATCAAATTTTTGATGGACCACAGCCTTATAATTTTGAACTAGTCAGGCATGAGAGAGGGGAGGAAATTGCCAGAAATCATGGCCCTCAAAGAGTAATAAATGCTTGGTGTGAGGAAAATGAGTGGAGGGTTGGTCGGGTGTCCTGGTGAGTAGCTAGAGCTAGCTTGGAGCTAACTCGGATAACATTAGGGAACAAGCCAAAGTCTTTTCAAAATCTTGCCGTCATGTAGAATAGCAAGGAGGGACAACGACTGAAGACATTATTTCCTCCATGGTGTTAGTAACGTTAGTCCTAATCAGAGCTGTAGAGATGCACAGACACAATGGCGCTTTTGCTGGCATCTGCTGACAGAACGCGATATATTGCCTGTGCTAAAACGCTACTAATTAGCGATGCTCATTGTCAGAAAGAAAAAGAGACAGGTGTTTGTGTGGGCTATGCCACCCAATGGAATCAGCAGTGGAGGTGTGTTGCCGTGAGGTGAACGTGTTTTGGAGTTTAGTGGAGCAGCTCGACCCGCGACCGGCAAATCTGACATGCATCACGCAGCATCCTGGTATTGACGCATGCATGCCCGTTTGTTTTGCGAATAGCTTACTCTCATTTCAGGCAGGATCACGGTCCTCATGAAGCCAGCACACACGAGTATGTTTACAATTGAGTTATTTCATTCATCACTGCTGAATCTAAAAAGAAAGCTTGCCGTTAGACGGTAACTCTAGGCTGCTTGCCGCTTGGAGTCCCTGTTATGACGTCACGCCCAGCTTAGCGGAAGGGGAGTGCTAAAAACCACTGTAAAAAGTACCAGCTTTTCATATTATAGTCAGCATTTTGGTATAAAAAACATACAAAACAATGGTAGGGGTTCTTTTCTTTAAGCACATTGCATTATCTCGTAAAAACATTTACCTGCAATTTACACTTTAAACGTTGTTCTGATAAATAAATAATAATCTTTCTTTTAGGCACACACAGACATCAAGATTCAGTGTATGAATCTCAACAATGGTGACAAACAGAATATTCAATTAGGAAAAGGAAATTACTCAGACAATTCAGATCATAATTTATTCATACCGCAATGCATGATGGGAGCCATGAATGAATTTTGATTGGTGGCACCCAGAATGCACTGCAACATGCTATATAATTGTCACCATTGTTGAGAATCACAGGCTGATTCTTGATGTCTGTGTGTGCCCATAAAGTAATTAAAATATAATAGCTTTTAAGAAAACTTTTGGACAATATTTAAATTTCTAAAAATCTTATACTGTGTAATCAAAAGGTTAAATTCTACAAACGATGATTATGTTATAAAACAACCAACAACAGTGCATCAGCTTTCCTTGTTGTTCAACTGGCTGCTATAACTCATGTACAGCAGTCAAACAACATCTAAAGTTGAAGATTAAAGGGTCAAGAGCCCAACTAAAGCAGACACTGATCACCATAATGGTGAAAATGTGACGTTCTCCTTCAGTGATTCTGCTTGTTATCATCAGGTGTCTTCAATAATGCTCAATCATCACTCAATTATTCACTTAATTATCTCATTAACCTTAACACTGGAGTTTTTGCTGTGGGTGGAATAAAAATGTGGCAGGACTTTTACTTTCTGACCCCTGGACTTTCCACCTCTGACCAAAACTCGGGTCTTAGGAGGATATAGTTGGGAGGTCAGATGTTTTTGGGTGAGGGTTGGTTCGTTTTGTGAATAGAGTTTTCCAAAATGTTCGGTCCAGATGTTTGGGTCATAGATGGAAATGTGTTTGGGTTCTTTTGATTTGTCTAAATTATTCCACAATTCCCAAAAAGAATTCTGATCAACTGCCTCCTCGACCTTATTAAGTTTTGCTTTCATGTGATCAGCTTTTTTCTGTATTAGAAGTGACTTGTATGTTTTGAGGGTTTGCTGATATGTATCCCGCACTCAAAAAAATGATATGTTGGCTTTACTTAACTTTTTTATGTAAACAGGTTCCACTGGTTCCACATAACTATGTTTCGTTAAACAAACATAATATGTTCATGTAACTTCAACATCATGGATTTTGGTCATTTTAAGCGACCCAGTTAAACTCTGAGCTAATGAGTTAATTAAGTGAATAATTGAGTGATGATTGAGCATTATTGAAGACACCTGATGTTAACAAGCAGAATCACTGAAGGAGAAAACCGGAATGTTTAAGTCACCGGTATGGAGATAAGTGTGTGTTTTAGTTGGGCTCTTGACCATTAACTCATTAACTTTAGATTTTGTTTGGTTGCTGTACGTGAGTTATAACAGTTGGATGAACAATGAACAAAGGTGATCTGATGGTGTTGGTTGTGTTTTAATATAATCATTATTTCACAATCATTTAATAGCATTTCAAACAATCTCACAGGCTGTGAGATTCACAGCCTGTGAATCTCAACAATGGTGACAATCATAAAGCATGTTGCAGTGCATTCTGGGTGCCACCAATCAAAACTCATTCATGGCTCCCATCATGCATTGCTGCATGAATAAATAATGAGCTTATGATCTGTCTGTCACCATTGCTGAGATTCACAGGCTGATTCTTGATGTCTGTGTGTGCCTACTCAAGATATTTAAGAAGTTTCTTTATTTATTGATTTGATCATTTGAATTTCATTGAAAAAGCTAAAAATAGTATGCTCTACAATGACAGTGCTGCTATTATCCATAAGGTAAACTTAACTCAGAAATTGGGTTCAGTAATTCAGGTTAAATGATTGTGAAATAATGATTATGTTAAAACACAACCAACACCATCAGATCACCTTTGTTCATTGTTCATCCGGCTGTTATAACTTATGTACAGCAACCAAACAAAACCTAAAGTTAATGAGTTAATGGTCAAGAGCCCAACTAAAACACACACTTATCTCCATAATGGTGACTTAAACATTCCAGTTTTTCTCCTTCAGTGATTCTGCTTGTTAACATCAGGTGTCTTCAATAATGCTCAATCATCACTCAATTATTCACTTAATTAACTCATTAGCTCAGAGTTTAATTGGGTCGCTTAAAATGACCAAATTCCATGATGTTGAAGTTACATGACCATATTACGTTTGTTTAACGAAACTATAGTTATGTGGAACCAGTGGAACCTGTTTACATAAAAAAGTTAAGTAAAGCCAACATATTTTTTTGAGTGCGTGTTTGTTGGTTTGCAGGGTCTCTGTGTTTTATATTTGACAATGATCGTAATTCTTTTCTTAATTTTTGGCATTCTTTATCAAACCAACCATCTTTAGTCATTTCTTTCTTACATCTATAATTTTTTCTTTTTCTCAGCGCTTTTCTGACCACTGTAGAAAATATTTCATTTAATTCATGTTGCTAAATTTATGGTTTTCTTGTCTTCGCTAAATGAAGTAAATACAAATTAATCTATCATGTTCTGGACCCGGGTGCTGTGGAGCTGGGCTTCATACTGGGCTGGACTGTCTTTACTTTACATATAAATCTGTAGGGAGGGGACCCAGTTGGCAGTGGCGTATCCAGGACATTTTTGGGGGGGTGGCCAAGATGGGACACAAAGCTAGTGTGGGGTGGCCATGGCATAGCGAAGTTTAATGCGTATCCGTACACAGCCGACCATGGTTCGAATCCCGGTCCTTTGCTGCATGTCACATCCTCTCTCTCTCCCATGATTTCCTGTCTCATAACTGTCAAATAAGGGTGTCTATCCTGTTAAAAACAGTCCTAACCACCTATCACAGTCCTCAAGTATCTCTGGTTATTTTAACATGTCTATTTTTAATCAGTAATTATGGTCAGGATAGGGTAAACATTTTCTAAGAGCTATTTTCTTGTAGTGGATTAAAGTCCTTGTCTCTTCACAAGTTAGATTAGAGTAGCAAAATTAAACTGCTCTTAACTCATCCTATAGAATAACATTTATCAGTCATCATCTGTGTCACCTGTATTGATACCTGTGTTTGCTTTACTAATTGAGGCACCATCTTGTGGTTACATAAAAACACAAATCCAACAGGATAAACCAAAATGCTTAAAGATAGGACCTTATTAAAAAGTGTATCTGTAAAAGAAAAACTAAGCTTGTAAGGAAAAAACAGAAGTATTTGTTGTTCTTTACATGCTTAGTTCATGTTCTTATTTACCTTATATATAATTTGTTAGAGATACTGGAATTTGAATTTCTTAGTTTGTTCTTTGCCAGGTGTGTTTTTATTTAACCACAAGAGAGGACTTAAATTAGTAAAGCAAACATGGGTAACAATACAGGTAACCAGAGGTGTCAAATCCAGGGTCAGAAAGTAAAATTCCTGCCATATTTTTATTCCACCCATGAACGCACACAGCAAAAACTCCTGTGTTAAATGAACTCTCGTGGGAGATTATTTGGCTCCAGACTCAATATTGTTAAAGTGTGAAAATATGAGTGTTAAATTAACAATCAAGTGTGTTAAAGTAAATGAGCTAATTAAGTGATTAATTGAGTGATGATTGAGCATTATTGAAGACACCTGATGATAACAAGCAGAATCGCTGAAGGAGCAAATCAAAATTTTTTGTCACCATTAAGGAGATCAGTGTTTGTTTTAATTGGGCCGGTGACCTTTAAATATTTACCTTAATCTTTTGTTTGACTGCTGTAATTAGGTTATAACAGCCAGATGAACAAAGAAAAAAGGTGATCAGATGGTATTATGTTTACACATAATCATCAGTTGATCAGTGTCACTGAACTCATTTAGAGTCCTCTCTTAGTTCTCTTATGTTGGTCATTGCAGAATCACAAAGTTTTATAGCAAGACATCCAGATTTTTCTTTATAATCTAAATGATTTTTTAAAAGTTGTTCTGATAAAAAAAAAACTAGTCTTTGTTTTAGTCACACACACATCAATATTCAGTGTATGAGTCTCAACAATGGTGACAAAAAGAATATTCAATTAGGAAAAGGAAATTACTAAGAAAATTCAGATCATAATTTATTCATACCGCAATGCATGATGGGAGCCATGGATGAGTTTTGATTGGTGGCACCCAGAATGCACTGCAACATGCTTTATTATTGTCACCATTGGTGAGAATCACAGGCTGATTCTTGATGTCTGTGTGTCCAAACTTCAAACAAAGTCTTTGGATCAGAACAACTTTTAAGATACATTTTGGGTTATATTGAAAATGCAGAAAATACTATACAATCATATTCTGTTGTAATCAATAAGGTACATTTTTCTTAGGGAGTTATGTTATTCAGGTCAACGTCAACATGTGACTTCATCTAAACATAACCAACACCACCTGACCAGCTTTTCTTGTTGTTCATCTGACAGTCAAACAAAAAAAACAATATTAATAGTTTAAGGGTCAAGAGCTCAACTAAAGTAAACACTGACCACCATAATGGCGACTTAAAAAATGTGCCTTTGTCCTTCAGTGATTCTGCTTGTTATCATCAGGTGTCTTCAATAGTACTCAGTCATCACTCAATCAATCACTTAATTATCTCATTAACTTTAACACTCTTGAGTCTGGAGCCAAATAAACTCCCATGAGAGTTCATTTAACACAGGAGTTTTTGCTGTGTGAGTTCATGGGTGAAATAATAATGTCAGGACTTTTACTTTCTGACCCTGGATTTGACACCTCTGATTATGTGTAAACATAATACCATCTGATCACCTTTTCTCTTTGTTCATCTGGCTGTTATAACTCAATTACAGCAGTCAAACAAAAGATTAAGTTAAATATTTAAAGGTCACCTGCCCAACTAAAACAAACACTGATCTCCCTAATGGTGACTAAAAATTTTGATTTGCTCCTCCAGTGATTCTGCTTGTTATCATCAGGTGTCTTCAATAATGCTCAATCATCACTCAATTAATCACTTAATTAGCTAATTTACTTTAACACACTTGATTGTTAATTTAAAACTCATATTTTCACACTTTAACAATATTGAGTCTGGAGCCAAATAATCTCCCATGAGAGTTCATTTAACACAGGAGTTTTTGCTGAGTGCGTTCATGGGTGGAATAAAAATATGGCAGGAATTTTACTTTCTGACCCTGGATTTGACACCTCTGATGTACAGTACAGTGAGTCTGTCCAGTCATTGAGCTTGAGACATTGTCTTGTACTTTGTGTGCACATGCATATTTTTACATCTTCCCCTTCTGCTTTATTGTTTTAAAATGACACAATTATTGTGTTAAATTTGACACAACATGTGTAGTCCCTGAACACACTCACCACATGTGTTAAAATTCTACACATGATGTGTCATTTTTAACACATCTCTTTTTAGAGTGTACGACCATTACTGTGTTAGTTAAAAATGTAAAACTGGCCCTAATTCAGTTGATCAGCTGTCATCATTGATTGATAGCTTTTCTCTTGTTTCTTGTGTTGACGAACTTGACCAACTGTGGTCTATATCTGTGTCTCCCTCTCCCTCTCCCTCTCCCTCTCCCTCTCCCTCTCCCTCTCCCTCTCCCTCTCCCTCTCCCTCTCCCTCCCAAGGTGGAGGTGTGAAAGTTAAGGAGTGCAATTGTGAACTATTGAAAACCTTTTAGTAGAAGGAAATTCAGCCAAGAGCTTGATGTAAATAAATCTATTTCTTTTTTGTTTGTTTGTTTATTTATTTTTATTTTTTAGTTGTATCTTTGGATTTTTGTATACTTTGTGACAATTTGGACTGAAAATAAAGAATCCTTGCACTGAAGTGCTGTGGCTGAGCCCTCATTCTTTACCAACAAGCCCTTTTCACAGTGTGTGTGTGTGTTTAATGTGACACAGAGACACTGAAGAGTTTGAATAAACTCCAAATCCAGCATAGAGGGGTTCAGTGAATGTGATTTTAAATGTGTGTAAGTGTGTGAGTGTGTGTTTGTCAGATACGCTGTAGAAGGACAGAGTGCCGGCCGACACGTCCACAAACACTCCTACTCTCTTACAGGAGATTGAACCAGCCGATATGACAGTTTCCTTATTATTGTGCCAGACAATGAATCTGTCAGTAGAGCACTTTAGACTCCAGGACTTCTCATTACGTCCAAACCAAGAGTCATCACTCAATCTTTTCCTCTTGATTCCTTTATACGCCACTGATATTTTAGTATCATCTCCACTCCATTCAGCCTCCCAGTAACAGCGTCCAGTCAGCCTCTCTCTACACAGAACCTGACGCCACACATCAAATCTGTCTGGATGATCAGGATACGACTGTGGGACATCCACAAGCGTCACCTTTCTGTTCTCCTCAGACAGAATGAGACGAGTGCTTGCTGAGATTGGATCCAGTGTTAGATCACAGGCATCTGAACACAAGAACACACATTAGATGAGCAACATTTACAACTAGATAAAGTTCAAGACAAACTTTGATGTTGGCTTGAGAAAGCTTAAATTTTGAAGGTTATCAAGGCAATCCAGTCTATAATACAAATAGATAGATAGGATGCTGCTAGGCATTTGCTATGGTGTTCTGGGTGGTTGCTAGCCAGTTGTTAGGTGGTTGCTAGGTTACTCTGAGTGTTTACTGGGCAGTTACTAGGGTGTTCTGGTGGTTGCTTGGATGTTGCTAGGGTGTTCTAGGTGGTTATTAGGCAATTGCTAGGGTACTTAGGGTGGCTGCTAGACAGTTGCTAGAGTGTTCAGAGTGTTTTTTTTTTTTTGACGGTTGCTATGATTTCCTTAAGTCTGCAATGCATTATGTTCAGGTGCTGAAATATGGCTTATTCATGATGTTATACGGTTGCTAGGTAGCTCTAAATGGTTGCTAGGATGTGGCTAGACCAGTGTTTCCCAACCCTGTTCCTGGCGGCACACCAACACTGCGCGTATTCTTTGTCTCCCTAATCAAACACACCTGATTCAACTCATTAGCTCATAATCACATGGGTTCATGAGCTGATGAGTTGAATCAAGTGTGTTTGATTAGGGAGACAAAGAAAACGCGCAGTGTTGGTGTGCCGCCAAGAACAGGGTTGGGAAGAACTGGGCTAGACAGTTAGCAGGGTTAAACTAATAGACTGCATGTCTGTCCAAATTAAAAGAGCTGTCTCTATGATGTTCTGATTTATTCATGGATTTAAATAATTGTACAAAAACAGTCAATGACTGGCAAAAAAAAATCGTGAAATTAAAGTAAAATTTAGTAAAGTTTGAAGTTGTCATGAAACGGAAGTTGTTATTTTTTCCTTATTGTGATGTACTGTATATCCGAGTGAAACGGCTTCTGAAATTAGAAAACTTTTTAGGGCGGGGCTTGATTTCATCCTGGAATTGATTGGATCGTTTGAGTTTGGGCGTTGCTAACAAAATGGAGGCAGATTTGAATGCCAGTTTACAGTCAATTGTGGAGGATTTCTCTCCACCGGACTCACCACCGTTACCCTCCCATGAAGCATTTTTAATTGAGGAACCCGACGATGAGAACGAGAACGAGCAGAAAAATTTTCTGGAAGGACTCTCCTCATATTTATATGAGCCTCCTGTGAACCAAGATGAAGCCATGCCCTGTAGTAATAGATTTTGACTAGAAGCACCATGGACTGAAGCACAGGCTCTACTCCTCAGCACAATGGTGACTAACACAAAACAGACAATACAGAAATCCTTTAAATCCCAACGTAAAATTAAACACTAACAGATCTCTCAAGATCTCTGCATCTTCACTGATTTCAATCCAGTTTGACTTTAATTTCTTTCATACAAAAGATCTATTTGAGAATGAACAGTTTAGAGGTTGATGTTTTATTAAAACTGGTAAAGTTGTGTTCAGTTTTTTCTTTAGTTGGGCTCTTCAACCTTGACTTTTTAACATTAGATTTTCTCTGACTGCTGAAGTGTGTGTTTCTGATACAGGTTTTTTTTATGGCAAATCAGATGATGTTGGTCACTTTTTAGTGATGGTGTAGTTGTCATTTAGTGGCTTAATACACTGATACCAGAGTCTAATCTCTGATTAAACGGTTTAATATTAGTTGTTAATTTCACATGCCAGTGCTACAGAACATGTTTTGACAGGATCATGTAGACCAGTGGTTCCCAACCTTTTTTATTGGCATTTTAAGCATTTCATTTTGTTAAAACTAAAAAAAATGTAAAAAAAAAATGTATAAAAATTATTAGTGGGACATTTTATGCATCTTTATTTGACCTCAAATCATGTCATCTTCCAAAAATGTTTTTTACAGTGTATCCCTCTCCTCTATTTTTCAGTGGAAGTCTATGGGGTGGTTGCTAAAGTGCTGTATTATGGTTTACTAGGGTGTGGCTATGAAGATGTTTGGTAATTCATTACCTATTGGCTGCTTGATAAGTCAAATGAGTGTGAGACAGTTAGTGTCAGGGTTTTCTAACTTCTGTCTAGTTCATTTCTTGGTTTTGTGACAGAGCTCTGACACTCTTGGTTTTGTCTCATCTTTGTCGGTTTCGAGTGTGCTCGAGTCATGCACTCACTTGTCTACGTGCTTTGTTACATGTGCGGGGCATGATGTTTGGATGCCAGCATGTCAGCCTAGTTTGGTTTCGGTTCTGTGTCCGTATTCAGAATTTGTTTTCTGTTGTGAGCGCACAGGATGAGCTTATGCTTGTTCTCGTGCGCTCTGTCTTGTCGTGTGAGCGTGCGGTTTCAAATTCGCTACGGCCGTGTGCTCTTCTGTCCACGTGTGTTGTGTTTTGTGTAGCACGCGGTTCGTGTTTACATCGGTCGCGTGCTTTCATGTCATGTTTTGTCTAGTACTGTGTAGCACACAGCTTGTGTTTTTCACTAGCTGTGTGCTTTCTTGTTGTCATGTTTTGTGTGAACACGTGGCTTATGAGTTTTCATTAGCTGTGTGTTCATGTCTTGTTTTGTGTGAGCACATGGCTTGTCATGTGTTTCCTTGTGCCATGTGCTCTCCTGTCATTGTCTAGCCCCTCCCATCTTGTTACCTGATTATTGATTAATTTGCCCCACCACAAACCCAGACGACGTACTGACAGAAAATGAAATTTGAGCGGAAGTACGTAGGAGGGTGGAACCAGGCTACACCTGTCCTCCCTCGTTACATGCTTTGTTTGCTCTCCCTATTTATTCTCCTTGTGTTTTCAGTCCTGAGCTGGTTCATCGTCGTATCTACACCGTGTGTTTCCCTGCTGTCAAGTCAAGTCTGTCTTGTTTTCCCTTTCTGGATAGTTTTTGTTTGTATATTGTTTTTATTTTTATTATTAAAATAAAGCCCATCAACTCTGCACCTCTGAGTCCTTGCGTTTCTTTCACCACCCCCACACCTGACTGAACGAACCAGTCATAATGAGGACTTAGTGGAGGAAGGGCTTACGCCATCCACCAGCATCAAGTGTCTCCAGCCCTCTCTACCAGCGCATCCTCCAGTTCAAGGCCTTGAGCTCTCTCTATCAACAGGGGACTGATTTGAGGAGGTTTGCCCTAGAGTTCAACAGTGCTGCAGAATGGTTGAGTTTCAATGATGTAGCATTCAAGGACTTATTTAACTATGCCCTTGACGATCCTCTCACCTGGTGGCGTATGAGAGGGCTGGACCACCTGACTTTTGAGGATTTCCTAGATTTTCTTGCTTGCCATGCAAATACTCCTGCGAATATTGCTGCAGCGCCCCCCAGTGTTGGCCGAAGAGTGCTGCCTCGCTCACGGAAACGGAGGAGGAGGAGGAAGGCTTCCTGTTTACCACAGGGCCCGGAGGTCATTCCAAAGCGGGCTGTCAGCCCAGAGGCCACCCCAAGGCTCATTGCCCTGCCGGCGCCGCCCAAGCTCCTTGCACTGACGCCTCCCCCCAGGCTGCCTGTCATGCCGGCTCCGCTCAAGCTCCTGGAGGCCGCACTTCCGGAGTTTGTCTCGTCGTGGTCGCCCATTCAGAGCCTCTTCACGTCATGCCTGCCAAGCCTGGGTCTCTTCACGTCATGCCTGCCATGCCTGCATCTTTTCACGTCAAGCCTGCCGAGCCTGAGCTTCTTTACGTCAGGCCTGCTGAGCCAGAACGTGCACGTCATGCCTGCCCAGTCAGAGACTGTTCACGTCAGGCCTGCTGAGCCAGAGACTGTTCACGCCAGGTCAGCCGTTTCTGACAAGATGGCCGCCTCTACCCCTGAAGCGTCGGATCCGCTCTGGCTGTCTGCTCAGCTGGCACCACCCTGGCCCTCTCCCAGGACTCCAGATCCGCCAGAGCCCGCCTGGTCTGTCCCTCCGGTTCCGCCCTCACCCTCAGCCAGGAATCTAGACCTGCCTGAGCCTCCTTGTCTTATTCCTCCCGTCCCTCGCTGGTCACTGTCTAAGTCTTCCTGGGCTGTTTTGCTGGCTCTGACTTGGCACCCCTTCCGCTCCCCCTACTTGGATCTGTATTTTGATCCCGTTCTGTCTAGTCTTGTCATGTTTGTGTGCTGGTCGTCTTTTATGTGATATTCCTGTTTTGTGTCATCTGCTGTGTGTCGGTATGTGTCCTAAAGGCCCCAATATACTTCAAACGAAATTGAAGAACGAATTGATGTAAAGTAATTTCTAACATAAGCAGGCCAAAACAAAGTTAATTTTGTGTTTGTTTTGGGAGTTTGAAACGGCTTGCCAAAGTGAACTCTCGCCAGCTGCAAAACACCCTTGGTCCGTGAATGGCAGTTTACACATTTGTGACTACTTGTCTGCAACTTCAAATTCAGAATACAGGTTTGTGACTATTGTCAGCGACTGCAAATATCAACATTCAACTTCAGATTTTTATTTTGCAGGTTTTCACATAGGAGCTGAGAGTGTAAATTTTTGCGTAAAAGTATGAATATTTATTGTACACGTTGTCAAATTCACATCTACATGCTCTCGAATTACTCTTTTACCTTCATACAGTTCACTCTCAGTCAATAAGATTCCATGTACTATTTTCATTGGTCAGTCGGAAGTCTATTCTGATTAGTTGATAACTTTTGACAATTTTTAATACAGAAGTGAAGATAAATAATTTCTTGTGCAAGAACACGGGATTTGCAAGTGCACAGGACACAGTTTGAGCGCACACATGCAATATCTGAGCGAGATGTAAGATAACACTGTATTTTGGAGAGTGCATCAAGTTTTGAGCAAGAGCAATGGAAATCCGCGTGTGAGTGGAGAGATTGTGTGTGTGCGCGTGTGTGAGAGAGAATTTAACTGTTAATAATTGAATTCATTAACTTTCCGTTAATGTAAGTCTATGGGATTTTTTGCCCGCTTTTTTCGTCCACTGTGCGAATATCGAAGGCAAAAGAACAATAGTGATGCTTAGCTTTGCAAGCACTACTAATAATTCTAAGTTTAATAGGATTTCAGTATGTTGGCTTTCTCAAGCCAATATAACAACAAAACACCAAACACTAAATCTGTGTGTTTGAGGACTTACATTTGTGTAGTCCTGCTGAAGTCATGAACTCTCCTCCGTGATCCACACTAGAAAACACACACACACACACACACACACACACACACACACACACACACACACACACACACACACACACACACACACACACACACACACACACACACACACACACACACACACACACACACACACACAGACACAGACACAGAGTTTGTTTCATTATATTAGTGAGAACATTGCATAGACCATTGATCAATGTCCATTGATTTTATATCAGGTTAATAATATTTCCTATGGCCTAGGCGAACTCAAGCCCCGCTCCTAAACCTACCAAACATAGAAACAACACAAGATTAAAAAAAATATATATGTTTTGGCAGATTAAAATGTCCTCACTTGTCAGACTTCAAAATATTTCACTATATAAGTGAGGACATTTGCCACTCACATGTATAGCCAAACCTGCACACACACACACACACAGTTTTTTTTTAGTTTTGTGACCATGCAGACCATACTTATTATTAATAGAGGTCCAAGCACCGAAAGTGAAAATACATATTGTAAAACTCGCAGTAAAGCGATAATAGCAAGTAGGCAGGAGGTCACTTAAGATGTATCTTTTAACGTGCAACGTTACCAGGTGCTGTTCGTGGCGGTGGTGCTGAATTGGTTGAAATCGATGGCTCAAGAATAAATTATTCACTCGTGCAGGGGCTGCTTCACTGTGTTATGTGAGAGGTTCTTTATAAAAGAAGCACTTCAGAAATAGTTGAAATTGCATTTGTTAGGACTTGTTATGCCAAACAATAATAGCATAATACATATTTTAAAATTGTATCATATATTGCTGCCACAATCATGGCCCATTTCAAATGTTTACGTGCTTTCTTCTCTTTCCCCTTTTTGTTCACTGAGGTGGAGCTGTGATGAAATATTGTTCTTGTAAATACTTTCCAGCATTTCAATAATAAAAGTGAACATCATACGTACAGTGCTCGGCAGTGATCAAATAGGATTTGAACAGTGAATTTTTAAAGGAACACTCCGACTTTTTGGGACTTTAGCCTATTCACCTTATCCCCCAGAGTTAGATAAGTCCATACATACCTTTTTCATCTCCGTGCGTAACCATTTACATCCAGTCTTTGTGCTAAGCTAGGCTAGCGGTGGGCTCGTCAAACAGACTTATAGCACGCACGGAGATGAAAAAGGTATGTATGGACTTAACTAACTCTGGGGGATAAGGTGAATAGGCTAAAGTCCCAAAAAGTCGGAGTGTTCCTTTAAGTGATCTCCTCTGTAAACTTAGAGGTGTGGATTCGAAAGGCAATTAAATTACCACATGACCTTGGTGTTTGTCAAAAAAACAGGTAATTTGGCCAGGGATTTTAACGCAGATTGTGGGAGAAAAACAGTGACATTCTGGATTCGGACCGCCATAAAATCACAGTCTAATCCCTGTAAATGTTGAAAATACCGTATGACCAATTACGTCCGAGTAGGGCTTAACTGGCACTGCCAGTATGCTTTCACTGGCCTTTGAAAGGGCTCCGCGGATGGCACTGTCTTTGATTTAGCACAACTATTATTATATAACGATATGGTACAGCTAAATGTGTAACCTAGAACAAATTAGCATTAAGAAGGTTTTGGGTGAATCCAGCCCAATACATTTCTTATTAGAACATCATAACTGGCTAACATTTTTAGCCTCTATAATTAAACAAACAAGCCCATGCAGAGCGTAAATGTCCTGTAATCAGAGGTGTCAAATCCAGGGTCAGAAAGTAAAATTCCTGCCATATTTTTATTCCACCCATGAACGCACTCAGCAAAAACTCCTGTGTTAAATGAACTCTCATGGGAGATTATTTGGCTCCAGACTCAATATTGTTAAAGTGTGAAAATATGAGTTTTAAATTAACAATCAAGTGTGTTAAAGTAAATTAGCTAATTAAGTGATTAATTGAGTGATGATTGAGCATTATTGAAGACACCTGATGATAACAAGCAGAATCACTGGAGGAGCAAATCAAAATTTTTAGTCACCATTAGGGAGATCAGTGTTTGTTTTAGTTGGGCAGGTGACCTTTAAATATTTAACTTAATCTTTTGTTTGACTGCTGTAATTGAGTTATAACAGCCAGATGAACAAAGAGAAAAGGTGATCAGATGGTATTATGTTTACACATAATCAGAGGTGTCAAATCCAGGGTCAGAAAGTAAAAGTCCTGACATTATTATTTCACCCATGAACTCACACAGCAAAAACTCCTGTGTTAAATGAACTCTCATGGGAGTTTATTTGGCTCCAGACTCAAGAGTGTTAAAGTTAATGAGATAATTAAGTGATTGATTGAGTGATGACTGAGTACTATTGAAGACACCTGATGATAACAAGCAGAATCACTGAAGGACAAAGGCACATTTTTTAAGTCGCCATTATGGTGGTCAGTGTTTACTTTAGTTGAGCTCTTGACCCTTAAACTATTAATATTGTTTTTTTTGTTTGACTGTCAGATGAACAACAAGAAAAGCTGGTCAGGTGGTGTTGGTTATGTTTAGATGAAGTCACATGTTGACGTTGACCTGAATAACATAACTCCCTAAGAAAAATGTACCTTATTGATTACAACAGAATATGATTGTATAGTATTTTCTGCATTTTCAATATAACCCAAAATGTATCTTAAAAGTTGTTCTGATCCAAAGACTTTGTTTGAAGTTTGGACACACAGACATCAAGAATCAGCCTGTGATTCTCACCAATGGTGACAATAATAAAGCATGTTGCAGTGCATTCTGGGTGCCACCAATCAAAACTCATCCATGGCTCCCATCATGCATTGCGGTATGAATAAATTATGATCTGAATTTTCTTAGTAATTTCCTTTTCCTAATTGAATATTCTTTTTGTCACCATTGTTGAGACTCATACACTGAATATTGATGTGTGTGTGACTAAAACAAAGACTAGTTTTTTTTTTATCAGAACAACTTTTAAAAAATCATTTAGATTATAAAGAAAAATCTGGATGTCTTGCTTTAAAACTTTGTGATTCTGCAATGACCAACATAAGAGAACTAAGAGAGGACTCTAAATGAGTTCAGTGACACTGATCAACTGATGATTATGTGTAAACATAATACCATCTGATCACCTTTTTTCTTTGTTCATCTGGCTGTTATAACCTAATTACAGCAGTCAAACAAAAGATTAAGGTAAATATTTAAAGGTCACCTGCCCAATTAAAACAAACACTGATCTCCTTAATGGTGACAAAAAATTTTGATTTGCTCCTTCAGCGATTCTGCTTGTTATCATCAGGTGTCTTCAATAATGCTCAATCATCACTCAATTAATCACTTAATTAGCTCATTTACTTTAACACACTTGATTGTTAATTTAACACTCATATTTTCACACTTTAACAATATTGAGTCTGGAGCCAAATAATCTCCCACGAGAGTTCATTTAACACAGGAGTTTTTGCTGTGTGCGTTCATGGGTGGAATAAAAATATGGCAGGAATTTTACTTTCTGACCCTGGATTTGACACCTCTGCCTGTAATGCAAGGAAATCATTGACGCATTTGTGCATAAAGAGGCATTCAGAAAGATAAAACTGATAAAACGGTCCTACAAAACTTTCCAGCCTTTCTCAAACAGACTGTGGGAAATTTACCTACATCAGTAGCCTCCTCAGACCTGGTTGTCCACATACGTGGACATCACAAAGTCCAGGGGTCAGAAAGTAAAAGTCCTGCCATATTTTTATTCCACCCACAGCAAAAACTCCAGTGTTAAATGAACTTTACTGGGAGTTTATTTGGATCCAGACTCAAGAGTGTTAAAGTTAATGAGATAATTAAGTGAATAATTGAGTGATGATTGAGATATTATTGAAGACACCAGATGTTTACTAGCAGAATCACTGAAGGAGAAAATCTATATTTTAGTCACCGTTATGGTGATCAGTGTTTGCTTTAGTTGGGCAGGTGACCTTTAAATGTTTAACTAAAGATTTTGTTTGGCTGTTTTAACAGCTGGATGAACAAAGAGATCAGATCAGATCAGATGTTGTAGATCATGTTTAGACATAATCATCATTTGACCTGAATCACTGAACTCATTTAAAGCCTACTCTCTGACTTGAATGTATAGTGATCATAATAGCATCACAGTGATTCTATAACATAAGGTCCAGAGTTTTCAAAATAAACCAAATGATATCTTAAACGTTGTTCTGATAAATAAATAATAATCTTTCTTTTCGGCACACACAGACATTAAGATTCAGTGTATGAATCTCAACAATGGTGACAAACAGAATATTCAATTAGGAAAAGGAAATTACTCAGACAATTCAGATCATAATTTATTCATACCGCAATGCATGATGGGAGCCATGAATGAATTTTGATTGGTGGCACCCAGAATGCACTGCAACATGCTATATAATTGTCACCATTGTCGAGAATCACAGGCTGATTCTTGATGTCTGTGTGTGCCCATAAAGTATTTTGAATAGAATAGCTTTTAAGAAATCTTTTGGACAATATTTTAATTTCTAAAAATGTTATACTGTGTAAGCAAAAGGTTAAACTCTGCAAATGATGATTGTGTTATAAAACATAACCAACAACAGTGCATCAGCTTTCCTTGTTGTTCAACTGGCTGTTATAACTCATGTACAGCAGCCAAACAACATCTAAAGTTAATGATTAAAGGGTCAAGAGCCCAACTAAAGCAGACACTGATCACCATAATGGTGACTTAAAATGTGACGTTCTCCTTCAGTGATTCTGCTTGTTATCATCAGGTGTCTTCAATAATGCTCAATCATCACTCAATTATTCACTTAATTATCTCATTAACTTTAACACTGGAGTTTTTTGCGGTTGGTGGAATAAAAATGTGGCAGGACTTTTACTTTCTGACCCCTGGACTTTCCACCTCTGACCAAAACTCAGGTCTTAGGAGGTTAAACAAAGAGTTCATGTGTCACGTGCACAGTAAATTTCCCGGTGTTAAATTTAACACCGCTCGGTGTTTATATGGGAACCACCAGCAGGGTGTTAAAAGTAACACTGATACAGTGTTAGAGTTAATGGGATAATTAAGTGATTAATTGAGTGATGATTGAACATTATTGAAGACACCTGATGTTAACAAGCAGAATCAGTGAAGGAGAAAATCTCATTTTTAAGCCACCGTTATGTAGGTCAGTGTTTGCTTTAGTTGGGCTCTTGACCCTTAATTATTAACTTTAGATTTTATTTGACTGTTGTATCTGAGTTGTAACTCTCAGATGAACAAAGAGAAAAGTTTGTCCGGTTGTTTTGGTTATGTTTTCAACATAATCATGATTTGACCTGAATTAACTTAGAGTTTGATCTCTGACTTAAATGTATATTGTTGTTTCCAGCATCACTGTGATTCTACAGCAGAATATTCTAAATAATCAATAGGATTTCTTTTAACTTTAAACTGATAAAACAAAATCATTCTTTTAGGCACACACAGACTTCAAGAATCAGTGTATGAATCTCAACAATGGTGACAAACAGAATATTCAATTAGGGAAAGGAAATTGCTCAGACAATTCAGATCATAATTTATTCATACCGCAATGCATGATGGGAGTCATGAATGAGTTTTGATTGGTGGCACCCAGAATGCACTGCAACATGCTTTATTATTGTCACCATAGTTGAGATTCACAGGCTGATTATTGATGTCAGTGTCCCTAAATAAAGTGATTTTCGTCTTTTATTCAACACAACTTTAAAAAAATTTTTTGGATTGTTTTGTAAATGCTGCTGATCATTTGCTGTAGAATCACAGGTCTGACAATGTAGACGTAACTCTCTAAATGAGATTTGTGATTCAGGTCAGATTATGACTATGACTAAACCAACACCTCCAGATCAATTTTCTCTTTGTTCATCTGAGAATCACACCTCAGATACAACAACCAAACAAAATGTAAAGTTGATGATTTAAGGGTCAAGAGCCCAACTAAAGCAAACACTGATCTCCACAACGGTGTCATCGATTTGATTTGATGACACCGACAGAATTGATTTTTCTCCTTCAGTGATTCTGCTTGTTAACATCAGGTGTCTTCAATAATGCTCAATCATCACTCAATCACTTAATTATCTCATTAACGTTGAATGTAAAAATTTTAATTTTAGGATGACTGAACTTAATTGTTTTGGACAAAATAAAGACTGTTAACCTTATTCAACTAAACAGCATTGGATTAACCTTATGTAATTAACTTAAGTTAATTGAAATAATTAATGTTACATTAATAAAAAGTAACAGTTAAGTGGGACCTGTTGACATAAAAGAGTCACCTGTTGATTAAAGCCAACACATCACTTTTTAGAGTGCTGTTACAAAGACAACAATGAACATAAGAAATACATAAATTGTCAAACCACCCGACTGGAGGAAACACTGATCACCATAACGGTGACCACATATTTTCAATAAAACTTCAACATCTAAAAATGTGTTCATCCTCAAAAAGAACTTCTGTAGATGAATGACAGAAATAAGGTCAAACTGGTTTGTAATAAGAGTGATTATGTCTTTTCAGTTGATTTCATATAAGGCTGTGTCTGGAAGTCAGTAATTCTTGTTTCTCTTTCCTTCAGTGATTCTACTTGTTAACAGCAGGTGTTCATCAATAATGCTCAATCATCACTCAATTAATCACTTAACTATCTCATTAACTCTAACACTGTATCAGTGTTACTTTTAACACCCTGCTGGTGGTTCCCATATGAACACCGAGCGGTGTTAAATTAACACAGAGGAATTTACTGTGTGGAACTGCTACAGGAGGAGATGTAATCCCGATCCCAAATCCCAATGGATCCGTTCACCACAAATGAGGATGACGTGGAGTATTTAGAAGTGGAGGACAAGCTCTTGTTAAGTCAAATTCTTTTATGAGGAGATTCTTTTCTAAACATGGGTACAAATGGTTCTGGTTGGTGAAAGGAACCGACTTCGCGTCTAAGCTTGCGCACCATGCCACAACCAGTCGTTAAAGATTTTAAACTGAGCGTCAGCATCAGTTCTGGCAGGCCAAGTAGTCAAGACGCTGCTAACGCTATTGGCTAACAACACGGTCTCATCAGCTGTTCTGCTCAGCTGAGCTGCATCAGCTAATCTGCATCAGTTGTTCAACTCCGCTGCTAATGGCTACGCTCAAATAGGGCGCCCTATTTTAAGCAGATTCAGTTCGCTCCTGAATGTTTGCTGCTCGCTTCACTTCTACTTCGCTTCAATTACTACTCAAGGTCAGTTGATTTGACAAATTAAACTTGTGAGGGAACGCAGCGCTGTTCCACTTGGTCTAACGTTAACTGTTACACTATTATACTAAACAGCATTTGAGTGTGTTGAAAGTTATATTATAATGCACTCTAAAAAGAGATGTGTTAAAAAAACAACACACAGCATGTGTTGATGGTATTTTGACACATGTTGTGTAGATTTTTAACACACAATGTGTGTTAAAATATAACTGGATAGAATAGCACCGGGTGGAGGGAAGTTTGTGTTTATGAAAATAATTATAGGTAGTATATTTTATATGGTAAAATTAAATATTAAATAAATAAAACAATACATTACAATAAATAAAATCTTATTTCATAACTTAACTGGTGTAACAACTGATTAACTGGTGTTTTTTGGCAGCCAATCACATCATGCCTCTTTTTTCAATGTATTTTTCAAATGCTGCTTTCACTTGTTATTAATAACCAATTTATTATAACAAACAATTTATTTCTGTTAGATGTCTACAGAAGCTCTTATTGAGAATTACCAGGTTTTGTGTTGACGATTCATTGAATGTTTCATTTGAAGTCACCAGAATCGTGATTAGTGTCAGCTTTATTTGGGCTCTTTAATATCTAAAAGATGACTTATTAAAATGATTAGCAAGGTTAGGATATTGCGATTTAGCTTATAGTTTGATTTTAAATACTCAGTGCGTAGAGAATCATACGTTTACACTACCTTATTATTTCTTAAAAAACGATGTTAACAGAAAGTTTTAAGCTTTCAATATAAACTAGTCAAATGCAGACATCAATAATCAGCATATGAATCTCAACAATGGTGACAAAGCTTCATGTCGCAATGCATGCTGGGTGCCACCATAGTACAAAGCTCATCCATGATCCATTGCGGCATGAAGCTTTTCGTTTGTCACCATTGTTGAGATTTATACACTGATTCTTGATATCTGTGTTTGACTAATTTCTGCTGCAGCTTTAAACTTTCAAAACTTTAAGTCATTCTGCACTTTTGGATAGCATGATGTAGTTTCACATAACCATTATGACTAACAGCACATATATAAAATAAATGCACACAACTTACTCAAAAACTTGATCAAAACTTGCTGATTATGACATCATCAAGATTCATCTGATAATATTTTCTTTCGCCATAACAGATGTATATTATTCAAATACAGTTACAGCAGCTAGAGGAAAGCTTAAAGAAGACTAAAGGGTCAAGAGCCCAAATAAAGGAGCCATTAATAACGATTCTGGTGACTTCAAATACCTCTGTTAATTCTCTATAAGAGCTTGTCTATGTAGATTCATGATGTCTAAAACATCCAAATGTTCAAACAAACTCTTTATTACAGATCACTGGACTCCATAAACACAAGTTACCAATACGTGTCAGTGTTCATCCAAACACTCAGTTGTAAAAAAAAAAACAGGAAGAAACTCTGGCAAATACACACCGACTAGTCACATGTGACACATATCTGACACAAGTTGTGTAACTATTACACATTAATGTGTAAAAGGTTTCAAAACACTTCTGTTTAAGAGGAATAACACATTAGTTGTGTTAAACGTAACACAAAATGTGTAGTCCTTATAAACACAGAGATGTGTTAAGAAACGACACAGGTTGTGTGTTAAATTTGACACAACGTGTTGTCCCTGAGTACACACACTGCATGTGTTAAAATCTACACAACATCTGTTAAAATCTACACAACATGTGTTGTCCCTGAGCACACACACTACATGTGTTAAAATCTAACAACATGTGTCATTTTTAACATCTCTTTTTACAGGTTGTGTTGTTTTCAACACATCATTTTATAAGAGCGCGCCAGTCTAAATAAAAGTTATTTATACACAATATTTTGTCAGTTGCTAAATTTTAATTAAATTCAAAGTGCAAACTCAGTTAACTGTTATCTCTTCATGAACTTGTGTCACAAGCAGATTGTCAATCAGGGGTTGAAGTGTGAATAACTGAATAATGTACAGTCCAGTGAGTCTGTCCAGTCATTGAGCTTGAAACATTGTCTTGTACTTTGTGTGCACATGCATTCTGTACTCGACTATTGATTAAATGCTTCATATTTTACATCTGCCCCTTTTGCTTTATTTTTTTTTAAATGACACAATTTGTGTGTTAAAATGACTTACACAATTATTGTGTTAAATTTGACACAACATGTGTAGTCCCTGAACACTCACCACATGTGTTAAAATTTTACACGTGTCATTTTTAACACATCTCTTTTTGCAGTGTGTTATTCTATGTGTTAGTTCGTTTGCTATATGAAACTAGCAGTAACGTTTAGATTAACATTAGAATAACATACTGATCATATTCTTACATTTCATCATGTTGAGCTATATAACATTGATTTGTTTTATGCACATTTGCTCACCTGTCTAATAAAGTATATGCAGGTGCGGTGTCACTGTCAAGTCGTGACTCGTGAAGCTCTGTCAAGTCCGAGTTAGTCGTGGTGATCGTGGAGCTCTCGGTATCTCGAAAACGCCACACCGATATTGATCCTCATTTTAGTTCTCCTTTTTTTGTCCCAAAGTATGCTTGCCATGGTCTATAATGTTTGAACGAAACAAGAACAGCGTGCCGCTAAACGTTACGCACTATGCAGTTGTCCACGTCTGGCGCCATTGTGATGTTCTGGTTTGGTGTTTGAAAAATGACCAGACGTAGATCGGGTATTTAGTATACTTTACTGTGACGATATGTTCTGGCAATTATCACACATACAGATCTCATACATGCAGTTGCCTACCGATAGCGCTCGTGGGAAAGTGTCAACATTCTATACCCCACGCATGACGGCAGTCGTACCACCATACGTCACTAATCATACTAATGTTGCCTAACTGAACATTACAGCCATGGTTATGTCATGGCTATGGCAGTACGAGTGGAAACCGAGGATGGCGCGGATATTGCGTCATTGACAGACAAAAAAAAATTCCGGGACGGCCACTTATTTAAAACTGTAATTTCTCTGAAATAAAAAATCTTTGGAGACTTTTAGGATATTGTAAGTACACCACTGCAGGAAATATATCACACCGTGCAAGTGATTTTTGGATATTTTATTACAAAATTCCTACATATTGTGCCTTTAATTCGGATAAAAACGTGTGTATGGAAACATAGCTAGTGTTTCCTAATTTGAACAGGTAAAATCTACTTAAAGGTTTAAAAAGAATAATCAAACATTCACTCCCCATTCCATGGGAGCTGTTTTAGCCTCACAACAGGATTCAGTAACAAAATTTTTCCAAATTGCACTGATCCGGTTTTTATTTTCTAATTTGTAATTGTGCGTAACACATTGTGCTCCTAGAACACACTTTATAGTTGTTTGTGCTACTACATGTGCACTCAGGCTAATTAAGTTCTTCTTAATTAAGTTAAGTTCTTTAAAACACTTGATTGCTTTACTGTAAGTGTTGTATGAAACAAATTTGTTCATCCGGCTGTTATAACTCACGTACAGCAGCCAAACAAAATCTAAATTTAAAGATTTAAGGGTCAAGAGCCCAACTAAAGCAAACACTGATCTCCATAACGGTGACAGTGACGGTGGTTTTCTCCTTCAGTGATTCTGCTTGTTAACATCAGGTGTCTTCAATAATGCTCAATGATCACTCAATTAATCACTTAATTATCTCATTACCTTTAACACTGCTTCAGTGTTCATTTAACACTCTGCTCAGAGTTTATGTAATTCACACTTTTCAGTGTTAGTTTAACACTGAGGATTTTGCTGTGTACTGCAATTCCTTAGAGGATGGATCAGACCCAGGACAGTGGAATTGTTAGAACATAACCTGAGACTCGGGAGATGGGTGTAAAGATACTCCAAGAGGCCATTCACACCTCACAGTAGCACACCACTGCATACGTATGGCTTCCCAGTATAGAACTGGAACTAAATTGTTATAGATTAGATTCCACCCATCTCCAAGACATGAATACTGAACTACACGATTTAGCCCGGGGACGCTTCTGGACAACCAGGGTGGACCTAAATCATGGTCAGTCACAATGTGCAGCTCAACCCCAACTCAGAACTATCCTCGTGCTTTATGAGTGTTTTGTTCTCCCATAGTTTGTAGGGGTGTCGAAATTAATCGTTTCTACGATGCACCGCGATGCAGACGAGGACGATTCGGTATCGGTTCAGTAATAGACCATAACCGGTTATAATGTACTGACGCTTTTCTGACATCATTTATCGCGTATGTGCTTTGTCGCGGTAGCATACACTGGCAGAGGGAGGCGAGACGCGAGTGCGAGTAATTAAACATTCTTACATACGCTTCTTATATGCGCATGCAAGTTACATGCGCTTCTTGAGACACACTAGCACACACACGCAAGGTCTCGCTCTCTCCCTCTCTGCGCTACACGGTTTGAACATACATTCACGTAGCTTTTCGAAAACCGGGACGTTCAGTGTCCCGGGAATCGGGACAAACCGGGACAGATGGCAACCCTTTCACACCCGATGGTCAAATTACAATTATTCTGTTTTGCTACGCGTGATTATAAATGGAGGATCGTCTTCAACAGCGGACTCGGTGACGGTTGGTGCGCGTCTCCAGGGTAACATATACACTGATGAATGAGCACTGCTTTTAAATTAACATTTCTTTAAAACAAAATTGATTTTGAAAGAATTTCATTTTCTTAATGTCATAAACAGACTTTAGTCCCATGAAACTTAAACTGGAATGTCTCTGTTTTTGTCACTGCGACTTCCTGAACAGGCGAACAGTCACGCACTCACGCGAGCACGCATACATCACTTTTGAAGTAAAATTGAAAATTGAGGATGCGGTGCATCGCGATAATTGAATTGAACTGAATCGATGACATGATAATCGTAATCGAACCGAACCGTGAGACCAGTGTAGGTTCACACCTCTAAGTTTCAGGGTGGCCATCACATGCAGGAAAGAGGCAGTCTGGTGCACCAGAAGAGGAACTAGGTGAGGGGACCTCACCACGTTTGAGGCCCTTGAGTCTCGAGCACTCTTGAGCGCAGAACGACGCACACTGTTAGCATTTTTATTAGTCTTGAATTCTCACAACTTGTGTGCATTTTCTGGGCAAGTCAATGTGAACTGCGGTGCTAATAATTTTTCACGAACTGTGAATTCATGAAAGATTTAAATTTAATAATACACTGAAAGATTTTTATCAAACCCCATTGTATACCCCCAGAACACTTGGAATATATACGACACATGAAGCATAGGAGCATTCTCTGATAGTTTTCCTTCTTTTTTAAAAGCTTGATGCTGGTTGCTATTCTCTGGTTGCTATATGAACGCAACCACACTGAAAAAAGTGCACATGGCTTGTCATTATCTCAAAGAACTTTTTATACTTGATTGACTCAATAAATTCACTTTTCTACACTGAAAAAAATTATACTTTGGACCAATCTAAAATAATTACTGTAATTTGTTACAGCTAAATGTATTAGTTTTTCTCAAGCTATATTTTTAATTTGGTTTAAACTTTAAATTTTAATTTAATATCAATCAAAATAGTTATTCTGCTCAACAAAAAAAATTACATTCAACATTCAAAGTTAAAATATTGGTCATTATAGAGACCATTAATTATTTCATTCAGCGGCTGGGTGATATAGCTGCTGAATGAAACAGGCAAGCACAAAAATAATGAAACACAACCTTGCTCATGTTCACAGCAGAAATTATGATTGTTACTGCTCAACATACTTCAGTTTGTCCAGATGCTTGAGTGTATCAGAGAGCAGCTTCAGTCCTGATTCTCCTGGATGATTGTAGCTCAGATCCAGCTCTCTCAGGTGTGTAGGGTTTGAACTCAGAGCTGATGCCAGAGCAGCACAACCTTCCTCTGTCACCAAACAGCCTGATAATCTACAATAACAGCAAGTGTTAATGTAATGAAAATATATACAACATAATAACCAACAGGGCTCCTCAACTGGCAACCTGTGGGCCAAATCTGTGACAAAAACATTTTTGTATGGCTTTCTAAATGATTTAAATAATTTTTTTTAGTGATGCACTGAAATAATTTTTTGGCTGAAGCCGAATATTATGAAACACTTGGCCGAATACAGAACGTGGTTTTTCACATTTTCTCTGCCAATTTTTTTCCACCATTCCATAAAGTAGTCAAAATGTGCTTTTAACATTTTTTTTTAACATTCCAGCAAACATTATATCAACAAAGCACAATATAACTTAAAATAAATAAACAAATACAAATATTTTTATTTGGCCATCTTTGAGCCCCCTTCTTGAATAGTCTATATTAGGCCTATAACTGCTGGCTGAATGGCAAAATGGCTGAAGAATTATATATACAGTAATTAAAAATATGTTTTAAGTGTTTATCACAATATGTCAAGGCATTGCAGAGATAAAGCTTGATTAGTCATTTTGGTCAACTTTGCTGCTGTAGTATATGAAAACGGTGTTGTCTATCAACACGAAATGCATAACTTTTAGTCAACACGGTCTGGAGATGATACGATTCGATTTTGGTGAAAATTGGACAAATGGTCAAGGAGGAGTTTGAAAAAGTAGGTATTGAATGAAAATCAAGATGGTGGAGCTTTGGCTATATATGGCAAACTCAGTATCTGTGTTCTCAGCCTGACCCAAGAGATCTATTAAGACCAGTTTCATTGCAATAGATTAATTTAATCAAAAGTTATTAGCATTTCTGGAAATTAGCATTTCTAGGGTTCATTTATTTCCCAGACATAGTTTTGGTATTCAGGTCAAAGATAACTTGCCTTGCTTTCGCTACACAACAGTGGGTGATGGTCACACAAGACGATCGGCAGATTTGAAGTGTTTCTATTGCAGCGACTTTTTTGTGCATGTTCTGCAGACAGGGTGACGATCCTCGATTAAGTTTCCCTCAGGACTTTTGTAAAAGCCAAAATATGACCACACCTGAGATTTGGTCCTCTTAAAATACTGAAAAATCTCCCGAGCACGGTCACTGCCTTCCGCCATTCCTTCTCGAATAAACAACATTGTGCGCTGCGCCTGCATCAGACTGTTGCTGGCTGAACAGGATTTATAGTAAGTTATTAAAATTGTGATAATCAAACACGTTTTTAATGATAATTAAATTTTAAACGATATTACTACCCTTCAGTACATTTTATCGTGGTTTATAGTGATACCAGTTATCGTCCCATCCCTAGATGACATGTACCAAGTTTGGTCTGAATACGATAAAGCATTGCGGAGATTTTGCAAGCGCTATGTAAAAATCGTTCACATGGTATTCAAGGAACGATTTCACGAATCAACTTGACTTCCATAACTATTTGCCGGCATGGTCTGAAGATGATCAGGTTCAATTGTCGTGAAAATCGGAGCAACCATCTAGGAAGAGTTTTAAAAAGTCGTTTTTTTCAGAAAATTCTAAATGGCGGAAAAATTTTCATGACGGAAAATGATTCATAGGGAATCGGCTTAAACCAAGAAATAAGAGGAAAAATATTTAGTTTCTAGCCCTTACGATTCCGAAGTTATTAGCATAAACATGAGTGACACTTTGGACAGTTAGTGGCGCTAAAGGATTGAGTTGGAGACTCTAAATTTGCTATGGTGACAAGTTTCACAACTTTTTACCATATGGTTCTATGGGCTGCCATAGGCTTAAGAGCAGAAGAAGTACACCAACGGATACAATAGGCGCCTACGCACATTTGGTGCTTGGCCCTTAATAATAATAATAATAATAATAATAATAATAATAATAGGAACGCCAACAGATACAACTGTGATCTGATCAAATAGACTTGATTATCACCCAAACAGAATAGAGCACTTTTACATTTTACCACATCAAGTACCTTTTTTTTATCCAGATAACTAATACAAGTTAAGCTGCCCACTGTCCTTAACAGAAATCCTGCATGTTCTTTGGTTTCCCTGCATCCTTTCCACAAGCCCTCCCCTGTGAGTTAAATCAGGGGCATAGGATTGAGTTTAACATTGGGGGGACACATATCGGAAACCTGACAGATCCATCCGTTAATGGTTTTAACAGAAATATGTCGTAAATGAACTATTTGAATCACAACATCAGCTTAACATCAACAAGTCTAATGTTAGAAAGAAAATATAATTATCCTCCTGGACAAAACTATTACCAACTCACATTTCCTTTCTCCGTATATGATGTGCATGATTTTGTTGAATTTTTTACTTAACTTTTTCCAGAATTTGCTCATTTACAATAAGTATCTATTAAAGGAGAACTCCGGGCAATTTTTAAGTTAATCTTGATCGTTATATCTTTATGAGTACTGTCTATAGAAAAAAAAAACGAACCGGATTGGTGCTTGCTACGCGGAGCTGCGGCAGCGGAATGCCCAGAGCTCCCACTCAGCTAAAACGGCAGCTATGGGGGCATAACATAAAGAGCGTTTTTGTGCCTCTTAACAGACACAAAATGCAATTAAAATGTCTGTCCAACATGAACAGGGGCCTTACCTGTGAACAAGATGCGTTTAGCAACTTAGCCATGGTTTAAATAGTGTTTTAGACGGCAAGCTGTAGTCTCGCGCTGAAGTCTCGCTCCTCCCACCTGGACTCGCGCTGAAGTCCCGTGATCTCAGTTGTAGCCGGGAAAGGTAAATAGTGTCCAGGTGGGAGGAGCGAGACTTCAGCGCGAGACTACGGCTTGCTGTCTAAAACACTATTTAGGTGAATTTAAACCATCGCTAAGTTGCTAAACGCATCTTGTTCACAGGTAAGGCCCCTGTTCATGTTGGACAGACATTTTAATTGCATTTTGTTTCTGTTAAGAGGCACAAAAACGCTCTTTATGTATATGCCCCCAGAGTTGCCGTTATAGCTGAGTGGGAGCTCTGGGCATTCGCTGTCGCAGCTCCGCGTCGCAAGCACCAATCCGGTTCGTTTTTTTTTCTATAGACAGTACTCACAAAGGTCTAACGATCAAGATTAACTTAAAAATTTAAGAACTTTGCTGTTTGTTAGACATTTATGAATTATCTTTAAGATATCTCTGATTTATCCCGCCACTCTCAGGATTACTTTCAATGGGAAACCTCAAAACTCCAGCAGAAGCGAACTGTTTTCTACAGGGCGCTGTAAAATGATGACTGACTTTACTTATTGACTTTATTTGACGTTATTTGGCAACTTGCTACAAAATGAAGGCATGAATTGTTTTGAATTGAATAGATGAGAAATGAGATCACTTAATTGTGAAAAAAATTGTGTTCTACAAGCTTAAAAGTTTTCAAAATTGCTGATAAAAAGTTGAAGCATATTTTCCTGAGTTGTATTGTGAGATTTATTTATTTTTACAATGTTACTGGAATGGCTCTCTTTTGTTTTGTTCATATTGGGAATTTAAAAAGTAAATTATGTAAATACAACATTCAGTATATATTGGCAGATAGTTTGTTTCCCTTTTTGTTTTTAAAATTTTATTTACAATGTTCTGGACCAGGCAGTTTGTGCTTGTTTGTGTGTGTTTGGAGAAACGAGTGTGGTTGCGTGTGTGTGTTTATGTGTGTTGCTCTTCCATCCAATCCCATGTTCATCTCTCTTATCTTTTTTTGAATGACTATGGTTAAAGGTTTATTAGTTATTCACCTAAATATTAGGAGTTTACTTCATAAAATTTATCTTCTTAGAGCATGGCTTTCTTATAACAAACCTGCTGTTATTACTCTATCTGAAACTTGGTTAAATAGTAAAGTACGTGATGATGAAATAAGTCTTGATGGCTATAATATATATAGAGCAGACAGGGGCAGTCGTGGTGGAGGAGTTGCTACTTATGTTTCTGCAAGTCTATCTTCTGAACTTATTATTGCAAGTGAACGTCCCATGCACTTTGAATGTCTTTTTGTTAGAATATGTTTTCATCGAAACAAACGGTTGATTATAGGAAACATATACAGACCCCCTAACTCTCCATCCAAATCAACAAATAATATTCTTAGTACTATCAATTCTTTAAATTGTTTTGACGAAATTATAGTATTGGGAGATTTCAATCGAAATTGGCTTGATCCCACTAAACAATTTAATGTCCAAAAGACGTCTTTTCAACGTCTTTGTCACAAAGTCGGACGTTGAATAGACGTCCCCTGAGGAGCCAGAATGTAACGTTTTATGACGTCTTATTGTTGACGTGTTCTGGACGTCTGATATAGACGTTCATGGACCCTTCTTACAAGGTTAAACTAGTTCAAATGTGGCCATTGTGGACATATTTTCAACATCATTTATGGTCTCATTTAGACAATTTATACTGTTTCTGGACCAAATAAACACTGTCAGGATGCATTAAATTAAAACTCATGTTTATTTCAATGTAATTGAAAAGCAACTCAGTTTGTGTTTGTCCAAAAATCATGAACATAAAGGACACTTCTGTAAATCACACATCTCTGGATCATGAGAGAAACCAGATCTGAAGGAAAGACTTTCTGGCTCAGACACTTGTGCTGAACTTAATCACAGACATAACATACAGATTTAACTATTTCTGTCAGACGTCTACAGAAGATCTTAGTGAGAATTAACAGAGGTTTAGATGCTGATCATTGTTTCAATTGAAGTGTCACCAGTAGGGGTGCAACGGTACAGATAGCCCACGGTACGGTCCGTACCTTGGTTTTTGGGCCACGGTCTCGGTTCGGTTTCGGTATATGTTTTGTGCAGAAAGAGACTGCTATTTCATCCCAAAAATATGTTTTATTTTTCTTATGAGCATAAACAGAATGTCACAGTAGGAAGAACATCAATGTGTATGGAATCCCAATGCACCGGTTATCTTTCTGTGTTTCTGTGAAGATGAACTACTTCGAGCCGAATCTGGCCGAACTGGTACGTCTGTACCAGCATGTTTATGATCCTTCTATACACAGAGACATTTGCATTGATGGGCGACCATAAAAGCCTCTCATAGGAACACATTTGCATTAAGCACCCAGTTTGCACTTGTCTAAAGTAATTGGTTACATTTACAAAATAAGCCTACAATAACAGAAGTAATGGTGTGTTCACACCGAACGCGAATTTAATTATTTGCGCGAGTAGATTACATACAAAGTCAATGCAAAGACGCGAATAGACGCATCATTCGCGCCGGGCGTTGCGAATGGCGCGAATTGGGCGACGCGTTTGCCGCGAATGTCTTCCGCGCAAGTTGAAAAATTTGAACTCGAGCGAATGTTCAAGCGTCTAACTAGACGCGATAGACGCGTATTTGACGCTCTATTCGCGTTCGGTGTGAACACACCATAAACGCCTCGTCCGTTTGGAGAGGTGCGCGCGCAGTCAGCGGAGACTCGCGCTCGTGCGGACGCGTCGAGTATAAACAAGGCTTAAAGCAAAAACTAAAAGGATCAGCGCGAACTCAATGGCAAAACCGAAGTCCCGCGGGACACGAGGGTAGATTGTCCCGTGCAGGGCTGACCGAACGGTCCGGGATTGTACCGCGTACCGTTGCATCCCTAGTCACCAGTGTAGTGATCAGTGTTTGCTTTAGTTGGGCTCTTGGTCCCAGTTCTTCTTCCTTTAGCTTTTCATTGGCTGCTGTAACTCTGTTTGTAAAACACAATTGCTATGGCAGAAAAAGCCAAGATAAAGCGAATTCAGCTGATATCAGCAAAATCTTCAGAAAGCAAGAATCTACTGTTGTCAGATGCTTTGGCATTTATAGCCGCTCACCCTGTGGAACTGCAATATTGCACCAATAGCATTTAATAGTTCACTTATTTAGAGGTGTATAAATAGGATGTGTACACGATGTTTTGAGCAGGTATAGCATGTAGTCACACACAGACATCAAGATTTTGCATATGATTCACAATAATGGTGACAATAAAAAAAAAAAGCATCATGATGCAATGCATGATGGGTAGTTTTCATAGGACAAAACTCATCCTTGATTCCCAAGTTTTTTTTGTTTTGATTGTCACCGTTGTTGTGATTCATATGTAAAATCTTGATGTCTGTGTGCGACTATATGATACATTTGCTCAAAACATAATGTGCACATGCTTTTTCTGCCATAGCAATCGTGTTTTACAAACACAGAGTTACAGCAGCCAAAGAAGAGCTAAAGTAAGAAGAACTGGGACCAAGAGCCCAACTAAAGCAAACACTGATCACTACACTGGTGACACTTCAATTGAAAATTATCAGCATCTAAACCTCTGCTAATTCTCACTAAGATCTTCTGTAGACGTCTGACAGAAATAGTTAAATCTGTATGTTATGTCTGTGATTAAGTTCAGCACAAGTGTCTGAGCCAGAAAGACATTTTCCTTCAGATCTGGTTTCTCTCATGATCCAGAGATGTGTGATTTACAGAAGTGTCTTTTATGTTCATGATTTTTGGACAAACACAAACTGAGTTGCTTTTCAATTACATTGAAATAAACATGAGTTTTAATTTAATGCATCCTGAGAGTGTTTATTTGGTCCAGAAACAGTATAAATTGTCTAAATGAGACCATAAATGATGTTTAAAATATGTCCACAATGGCCACATTTGAACTAGTTTAACCTTGTAAGAAGGGTCCATGAACGTCTATATCAGACGTCCAGAACACGTCAACAATAAGACGTCATAAAACGTTACATTCTGGCTCCTCAGGGGACGTCTATTCAACGTCCGACTTTGTGACAAAGACGTTGAAAAGATGTCTTTTGGACATTAAATTGTTTAGTGGGATAGGTCCTCTCTGAAAGAGAGGAATCAGTTTGAAAGCCTAAATCTTACTCAATTAATACAGGAGCCTACTAGAGTGGAGGGGAACTCCAGGTCTCTCTTAGACTGGATCTTGGTCACGCATCCCAATAGAATCGCTGATTCAGGTGTTTTATCTGATTGTTTCAGTGACCATTCAGTTATCTTTTGTATCTGGAAAATAAGGTTACCTCGTCTACCACCTAAAATAATCAAGGTAAGACAATTTAAAAATATGAATAACGATGCATTTATTCAAGATTTGTTATGTATTAATTGGAACAGAATGGATTTAATTCCTTATGTTGATGATGCCTGGAATTTCTTTTATACTGAGGTATTAAAAGTTATAGATAAACATGCTCCATGGGCATCAGTCAAAGTGAAGGGTAGACATCTACCATGGATTGCTGGTGATTTAATATATCTCTTTAAGCAAAGGGACAAGGCCTGGGAAAGATACCATTTAACAAAAGATCAGGTTGATTGGATTGAGTATAAACGATTAAGGAATGTATGTACTGTTAAAACAAGAAATGCCAAATCTGATTATTATAAAAACTCATTATTAAATGATTTTACAAATCCAAAACAATATATATGCCTGTTGAATAAAGAAAAATAATTCCCTTGCAAAATTAAGAATTAATAATAAAATTATAAGTGATCCAACTTCTGTGGCTGACACCTTTAATCAGCACTTTTCTTCTGTCTGTAATTTACGTTCACCTGATTTCTCTTACTCCAACTCCGTAAAATAGTAATGTAGCAAACAGCTCCTTTTCATTTACTACAATTCTTCCCACTGAGGTACAGCAGGCAATTCTTGAGATTAAATCTGGTAGTGGTGTTGGTATAGATGGTCTGGAGATAAAGTTTATTAAGATTGCCTCTCATGTTCTAGCATATCCATTATGTGATCTATTTAATTTATCTATATCTACTTGCAAAGTTCCAATCATGTGGAAGTGTGCTAGAGTAACACCTTTATACAAAAGTGGTGATCCTCTTGATCCTAACAATTACAGACCAATCTCAATTATTAGTAATGTAGTAAAAGTATTTGAGAAAATTATATTCAAGAGATTGTTTAAATACATTAATGAGTTTTCTATTTTTTCTCCAAACCAATCAGGTTTTAGGCCCAATTACTCCACCACTACTGCTCTCACAAAATTTGTTAATGATGCTACATCTTCCTAGGACAATAATATGTCCACTGGAGCAATATTGATAGATCTTACCAAAGCGTTTGACTTGGTTGATCATTATATTCTTCTTGATAAATTATACAACATTGGTCTCTCTGAACAGTCAATTTTATGGTTTAATTCATATTTTCACTTCAGACGTCAGTGTGTAAATTTCAACGGGGCTCTCTCTCAGTTCTTGATAATGGAAAAGGGTGTTCCACAAGGTTCTTGTTTAGGCCCTCTTTTATTTTCTATTTTTATTAATGACCTCCCACAAATGTGCTCTGACAGTCAGATTCTCTTGTATGCTGATACAGTTATTTATTCTTCAAAACATCATATTAATTCAATTCAATCTTCACTGCAATTTGATTTTAATACTATTCAAAAGTGGTTTTCGAATAATGAACTTATATTGAATAAAAGTAAATCATATAGTATGTTATTCTCAACTAGGTCTGCCCGTCATAACCAAGGTAATAGTCTAACTATTAAATTCTTAGATGATACATTTATGGAGAATGTTGAGGAATTTAAATATCTGGGCCTCTGGCTCGACTCCAGCTTATCCTTCAGGCCTCATATTGACTCTGTAGTAAAAAAAGTAAATTATAATTTAAGATTATTATATCGTTCAATTAATTGTTTCACACAATTGATTAGATTAAGAATTGTAACTCAACTTTTATTTCCCATTATTGATTATGCTGACTTTGTCTATATGAATACAACAGAATTACACCTTAAATCCTTAAATGTTGTTTATAACAGTCTTTGTCGATTTGTGTTGAGATGTCCGTTTCTAACTCATCATTGTCATATGTACCAACAACTGAATCTCTTATCACCAAAGGCCAGACGACAGCTACACTGGTTTCAGTTTATTTATAAATGTATCTTTTTTAATTATCCTTCTTATTTGAAGCAACATCTAGTCCTATATAGGTCAACTTATGGCCTGAGACACCTTGATCATCTTTTTTTTGCCGTTCCAAATATATATAAAGAAGTCGGAAGACGTGCTTTCAAATTCAAAGCCCCCTCTGATTGGAACAGCTTACCTTGTTCTTTAAGGTCCATCTCTTCCTTTCCACTCTTTAAGTCAGCCCTTTTAACTTACTTACAATCCTGTGATCAGTGTAAATGTTTCTCTGGTGTTTGACCTGTCAATATGTATGTGTATATAGGTATGTATTTTTGTATTTGTATGTATATGTAGGTTATATACTTGCTTGTTTTGGTGGCTTTGTCAAAAATTGTTCTCTCCTGTAATATTGTAATATCTTAATATCATACTATATTGTTTATGTGAATACGCTTTGGACAGAGGTGGGACAAGTTGGGGTTGTTGGTTGTGAGGAAGAGCTTTAGTATGTATGTGTATGTAAGGTGTACGTTTTTGGTGTCATCTTGAGGACCCCCTCGAAAATGAGATGTTTCATCTCAAGGGGTTATCCTCTAATAAAATGAAATGAAATGAAATGATAATTGTTTATGTTTTATGTTTATGATGGGGAATGTTTTTAAATTAGATGTGTATCAGATATTTCAACAATCTAAATTATTTCGTAAAGTTTTTCTCTTTTGCAGAACGCTTTTCATGGAGATGAGTGCTAATATGTAATAAATATGCAGATAATATATCATAATAAATATAATTTAGGTATCAGTTACCTATCAATATTTATTTATTCAAAAAATATACAAAATCTGTCAAAGTACTGACCACAACCTCAAAAGCCTGTACACAAGCCGCGGTTCTGCGTGCGAGAAACGCTGCCAGTGTGAAAGCAAAATGGGCGTGTGCTGCTCCCGCTCACGATACGCACTTTTACTGTCTATGCTGCTAACGCATGCAGTGTGAAACCGACGCTGTTAAGGGTGCGGGCCAGTGACAAGACACTGTGTTGCGCTTTCAAAATTAAAGTGTGCGATAATTTTTGTCCTCCGCAGTCTCATTTTTGGGTGGGACAAATGCGACTGTCTCCAATATTGGAGGGAACATGTCCCCCCCGGTTCCCACGCCCTTGAGTTAAATAACCCTAAAATACCTCAGTACGTTGAGCTGACAGTTTGGATTCTTCAGTCCAACAGAGAGAAGCTTTACTCCTGAATCCTGCACGTCATTGTCGCTCAGGTCCAGCTCTCTCAGGGTAGAGTTTTCTGATTGTAGAGCTGTGGCCATAGTTTCACAGTGCTGATCAATGAGATTGACCATCTGCAATCTAAACAGCGAATTGAGAAACAAACCATTAGGTAGACACTGTATAGATACAACGTATGAATTGTATTGATTATCCAATGTGATTACAGCTTCATAATATTAAATTCAACATAAACTTAACATGCATTGTCGTATGTTATTGACAAGTTTACAGTATGTATAGGACATGAATGTTAAGGTTTATATCCCACTGTGATACTCAAAGGTATCCTTTATAAAGGTAATGATGACATATGTGGCTGATGATGGATTCTTAAAGGGCATTGTATCATACTGTTTTCATCTTTTATTGATTTCTTTCAATCTTACAACCTTTGGATCATTTGATCTTAAAACATTCATGAGACAGAGTAACTATTTACAAGTGGAAGAAAACTTTGTGTTCAAACAAAAACACAATGTTTAATGTGTTCTGTTTATTTGTAGTTTTTTTTTAAGGCTGTATCTGGAAGTCAGTTGTAGTTGTAGCTGCTCTTTTCTATTTTTTCCCTTCTTATTGTTCCTCTTTCCTTCAGTGATTCTTGTTAAAAGCAGGTGTTCATCACTAATGGTCGATCATCACTTAATTAATAATTTATCAAATTAACTGCAGTTGCTTCAGTGTTACTTTAACCCTCTGGGGTCGGCAAAAACGCGCCAGCACGTTTTGCGTGATTTTTTTCACAGCAGCAAAATAGACTTAATTTTTTTTACTTAAAGGTGGGGTATGTGATTCTCTTTTTTGTCCATTTTTTCAAAATAACTTAATCCTATTCCTAACCCACTTACAGTCACTGAGTTAGAAGCACTGAAATAAAAATTAAACAATTTAATCATCTGTGGAACGGGCAGGACTCGAAAAACTCCAGCCAATCATTTCCAAGACATCCTAGAATCATTGGACAGTAAGTCCGTCAATCAAACGGTCGTACCATACCCCCCCCCCCTCCCCCATCCCCCTCGCGCGAATCAGAGACAGCGTTGGAGGAAAGAAGGTAGGACCATTTGAGTTGTGTATTTTCAAAATCTGCCGGTCGTTTTCCAAATCACATACCCCACCTTTAATAGACTTAAAATACTCTGTTGATTTTGATCTTACATATAACTGTTATACATCATTCAAAACTGTTAAATGTCTTCTTTTATTTGTGTACACTCATAGTAAAAACAAAATGTTGTGTTTTTCGTAAAATAAAGAAAATTAACATGATGCGCTTTCTGCCGTCTCTCTCAATCTGAAGTTCATTCTGAAACGCGACAGAAAATTATCTGTAACTCAGTGAATACTTGTCACTGTGACATGAAACATATGTGACCCGTCATGGAAACCAGTGACACAAGTCGGCAGCACAGCTTTCGCAAAAAGCAAAATGAGAAAGCACTTTTTTGCAGAATCTGTTAGTTGAGATCATGAAGAAGCCTCTCCATGTTTGAGATAGCAGTATTGGTATATTTAAAAGTGTACATTTTGTGGTTGAAACTTGTTTTTCTGTGATTCTGGCATGCAGAGTAGGGGCGTGTCATTGTCTGTGTGTATTTCCATACTGAATAAGCTGGCTTTTGCCCCCGCCCTCCAAGGGAACAGCGTGGCTACTTATTATGCAGCGCTCTGGGCGGCTTTATCTGATCAAAATTCAATGAAGATAGACACCGCAAAGATTGTCGCAGACGAGCTGAACGTGGCCGTTATACCGAAAATGTTTTGAAGTACTTCTTCGACAAGCCGGATGCGTATGAACAATGCGTGGTGGTGACGGGCTCATGTAACATGTGGTGGCGCTGCCAATAAAGCACATAAAAGCTGTCACAAAGAACCAGCAAAAGTATTGATTATGAATATCTCCTTGCTATATTTTACATGTTTATTAATAAACAAGTGTTTTCTGTCAGTGTCGGCTGCAAAGATGAAGTTGACGATGTTGACTCGCGATCTTCGCAGTAGTGAATGCGCCAGAGAGAAATGCACATTTCATATGGATTACATTAGCAGAGAGCAGTCTATAGTCTGTTTTCTTTCGTTTTGAATTGCTCTATTTAAAAGTAGACATGTCTGTGAGGAGAGTAGGCTACCTTATACGCTGAGTTTCGGTTCATTTATGAGACGAGACCCAGTTCACGCGCCGGCGCCTTATCTATCTCTTATCTATTATCTATCGTCTGCTATTTACTTATTATTTATTAAATCCAGGAAATTGGTTGATGAAACAGTGACTACGTTTACATGCAGCCAATTTTCGGGTTATGGTCGGGTTAAGGTCACTATTCGGGTTTCTGAAACATTAGGAATAACCCGTTTACATGCGTGAGCAGAGAGAGTTTCTCCTGTATACATGGAATTGCAATATCCCGATGTAAACAGCGACGCACGGTTAGCGTCTGGACGTACGGACAACCTTAAGACGCAATATGCGTCATTTCCGATTTTTCTTCCTGTATCCAAAGACGACAACAACAGCAGCATGCGGATAATGAATAGTTCGGGGCAGATAGCGATCGCCTTTGTTTGCGCTTTGATGCTGGTAACGTTACTGACCTCGCTCCAAACGTATGCTGTGCTGCGTCTCGCCATGTTTACTTCCGGTATACTGCACGCGGGTTTTTGTATGCACTGAGAAGTTCCTCTACTCAAAAGACCAAGATTCCTTGCGAATAGAACATGCGCAGTGAGGACAATCACTATGGGGATATCCCGACACGCGTTTACATGACCAAAAATTCGGGTTAGAAAAGGGGTACCCCAGGTATAATATCCCGGTTTTTAAAATCCGGGATATGAGCATATTCGGGTTTTTGCCGGTGTTTACATGGCCGTTCGCGACCGGGTTATTGCTAATATCCCGGTTTTGAACGGGTTATTGGCTGCATGTAAACGCAGTCATTGATTAAAATAAAGATACAATTAATACAAAACAAAAATCACTTTAAATAAAGGTTTTGTGCTTTCTGTTTGATGTCTCTGTGAAAGTTTTAAAGGATCTTTTAGTGCTGCTTTCAGAGCGCTCACATCCGTAACAGAGAACTGTCACGTCCGTAACATTGTTTTTTCCTCATAAATGCGAACATGAAAAATAAAATAAAATGAATATTTTGTTCTGTGGAGACTGAGAGCCAACGTATCTTAGGTCTACGTATTTTATAATGTTAACTTCAAATAATACTAATAGTAGGAAGATGTGGTAGCATTGGATCTGGATGGGAAGATCCAGGAAGATGGTTCCTTCTCTTACTTTAATGTTTTTAAAACTTTTAAATCTGTAATGTAGCATTAACTTGCCCTAAATTCAAAACGAGAGATTTTCTTCACACATAGTATGATTTGCAGTTTTTGTTTTTCCGCACCCTTTTGGTTGATAGGATATAATCGGTACTGATCATCGGCTGATGTTTACCTGACCTTTTAACTGATCATCGGCTGAAGTTTACCTGACCTTTTAGCTTTACAGGGGGTATGGCTTATCTAAATGAGATAAGTAAATGAGCCCTATTGTCACTCCCATCAGCAGAGAGAGGTGAGAACTGCACAATCTTTAGAGGCCGTTTTCTCCCCTTTGAGCTTTTTTGAGTGCCTACCTTCAAATGGTCACAACTTCTCCAAATATGATCAGATTTCCATGTGTTACAAGTCGTTGGAAAGCTTGGAGACTACACTTTTAGAATCTGTAAATAACAAAAAATGCCCCAGAACCGACTTGTGTTCCTACTTTCCGTGATCGGTCACATATGTCTTTACAAAGCTCAATTTTTAAAGGGTAACTAAACCCTAAACCAACTTTTTTTAGTTAATGATCTGTAAGAATGGGGCTTTATTAATGCTGTTCATTGATTCGAGTAACTTTTTTGACATTTGGGTATAAAGTGTTTTAATTCTACAATATATGGTGTAAAAACGTCTAAGTGCTGCTCTCTTCAGGTTGAACGGTGGCTACTGCAGTTGAATTTTCCTATTGGATGTTTGTGGTTGTTTGTGATGTAAGCGGTTGATGGTGACATAAGCAAGTTCCAGCTCACCACGGCCTTGGTACGAGCTACCACGCTCTTGGCAGTATAAAAACATCTTGTTTCGTCAAAAACCACTTTAGCGAGTCAGGAGGTGGAATTGCGAGTATTGAAAACGATCCGGTTAGAGTATTTATTTACTAAGTGGGATCTGCCCACTTTTCCAGCATTTTTCAAATATTGCCAGTGGGTGGAGTCAGGCTCTGACCAGGGGTTTAGTTACCCTTTAAATGATGTAAATCATATTAAAAACAAATATTTTCTAAGTAATTCGTTTGAAAGCAACGACATGTACAGTTTCTCCAGCCCAAGCTCATTAGCGCTAATGTGACCACACCCACGCATGCTCGAGCTGTTCACATGCAAATATCCATGTGAAGGAATGCAACGCCCTCCTCACCTCAAAACAAAGAATCAGCGACTTCAGTAGCCTACTGCTCTGCTTTTCATTCGAGTTTGGGGTTTGTGCTGTGCTGTTTACCTTGGATTTACCTCAGAAGAGTTAGAACACAATTATGAGAACGGTGTTTACGGTAAGACACTAATAGTAGCATGTTATTGTTTCATAAACTTTTCATTGTAGCTACTAGTTAAACTGGTGCCAGACTAAAATGTACGTTATGAAATGTGATTGGAGTAAAAACAAGAAGCCTAATGCTAAATGTATATACACGAGAATGTTTTTATGTTCGATAATTAAACACAGCACGATATAACAGTATAGGCTATAGGCTCGTATTTGTTTATTCATGGTGAATATTATAATGTTTAGACCTGTGTTTACTGTTAAATACTGTGTTTGTGGATATCTGCTCACACGTAGATATGTATAATATGGTAAGAATATTTCATAGTTTGGAGCGGCTCGATCGCTTTAGTGAATGTCCTCTGCACACGTTGTGAGTTTGAGTCGCGCTGTGCGTTTGAAAAGCAAAACGCACCAAACATTAGGCTTCATGTTTTTAACTCCAATCTCATTTCATAACGTCGTAACGAATGGGAACGTTTGAAGTAACATATGATAATCCATATAGTTTTCTCTAGTGTTGTGTTACTGAAGTGTTCCTTTTTAACGATTTATAGGATGTCTGCTATCTAGGCTATTGTTATTATTGCAGCCCTACACATATATGCCTACAAGGCACAACATACTTGGTGTTCATATATAGCAGTGGTCACCAATCCTGGTCCTGGAGGGCCGCTGTCCTGCTGAGTTTAGCTCCAACCCCAATTAAACACACCTGAACCAGCTAATCAAGGTCTCACTAGGCATACTAGAAACTTCCAGGCAGAGGTGTTAGACCTGGTTGGAGCTAAACTCTGCAGGACAGCGGCCCTCCAGGACCAGGATTGGTGATCCCTGATATATAGTGTATGTATTTATTTAGTAAATTTCATAATATTAACCAGAAAAATCTAAGATGTATTCCCAAAATCGTGCAGCCCCATAGATTCTCTTGATATCAGCATTTTCACAGGTGTTTTTTCTTGTAACATTTTTTACAGGACCAGATGCCCCACTGATGAGTCCTGCTGCTTCAACATTCACATGAGTCTATGTACATGGCAAAGTGAACAATCAAAAACCTTGGAGGTTTTGTAGATGACAGGTATGTAGCCTACTATGTTTTAGGAATGACACAAAGGTGTGTGACTGTCCAAGTCTCTCTCTATAGATCAGTGTGTTCATTAATGTTCTTTTTTTGTCATTTGTTGTGTATCTTTGGATTATGTTGTGTTGTAAATAAATCCAAACAATCTAAAACCCATTATTTTTTAAGTCTCTCCTCATTCTTTGTGCAAGGCTCCTCATAATAATGATAGTACCTGATAGCACCTAATAGGGCCATTAGGGGAGGGGTGTGAAAAGACTAAATATTCATGGGTGGTTAATGCCTCCTTGCATAAAGCTTCCTTACACAAAACATGTCTTACAAATTTTAAAATCAGTATATTGTTTTATCTGAATGAGCAGTCAGGATGATTTTCACATAGTTTTGAAGCAAATATTCTAGGCCACGTGATACAATTTACAAAAGTCTTGTGAAGAAATAATTAGTATGGGTTCCTTGACCTCATTTCAGTGACACTGCTTTTTAGTTTTTTCACAAACCACACATAAACGTCATTATCTCAAAACTTAAAACTTTTACATACATGCTGCTGACATATTACTGTAGCAGAGTTTGTGTTGAATACAGTGTAATCAGACTTTAGCCATGGAAATGTCACAAGTATCAGACATAAGCACAAATGTCAGAGCATGACAGAACAACTCCAGGACCCAGAAAACCCCAGAGGGTTAACACTCTGTAGATTGGACCCATATAGATATTGTGTAGTGTTCATTTAACACTGAGGAGGTTGTTGATGATTGTTTCAGGAACATCATACTTACCTTGAATAAAAACGTTCCACTAACCTTAAAGGTGCATTGCGCAGGTTTCTGAGTTTTTGCAGAACTACGCCCCCTCTGGCGACAAGCGAAACTGCAACCAGAGTTGTGCACGCTCATGAACCAGACGCACACGCATGCATGCACGAGCACGAGCTGTTCATATAACTAAAGGAGCATCTGCCGCACATATCTTTGTAGTACAGCCAAAAGGTCTTCAGGGGTAATAAAGTTATAAATCTGCAAGTCATTTCAAATATATGGAAGGAAAGACATTTGAGTAAATTACTCTTATGTGTGAGGGGAAAACGGGGGTAGTAGAAAACTTTGTTTATGTGTTTACTGTATCCTATGATTGTATTGTTATGAAAACACGTTCATGAACAATATAATTGATTACTTCGCAATAGCTCAAAATAATAATCATACCGTACACGGTTGGTCAACAACGTTCACTCAAATGTCTCAAGGTAATAAACAATCAAATGTCACCATGACGTTTTCATAAAAGCAGGCAAATCCGCCGAAAGACTTGCGGGGTTCAGCCTGTTTTATTGATCTGCTAAGTAGAATATTCCAATAACAATACATCCTTTTTCTGTTAGAATTTACTCAAAATTTGTGTCTAATTATCGGTCATATTTTTCAGCATGTTATATCACACTCAAGAATCTTGAACTGTTTTGCTAATCACTAAACTACATGTAGCGCTGATTTATTTAGTAGATATTTTGACAGGGACAATACACACTGACAAACATTAATGTGAAATGTGTCAATACTTTATTTAGTAAATAGGCTAGTTAGTCTGCTAAACAGTATGAGTAAAGTAAAAATATTTACCCCTTTACCATTGTATTTCCCTTCCTGCAATGTTCAGAATAAAACATGTATTTTATCACAATACCAAAATATTTTACGTTTTCCTCGTTTTGATAGAATACGAGCTCTGACCAATTTGATGTTACTGTGGAGAGAAGCACTCGATCTCGTCTTACTCCGACGCCTGTCTGACTCCAATTTGGCCCTTTTGGTGGCACTAGACAACATTTTTCTTTTCTTTACTTTACGTGGAGTTTGCGTTGGGGTTTGGAATGGACTACAAGCCGGTCTCTTTGAATCGATCTACCTTTGACGCACGAGTTGTCTTCGCTGATCTGGAGAATGGCGGCTTATACACAAACCTGCGAGACATAGCCTGGTGAGCGTGAACGCGCATGACGTCACGCCCAGTCTTAAATTCGAGCCCGAATCCCTCTTATATATTTTACTGTACAGGATTATAGAGGCAATCTCAGTGAGCAGAGAAGGGCTCATTCAGCCCATCAGGCAGTTCTTTAAGCATGTATAGGATAGAAAACAGGTATTTTTAACATGAAAAGTTGCGCAATGCACCTTTAAGAAAATGTCTCAAGTTACACATGTAACCATGGTTCCCTGAGAAGGAGAATGAGACACTGCGTCCGAAGACACTTTGGGGAACGGCTCCTGCATGACCGTTATCTGAAGCACGTGATTCAAACCTGACAATTTTATTGGCCAGCGACAGCCCGTGATGTGACTACGTGTACGACTGTGAGTACAAGAGGGCACCTAAAGTAAAAGTAAACAACTTCTTTCTCTGAAGGAGACGTGACCAGATATGCCCGAAGCATGGCAGCGAGATGGAGTGTCTCGTTCCCCTTCTCAGGGAACTATGGTTACATGCATTACCTGAGACGTTCCCTTTCAAATTCTCGCACTGCGTATGAAGACACTATGGTGAATGAGCACCCACTCCACCATGCTGGGGGAATAACTGCCAATGTCTATGACAATTACAAGAAGGCTAAACAGACATAAGCTGACTATTTGAGCAATGTTGCCGAGTGATGTTGCTTGGGCATTTTCCTATTGAGAATAGGCAGATTTAAGTGCCCAAGCAACATCGCCAGCAACATTGCACAAAAAGTTGTCCCGTGTATCATCACCTTTAGATACCAGAGACCAATCCCTCACTCAGGTCAAACGCGGAACTGTCAGTGAATATTCCCTAAGGCCACAGCCTAAGCTCCATGACCTATGCAAGAAAGAACCAGGCGCTAATTCCTCCTTACCAGTGCAAGCGTAAAGTCCCCGCCCTGAAGGAAAAGATCATCTGTCTGGTAATGCCAGCCTCTCTGCCAAGAATTACCCTTGAGGGAATACTGGCAAAGAAACTTAAGTTCCTTTGCCTGTCACTGTACTAGGGGGATCTGGTTCAACCCCTACAAAAAACCTTGGGAACTGTTCAAGAAATGCTCAACCCTGCCTGACTCAGTCACAATCTCTAAGCCAAAATTATCTAATATGGCCCAAGACTGGTCTAAAGGCCTGTTCACACCAAGAGCGATAACTATAAGAATAAATGATTTCCATTACACGAGAGTAGATGTTAAAACTTCATGCTGATTTGTACTCGGCTTTCGCCAAGATAAGCAACACTAAGACGTAGCTTTACAGTAAACTATGCTTCTCCATCCATTTACGCTTCTTTCCATATGAGGGTGTGACTCCCCTTCTGTCCGGCGTTAACGGCTGCAGTGTACTTGGCGCGTCAGCACACACGACGGCTGCAACTACAGTGTGGTCTCCCTAGTGGACCAACACGACAACCGTCTGGATTGAGCCGAGTAGGGGACATCTCTAGGGTCTTCAAGTGGGCACCTTCCGTCCTCAGTGTTTCGTCGACTAGCCCACGACACCTCAAGAGGGCTCGACAGTGACTCTGGCGTCCCAGAGTCACCCCCCTCCGTCCCCCATTGAACTCAGCCCAGCTTACTGACCTCTACATCCCTCCTGCTGCTGAGACCTAACCACAATCTCACTATCTCTCCGCAACCCAACCATACGCGCCAACCCGATTGATTAAGGCTGTCGAGCCCCACTGGTGCGTTAAAGCAGTTACAGTGGCAACGGTTCCGTATGGCATACCACCTAACGCAAAACACAATATCTACCCAACCACCCGTCATTCTATACTATACAACCTATACAAATTGTATAGTATACTATACAACCTATACTATACAACCTATACAAATAAACCAACAGACTCTTCAAGTTTTTCAAGAATTCTACGAAACCGTAGCGTGGCGGCCTGTACCTTGCCAGCTAGAATCTTTCCGTCTCAACCACAGCCAGTTGCTGCTCCTTTCTGCTGCTTCAGATAAGTTCTTTACTGTGCGACGCAACTCTTGGCCGCTGAATCCGACGTCCCTGAGGAACCGGGTTGTAGAGTGTGCCACAAAACCTCGACAACCCACTTCCACTGGATAAACCTGGACTCTCCATCCTCGCTGTTCTGCTTCAGTGGCCAAATGAGCATACCGCAGTTTCTTCCTCTCATATGCCTCATCTACAGCATCCTCCCATGGCACTGTCAACTCTATCAGTTAAACAATGCGTGCTGATCCAGACCACAAAACAATGTCTGGTCGTAGGTTAGTGGTGGCAATCTCAGGTGGAAAAATAAGCCGTTGATCAAGATCAGCCAGCATCTTCCAGTCCCTAGCAGCTTCCAGTTGTCCTGGCCGAGAATTGGTGTTAACACCTTTTCTTGGTGGTTGCTCGCCTGGGCGGAGGAATGTTGTCTTCTGCGTGTAATGTTTTGCTAGAACATGCGGCAACTTATTGGTCATACTACGCTTGCCTTCCAATGCTAAAGCCAAACATCTCAGTACTTGGTCATGGCGCCAAGTAAACCGACCTTGGCTAAGAGCCACCTTACATCCTGTCAAAATGTGCCTTAATGTGGCAGGTGATGAACACAAAGGACAAGAGGGATCCTCTCCTACCCAGAGGTGTAGGTTCTGCGGTGATGGGAGAACATCATATGTTGACCTAATAAGGAAACTGATCCTACTATCTTCCATTGACCAAAGGTCTTGCCAGCCCATCTTGTGTTGTTCCACACTCTCCCATCTCATCCACTCTCCCTGCTTGGCCTGGGAAATGGCCTTTATACACCTCATCCTCTCCTCCTGCTTTCGCACCTCGTTGACTACCAGCTTCCTCCTTTGAGCTGGGCCTGCCTTGTGCCATTTAGGAGGAGCTAAACTGAGCCCAAAACCCCCTCTTCCATGCTCTACCTGTCCCACGATATCCCCAATTTGATGGTCAGCCTTTGCCTCTACTACAGATTTCTTTGCTGACCACTTTCTTCCAGTTTTTAACACAGGGGCTGCCTCCCTTACACATTTGTCACGTGACTCTACTAATGTCATTTCCAGCCTGACCTTGGCACACTTAAACTCCTCGGTTAAAGCAGAGACTGGCAGCTGCAATATTCCTTTACTATAAAGTCCCACTCTGCTGAGGCAGCGTGGAACTCCCAACCATTTCCTGATGTATGAACTTATTAACGCTTCCAGCTTATCCACTGTTGTCAAAGAAACCTCGTACACAGTCAGTGGCCACAGCAACCTCGGCAGTAGACCAAACTGAAAGCACCAGAGTTTTAGTTTGCCTGGTAGAGCACAGCTGTTTATGGTCTTCAACCCTTCCACTGCTTGTTGTCTAACTTCTCCCACTCGAACTGTGTCCTTTAGATCTCCATCGTACCATCTCCCAAGACTTTTCACTGGCTTCTCAGAAACTGTTGGTATTGCCTCACCATTAATGAAGAATGTTTTATCTACTACCTTTCCTTTAACTATGGAGATGCTCCTTGATTTAGAGGGCTTAAATTGCATTCGTGCCCATTCAATATTATCTGTTAACTTCCCCAATAACCGATTAGTGCAGGCTACTGTTGTAGTCATGGTTGTCATGTCATCCATGTATGCTCTGATTGGTGGTAGTCGCAACCCAGAAGCCAAGCGCTCTCCTCCTACTACCCATCTTGATGCCCTAATGATTATTTCCATTGCCATGGTAAAAGCCAGTGGAGAAATTGTGCATCCTGCCATTATTCCAACCTCTAAGCATTGCCATGCAGTGCTGAATTTTGGAGTTGAGAAACTAAATTGCAAATCTCCAAAATAGGCTTTCACTAAATTTGTTATTGACATTGGTACTCTGAAAAAATCAAATGCTGCCCAAAGAAGCTCATGTGGCACTGAACCATATGCATTGGCCAAATCCAGGAATGTCACATGGAGCTCCTTCCTCTCCTTTTTAGCTGACTGAATTCGTTGCCAGATAACATTGATGTGTTCTAAGCATCCTGAGAACCCTGGAATGCCCGCTTTTTGAACTGAAGTGTCAATGAAGCCATTCTTTAATAGGTAGGTGGACAATCTCTGGGCAATAATGCTGAAGAAAATCTTACCTTCAACGTTTAATAGTGAAATAGGACGAAACTGACTGATGCTTGTAGCATCTTTTTCTTTAGGTATAAAGACTCCACCTGCTCTGCGCCATGCTCTAGGTACAACCTGTTTTTCCCATGCCACTTTTAACAATTTCCACAGAATTCGCAGAACTCCTGAAGCACTCTTGTACACTCTGTACGGAACTCCATTAGGCCCTGGAGATGATGAAGCCCTTGCCTTTCTCACAGCCTGCTCTACCTCTTTCCACTTAGGTGCACAGACCTCCATTTGGTATTCTGGTGGGTTGATAGGTGGTATGTCTGATGGAATTGACATATGCTCATGCCTTTTTGCATCTGTATGCGTTTCCTCCAAATATCTCTCTAGCACAACTCTAGATGCTTTTAAAGTGCCATTCTTCTCACTGGTGAATAACTTCTTTACGAATTTGAATGGGTCTTTATAGAAATTAGCCCTCGCACGTTCCTTCTTTTTGTAGCGTTTCCGTAGACGCTCAGCTCTGCGTAATGTTGCCAGCTTATCTTTTATGTCCCTTTGTAAGAGATTGAGTCCCTCCTTCTGACTTTGTTCTGCTCTTTTCCATTGCTTCCTCAACTGTCTCCTTTCTCTAACTAACCCTTCAATTTTCTGCTGCCGTCTAGACATTCCAGGAGCAGTTTGTACTTTTTCCTTCCTTTTTTCCACACCAAACCTCTCACTTCCATATGCGTAAATGATGTCCCCAAATTTATCCAGCTTCTTTTCAACTGTACCAGTTAATCTTTCCAATGCAAAGCATAGATCTGTGTTTACCATATCCCATGCAGTTTTCTCACAAGCTCTTGGCCATCTAACTCCAGGCCTATGCCCGTTGAGGTTCTTTTCTCTCTTATGCTGGTTAGTCTGACCGGTTTCACAAGTATGAATATGTTCATCACTAACTGTGCAAGCCCTCCTCTCCTCTATGACAGGGGTGCTGATATCCTGCGAGCTGTGGTTTGCTTCCTGTCGCTGGATTTCATTCGACTGACTTGACTGACTTCGTAAGAAGTACTGATCAATGCGAGGCCCTTGTCCCTTCTCCCTCAAGCATTTCATTTTCCCTTGATGAACCTTCAAACCCCTGACCGTTGTCGCCTTGCTCCAGCCACAGACACAAACTTGGAGTTCAATGACTTTACTAACTGCAGATCTTGAACTAGTCTTACTCTCCATACTCATATCCGTTTCCATTCCTAAGTCGTTAACCATGTTGTCCAACATCGAGTCATCTTCCGCCCCCGCTCTCGCAGACTCTAGGGGTATTTTTCTCTTTAATTTCTTAGAAGCCTTGGGCGGGTGTCTCCAGCATCCTGTAAACACGAAGCTGGATACTGCCGACAAGGGTAGCTAACCCTTACCAGCCCCATTGGGGTCTATTTCCTCCTGTCAGCTGTCTCTCCAGGCTGTCACAAGGTCTTTCCCTTGTTGCCAGCAGCACTATTCACCGCAGTCACTGGACGTATCCAGATCTTCATGATTTCCATTACACGAGAGTAGATGTTAAAACTTCATGCTGATTTGTACTCGGCTTTCGCCAAGATAAGCAACACTAAGACGTAGCTTTACAGTAAACTATGCTTCTCCATCCATTTACGCTTCTTTCCATATGAGGGTGTGACTCCTCTTCTGTCTGGCGTTAACGGCTGCAGTGTACTTGGCGCGTCAGCACACACGACGACTGCAACTACAGTGGGGTCTCCCTAGTGGACCAGCACGACAACCGTCTGGATTGAGCCGAGTAGGGGACATCTCTAGGGTCTTCAAGTGGGCACCTTCCGTCCTCAGTGTTTCGTCGACTAGCCCACGACTAGCCTCAAGAGGGCTCGACAGTGACTCTGGCGTCCCAGAGTCACCCCCCTCCGTCCCCCACTCAACTCAGCCCAGCTTACTGACCTCTACATCCCTCCTGCTGCTGAGACCTAACCACAATCTCACAATCTCTCCGCAACCCAACCATACGCGCCAACCCGTTTGACTAAGGCTGTCGAGCCCCACTGGTGCGTTAAAGCAGTTACAGTGGCAACGGTTCCGTATGGCATACCACCTACCGCAAAACACAATATCTGCCCAACCACCCGTCATTCACGCAATATACACAGGAACGTAATGACTGTAAATACTATACAACCTATACAAATAAACCAACAGACTCTTCAAGTTTTTCAAGAATTCTACGAAACCGTAGCGTGGCGGCCTGTACACAGCCAGCTAGAATCTTTCCGTCTCAACCACAGCCAGTTGCTGCTCCTTTCTGCTGCTTCAGATAAGTTCTTTACTGTGCGACGCAACTCTTGGCCGCTGAATCCGACGTCTCTGAGGAACCGGGTTGTAGAGTGTGCCACAAAACCTCGACAACCCACTTCCACTGGATAAACCTGGACTCCCAACCATTTCCTGAGAAATAGAAATAATATCTAGAAAAACATGCACGAATATCAGAAGGTGTGTTGAAAGATACAGTACAATTTACCAAAATCCGTATCATGTAATCACTCAAACTGTGTTTTAACCGTAGAAAGACGTCAATAAAACAGCTAAACACTTAATGTTACATTTACCTCAGGAAAGTTATCCAGAAAACACTAGAAAAGAGCTTATTTTTTATTATAGCTTCTTGACCTCCCAATAGACAGCAACGAATAACCAATTTCAAGGACCAGAAAGGTAGTAAAGACATCGTTAAAATAGTTCATGTGACTACAGCGGTTCAACCTTAATCTTATGAAGTGACGAGAATACTTTTGTGCACAAAAATAAAACAAAAATACCAACTTTATTAAAAAAATGTTCAACTGTTGCTACATCAGAACACAGGCTCATTATTGGCCACCTACTGCGTGAGTAGCACACGCAAGTGTCCTGGTGCTTACGTGTACAGGGTTGGCCAATACAGAGCCAACGTTCTGTCGTAGATCTCATTCACACGTATGCAAACAAATGGATCCTGACGAGAAAATAAATTGTTGACCTGTACCACAGGTGCCTTTTGTACTCACGGTCGCACACGTAACCACGTCACAGGCTGTCACCAGCCAATTACATTGTCTCGTTTGAATCATGTGCTTCAGACACTGGTAACGCTGGAGGCAATCCTCAAAGTAGCTTCGGACACAGTGCGAGTCCCCATTCAAAAGGGAACTAGACGTTTTAATGTTCCCAAAACAGTTTATTTGGAAAATGTTCTTACAATAATTTTTTTTTAGCTGGGTGCAGCCTCAGCTTTCTGTTCTATGCATTCGAATTGTTGTGCATTACGAGATTCTACTCTGCTTACCAAAATTCTACTGAGAGGTTATCTGAGTTAATGTTGCCTTTCTGTCAGCACAAACCAGGCCATTCTCCATTGGCCTCTGTGAACAAAAAGGCAGTTGTATTCCAAAAACTGCCACTCTATATATTTTTTGTTTTTGGCATCATTCTAAGTAAACTCTAGAGCAAAGTTTCCTCAAATCCGGCCCTGGGGACTGATTGGGACACTGTTCTGCAGAGTTTGCTCAAACCCTGATCAAACCCAGCTTTCTGTAATTTTCAAGTAACTCTGAATACATTCATTAGCTTGTTTGAGTGTTTGATTAGGGTTTGAAATAATATTTGCAGGGCAATAACCCTCCAGGATTAGATTTGAGAAACCCTGCTCTAGAGAAAATCCAAGGAGATCAGCAATACTTAAACCAGCCAGTATGGTACTATCAATAATGCCATGGTCGAAATAACTGAGATCAATTGTTTGGCTCATTTTGATAGTTGATGCCATGTTTAACTGAAGCTTTAGACCCATATTTAATTTTAGTATTGATGCCAGCAATACTAACCCATATCACCAGCCATATCACCCTGTAGCCCAAGACTGGTTGCCCACTGAAGCTAAGCAGGGCTGAGCCTGGTTAGTACCTGGATGGGAGACCTCATGAGAAAACCAGGTTGCTGCTGGAAGAGGTGTTAGTGAGGCCAGCAGGGGGTGCTCACCCTGTGGTCTGTTCCTAATGCCCCAGTACACAGCAAAATCCCCAGTGTTAAATTAACACTCCTCAGTGTTTATATGAGTCCACACCCTACAGAGTGTTAAATTAACACTGCTCAGTGTTTATATGAGTCCATACTCTACAGAGTGTTAAAGTAACACTGAAGAAGTGTTAAAGTTAATGAGATAATTAAGTGATTAATTGAGTAATGATTGAGCATTATTGAAGACAACTGATGTTAACAAGCAGAATCACTGAAGGATAAAACCATAATTTTTAAGTCACCGTTATGGTGATTAGTGTTTGCTTTAGTTGGGCTCTTGACCCTTAAATCATTAACTTTATATTTTGTTTGGCTGCCGTACATGAGTTATAACAGCCGGATGAACAAATGATCTTGGTCATCTGATTGTGTTGGTTGTGTGTTAACATAAGCATTATTTCACAATCATTTGACCTGAATCACTGAACTAATATAGAGCCCATTTAGGTTTACTTTATTAATTATAGCAGCACTGTCCTAGTAGAGCATAATATTTTCATCTTTTACAATGTAATAAAAATATTTTTTTAAACATGTCATATATACATAAAATCTATTAATTTGATTCTTTTTAGTTTTTTAGACACACAGACATCAAGAATCAGCCTGTGAATCTCAACAATGGTGACAATTATAAAGCATGTTGCAGTGCATTCTGGGTGCCACCAATCAAAACTCATTCATGGCTCCCATCATGCATTGCTGCATGAATAAATAATGAGCTTGTGTTCAGAGGTGATCTTTTTGTCACCATTGCTGAGACTCATACACTAATTATTGATGTCTGTGTGTGCGCGTATATAAAGAATTTGCAACATTTTCTTTTTATTGACTTGATCATTTGGATTTCATTGAAAAGGTTGAAAATATTATGCTGTACAAGGCCAGTTCTGCTATAATTAATAAACTAAACCTAAATTGGGCTCTATATTAGTACAGTGATTCAGGTCAAATGATTGTGAAATAATGACTATGTTAAAACACAACCAACACTATCAGATGACCATTTGTTCATCCGGCTGTTATAACACACGTACAGCAGCCAAACAAAATCTAAAGTTAATGATTTAAGGGTCAAGAGCCCAACTAAAGCAAACACTGATCACCATAACGGTGACTTAAAAATTATGGTTTTCTCCTTCAGTGATTCTGCTTGTTAACATCAGGTGTCTTCAATAATACTCAATCATCACTCAATTAATCACTTAATTATCTAATTAACTTTAACACTTCTTCAGTGTTACTTTAACACTGTAGAGTATGGACTCATATAAACACTGAGGAGTGTTAATTTAACACTGGGGATTTTGCTGTGTATAGTGATGGGGACCCTATACTGTCAAAGAGCACTGTCCTTCGGATGAGACGTTAAACCGAGGTCCTGACTCTCTGTGGTCACAAAAAATCCCAGGATGTCTTTTGAAAGAGTAGGGGTATAACCCTGGCATCCAGGCCAAATTTGCCCCAGTGGCCTCTGTCTATCATGGCCTGCTAATCATCCCTATGTATATATATACTAATTGGCTTCATCTCCGTCTCCTCTCCTCCAGTAAGCTGGTGTGTGGTGAGCGTTCTGGCGCAATATGGCTGCCGTCGCATCATCCAGGTGGATGCTGCACATTGGTGGTGGTCGAGGATATTCCCCCCTATATGTAAAGCGCTTTGAGTGCCGAGAAAAGCGCTATATAAATGTAATGAATTATTATTATTATTATTATTATGTCACACAATAGGCTGATTAGACAATGCATGGAAAAGTAGGTGAAGATGTGTTCATTATTAATCACAAATTAATGAAACCCAAACCTTAGTGTGCGGAGTTGACAGTTTGGACTCTTCAGTCCAGCACAGAGCAGCTTCACTCCTAAATCCTGAAGGTGATTGTTACTTAGGTCCAGCTCTCTCAGGGGGGGATTTAATGATTGTAGAGCTGAAGCCACAATTTCATAGTGTTTATAAGTGAGATTACAGCCTGCCAATCTGAAAAATACCAAATTCACAATAAAAGATCAAGCTGATTGACCATTCATTCTTGGGTCTTTATAGCAGGAAGGTGCACATAAAAAAAAAAAACGCAAAGATAAACATCAGACATTAGGAATCTTAGCATACATTCTGCTCAACATACTTGAGTTTGTCCAAATGGTTGAGTGTATCAGAAAGCAGCTTCAGGCCTGCTTCTCCTGGGTGATTATAGCTCAGATCCAGCTCTCTCAGGTGTAAAGGGATTAAACACAGAGCTGATGCGAGCGCAGCACAACCTTCCTCTGTAACCATACAGCCAGATAATCTGCAACAACAGTAATTTATCAAGAAATGTAAATGTGTATGTGTTTATGTGTGCTTCACTTTTACAAATGTTTTAAATATGTATTTGAGGATTTATGATACAGAGGCAGGGATACAGGATACAGGGTCTTGCAGAACCCCTTTTACAGGACTGTAAATAAACTGCAAAAAGTAATACAAATTTTTTTTTATTTTATGTTCTCACCAACATGCAGGTATGTGGGGAGCTATGGACAAATAAGAAGGAAAACCATTTTTACATACTATAAATATAAATAATTTATTATTTACTATGTAAATATAAAAATATATAATAGACATGATAATAACAACAACATACTATTATTTATAATATAATATTGATAATAATTGATAATGAAAATCAGCAATGAATGTCATTATCGATTAGTCGTGTTTCCCCACTGTGCACGGAAAACTTCCGCCAGTCGTACCAAATTACAGCAATGAATAATGCATTTCTATGGACAAAATGCAGCTAAAAATAGTAAAAGAAACAGAGTGAGCTGCTGTGGGAGAGGTACCGTGATCCAAGCTGCCAAAAACAAAAGGTCCCTGGGTCCCAAGAGGGCATGCTTGGTGGTCGACGACGCTATGCCTTGCCACCCTCAAGCCCCTCTTTCATTGCCAGCGAGCAGCGGCTGTGTTCCGGACGCACTGATGCCTCCGCCAGCCGTCATACACCAGGAGGTTCTGGACAGGCAGTTGTTGGGCGGCTATCTGCGCCTCCCCCGCCAGCAGCGGAATCGCACCGGCCAGCTGGTCTGGGGCCACTCACATGCCTCGGCGGCCCGCTCAAAAAGGTCGAGGAAGGCCTCTGGAACAGCTTGCGGTCCTCCTGCTGGGCTTGGATCAGGGCATGGAACCGGCGATCCTGGTCGCTCCTCAAATCCATTAATGCCTGATGGTTCTCTTGATGGAGGCCCGCGAGCGACTGGATTATGTCCGCAAATGGCATACCTGGCGGGGTCGACATGCTGGCGACGGTGTTCTCCTTCCTGCCCGGGTTTCTGCACCAATGTAGCAAAGTTCAGACTCAGGGTGAAGGAAGAAGACGGGGTCGCCTTATGGAGACTGAATAAAGTCAGGGACACGCCCACTGCGCTGGATGATCGTTCTCAAGGCGCTGCTCTCAGCTGTCACTCAAATCGTCCCACGCGCTCTGAGTTCTCTTTCCACTTTCACTTTCTCGCTGCTTGCAGTTTGGCAACGCGATCACCCGCAGATCTCCACTGATCTCTCTCTTCCCGCCTCCCGCTCCCCGGTGGCTTTTATGCTTCCCCACGGCAATCACAGCAAACGAGATCAGGTGTTCGTCATTTTGCACTTGACCTACTTACGTGCCGCTCGCCACCCAGCTCTCTCTCCCGTCACAGACATCGCTGAACCATGCCCCCTTTGCCACAGGCATCATACTGATATCACAGGTCTGGAAGTGGGGGCCAGGGAAGCTCTTATTAGTCTTTATGCTGTGCTGACGATATAATATTGTATTTGAGGAACTCTGAAAGATCAGTTCCCATTCTCTTAGATTTAATTACTTCTGTTGGGAGACTAACGGGATTTAAAATTAATTGGTCAGAAAGTAACTTTATACCTCTCTCAGACACTTACAGGCTTGTTTTTATTTTGGAGAATATTCCGTTTATAATAGTTAGGGATCATTTTACGTATCTAAAAATGACAATCCACAAAGATCCCAAATTAATATTTAAGTAAAATTTTGTTGAGTTTCTTTCTAAGCTCAAAAGTAATATAAAGAATTGGAAAATGTTTACCTTTGTCTGTGATTGGCCATATAAATTCAATTAAAATGGTTTCTCTTCCTTGATTCCTATATCTGTCAAAATCTCCCTATTTTTCTTACCTCTGCTTTCTTTAAGGAACTGGATTCTATAATCCTGTCTTATTTTTGGAATTATAAGACCCACCGGATTTCTAAAAATCATTTACAAAAATCCAAGTCTTCAGGTGGACTGGGTATGCCAGTATTTAAACATTATTACTGGGTTGCCAATATTAGGGCTTTAATGTTCTGGCTGAAGGGGACACCGGGTGATCGGACGCCTGAGGTCCCCTTATGGGTTCAAATGGAGACTAACCTGGCGGTCGGCACCTCCTTAACGGCACTGCTATTTTCCAAATTGGATAAGCCTAAAGAGTTGAAAAAATTAAGCTTTGTTTTGAAAAATTCTGTACAAATTTTAAATCATGTGAGAAAAGTTTTGTCTCTGCCGGAGACCTCTGTTCATATGCCAATTTGTTACAATCAGTCCTTTTTGCCCCCATGGTCTGATAGAACTTACCATATCTGGAGGGATAAGGGTTTAGGTTCCATTAAAGATCTTTATGTTGAGGGGCGGTTTGCATCTTTTAATCAGTTAAAAGAGAATGCTTTGCCTCGTGCACATTTTTTCCCGCTATTTTCAAATCAGGCATTACGTGAAGTCCACAATTTGTAATTTTGAACTCCTCCCGAAGAAGCATGTGTTTTTTAATCCTCCTGACTCTAGGCATCTTATTTCTAAATTTATTTGTTTATTTGGAAGTTATCTCTCAGCCCCTACTGTAAGATTTAAAGAGGCCTGGGAGGAAATCCTAGGAGTTGAGCTCTCTGATGACACATGGGACAGGTGCTTTTCTACGATACATGCCTGCTCAGTTAACAGCAGACACCAACTGATCCAATTTAAAGTTATTCACCTCTTACATTACACTAGACCTAAATTGCATAAAATGTACCCCTCTGTTTCACCAATATGTGACAGGTGTAAGGTGACAGAGGATAGAGCTTCTCATGCTTTCTGATTTGCCCTTTATTGTCTGGATTTTGGTCATGCATTTTTGACTGGTACTCCAAGGCCTACAATAAGCCTCTTTCACCGGATGCCAAACTTGCCATCTTTGGCTTCTCACAGCGCACCTCTGGTGCTTTTCCACTGCATGGTATGGTACGGTACGGCTCGCTTCGGCTCGCTTTAAATGGTACCTGGTCTTTTGAGGTTCCAAGCGTACCGTACCGGTACTAAAATGTGACGTGAAAACTCTGCAGATCACTGATTGGTCAGACAGACAGAATTGTCACTACCAGCATCATTGTATGTAGCACCTGTTTTTAAAGTACTAGGTTGAAAGAAGATGAAAACTTAAAAAAAAGAAAAAAGGTGCAGACGTTCATCTCGTTGGTTGCCGAGGAGTTGCGCAACTATAATGATCAGTCCCACCCACTTGAAGGGGTACTAACTGCAGTGGTAAAGCAACCGAGCTAAAGCGCGGAGTCGAACAGTATCGAGCCGAACCGAGCCGTGCATGCAGTGGAAACGCGCCACTCTTGCCTCTCATGTGCATTACAAAAGTCCTTAATGCTGGGTATAGTCGTGGCTAAGAAACTTGTGCTTAAGAACTGGAAGTAACCCTCGCCTCCTTCCTTCCAGATGTGGATAATGGACATGATCTCTGTCATACAGATGGAAAGACTTCGACTTTTGAGGACTGATTCTATTGAAAAGTTTTCCGCTGTTTGATATTAATTTCTTGGGCATTTGGACAAGTTGACAACCCAGTTGGCCCTCAGTGACTTCTCTAAGGTTTAGGCTGCATATCCCTTCTGGGAGCCTAGTCTGTTATGCAGCTTTTTACTAACTACCAGCTTCACTTATTACTAACCAGACTGACTTTATTTCTGTCAGACGTCTACAGAAGCTCTTATTAATAATTAACAGAGGTTTAGATGATGATGTCTTATTGAAAATGTTTGGTTTGAGGTCACCATCATGGAGATTATTGTTTGCTTTAGTTGGGCTCTTGACCCTTGACTATAATTGAGGTTGTGCTTTATCAGCAATTGCAGGTGTTCATGTAGAACGTTTCTGCATTGATAAAGCAGATCAACATGTCTGTTGTTATAACTTTTTGTGTAATGGATGACTTAACGAATTGTAACACTATCGAAAAATATGATTTGTAACATTGTTTCAGCTGCTGAATGTTGATTTCTGTGAGCTTAAATATAAAACACTGAATTTGTTATAGATCTGTTGCTTCTGAGTGGCAAACTTGCTTGGAGTCATTTGTACACTCACAGACATCAACATTCAGTATATATAACACAACAATGGTGACATTCATGCCAGCATACAAAACACATTGATGCGGCATGAATAAATCTCCCAGCGGCATGAATAAATTATGCATTTGAATTCTTTTTTTGATTGTCACCATTGTTTAGGTTTGTATGAGGAGTACTGATGTCCAGGTATGTCCAATTTTGCATTTGAAAAGTTTTGGACAATCTAATGGAATGTTAGAAATCAACGTTCCTATAATGTTGAATTTTAAATCAAAATTAAGTTGAAAGAACGTTTGAGGAACATTATACCTTTTAAAACACGTTCCTCTAACGTCAAGAAAACTGGACATTTTTCACGTTCCCAGAACCAACACTGAATATTTGGAGAACGTTCTTATAACAAAAGTCTGTTAGCTGGGGTGTTACATAGTGTGAGAGATTATTTGCTCCAAGTGAGAATGTTTAAGTGTGAAATTGAACACAGTATTGTCAATGTTGTTTTCAATAAAAAAAAAACATTTGCACAAAGCAAGCCGATCCACTTTTCCATGTTGATAAGAGCATTATAATGAGAAAAAAAAAATGGGACAAAAAAAAATCAAGAGACATTCAGAATAGATAAAAATGTGCACTTAATTGCGAGTTAACTATGACATTAATGCAATTAATCGCGATGAAATATTTTAATCGTTTGACAGCACTAATATATATATATATATATATATATATATATATATATATATATATATATATATCTTTCTCTCTTGTGTGTGTGTAGTCTGAGCCAGTGTTGTTTGCTTTGTGTTTTCACTTGAAAAATCCTTTAAAATAAAGTATTTAAAAAAAACTAACTTTGGCTGGAAAATAATATTATTCAAGAACAAAGCCAAAACAATCTATGTTACCTTAAACTATATGTTAATCTCTGTAAAGCTGCTTTGAAACAATCTACATTGTTAAAAGCGCTATATAAATGAGGATGACTTGACTTGATCAGCTCTTCGTCTGTTACGGAGGCCAGCAGAAGGGAAAGGCTGTCTCCAAGCAGAGGATGGCCCACTGGATAGTGGATGTCATCGCCTTGGCTTACGTCGCTTCTTCTTGGGCGCTGGCACACGGTGCCTCACTGACAGATATCTCTAGAGCTGCGGGCTGGGCAACACCTAACACGTTCGCTAGGTTTTATAGCCTACGTGTTGAGCCGGTTTCTTCCTGTGTGCTTGCTTTAACCAGCCAGTAACAAGTTCCCGCTCTTGTGTCGGATTGCTGTGCAACTCCCCTCCACATGGAGCGGATACGTGTGCTTTTTGCTCCAGTCGAGTTCCCCACTCAGGCGAACCCTGTGAGTTCCTCCGCACCCCTTTGTGGACTAGTGCTCGTATGCTTGTGTAACTTGTGCTAGGCTGGGTTCCATATGTGGTGATCCCTGCGGCGAACCCATATGCGTATTCTTCCACAATCATTTTCCTGCGGTGAGCCCGTGTCTTTCCCTTGACAGAGCCCGCTTTGCCGTCACTGTCCGGTGTAGCCTCCCCCTTCTCAGGCTGGAGCCACCCCAGTGACATTCCATATGTTGCACTGCCCTCCGGCCAGTCCATGTGTTTTCCCCACGTTACCTCCCTTTGGGCAGGATGTGGCTTCTGCAACGTCCCTCTCCTCTGGAAAGGCACGCTTTCCCAGTGTTGTCCAAGAGTTCCAAATGGTGGTGTGCCCTGGGGTCGGCGAACCCCCACCATCTCTCTCTCTCTCTCTCTCTCTCTCTTCCCTCCCCTGTGGTTCCCCTTCTCACTCTCCCTCCTGACATGTCCCTCTCCCTTGATCCAGGGGAAATCTCCCTACTCAAGACCAACCCTGTTGGAGGGGTGGACAGGCTCCTGAACCTCCAGCTGTACAGCACAACATCAGCTTCCGTTCCTCTGCTCTATCCACATCAATACCTTGACCCACTTTCTATCACTAGGGTGGCATGGAGGTCTGGCCCGGCCTGTTGGTGTTGCCGGGACCCATGACACTTTGTTGATGGGTGTCCGGTGATGGAAGTGGAGGTGGTGACACTGATCCAGGTTACGAATGCACCACAGGCTGCCCCCGAAAAAGAATGAATAAAAGTCGCTTGGTTCAGGTACGGTCTGTGCACCGGGATGTGGTGAAATACCCCTTAATGTCTGGTGCCATTCAATTCCGGGGACAAGCATAGTGTGGAGGTTGCAGTTAGCCCGCACCACCAACATTCGCTAACTTTGGGGACCAATTGGCCAGCTTTTAGTCAGCTATTTGGATATTTATGTGCGAATGTCTGTTGGGGGAACAGAGAGTAGGGTTGGGGAAAGCTGAACTGGGACCGATGGGACCTGAGCCGGTGGAACAGTGCTGTTGAGAGACTAATTATCACCGATCGTGATGAATTTCCCCTGGAACAGTCTCAGGATTATGGAGCTAATAATATGACAAAATGATTTGAATTTGAATTGTGTAAATTTGAATTATTTGCATGTGTAATCTAACAAAATTTAATTTTAGGTGGTAGTTTAAATTGTTCTGAATTTTATTTTATTTTTAAACGAATATTGAAGATTTGAAATTTAACAAATTAAAATGTTTTTATGGCTGAATTTTATAGACATGTATTTTCAAACAGCTAGTTTTTTTTGTTCTGAATTCTTATACTGCAAATATTCAGTTTAAAAAAATACAGATTCAAGTTTTCAAGATGAAGAAATTCGGAACTTCAAATTCATTTTTCTAAAATTCAATCTCAAAAATTCAAACTCAAAAATTCAGATCTTAAAGAAAGTAGGTCACAGGTCATCCACAGGGAAGAGTAGATGATCTCAGAAAAGTCGAACAGAGCATTTTGGCCAATTAGGGACTGCAGAAGTTTTCCAGCGTGAACGTGGTGGTGGTTCAAGAGGTTGCCACTCTTAAACATGAATGATTTTGTGTTTATATGTTAGATTTGCATTCTCAGCATGTGAGACGTTTGTCTAAGCGGTCTCTGGTGTTTGTTTTAAAGTATATTTTTTTTTAGTCGACTGTTGAATAGTATGGTGTTCAGTATGAGGTGGGATTTGTGCACTTTTTGGTGATCGCAAAGCAAACTGAGAGTGTCACGGTTGATCAATTCACTGTCTCTCTCTCGTCCTGCGTGCTGTTGCGTGTGTGTGTGGGTGTGGCCGCTGATTATCTCTGATTAGCGGCGCCAGCTGGTTCCACTTGTTTGTCCCTTTATATGTCAGTAACTGCTGTCTCATGTTGTCAGATCGTTGTATGGTTTCCCTGGCGTGTTCCTGTTTCCGTGTCTGTCTTCCTGGATTGTGGATTACCCTGTGTCTCTCGTCGTGTCGGTTGTCGTTGGATCCCTGCACCTTCACTGGACCACAGAGCACAGTTTTGGGACTACCACTGGATCACAGAGCACCATCACCTGCTGCCCACCGAGGTCCCTGCGTCACCTGACATCCTGCGCTGGTGTCCGTCCGACCACTCCTCTGTGTTGCTTCCTGTGTGTGTGTGTGTGTATACCTTACTGACCTGAGTAATAAATAGCGTCTTTGCAATTGCATCCTGCCTTTGTCGTTCCGTAACAGAACGATCTGACCAACGATGGATACAGCAAGCGCTATAAGCTGGGACGATTTTGCCGCCATGAGCGTCTCGAGAATGGATCAACAGCAAGAGTCGATCGCCAACACAGGTCGGGCGGTCCAAGCGCTTGTGACGCAGGTGTCCGAGCTCACCCAACAGCTTCAACAACTAAGAGTTCCCACTGCGCCGCCCACACCGCCCGTTCAACCCATTCCTCCTCAACCCATTCCACCACAGCCGCACGATCAACGAGAACCACGTCTTCCCACACCTGAAGGATACGCAGGTGAACCGGAATATTGCAGAGCATTCCTGACTCGTTGTTCCATGCACTTTGCCTTACAGCCCCAGACGTTCAGTCAAGAACAATCGAAGGTGGCGTTTGTTATCACTCTGCTCTCTGGCAAAGCGGCTCTTTGGGGAACGGCGGTGTGGGAGAATCAAGACCCATGCTGCGCCTCGTTCCAGGCACTCTCCGAGGAGATGAAGAGGGTTTTCGATCGCGCGGTTGCGGGTAGGGAGGCAGCCAGACTACTCGCTGATCTCCGCCAAGGTAACGGCTCGGTGTCGGAGTATTCTATCCAGTTCCGCACCCTGGCTGCAGAGTGCCGTTGGAACGAGGAGGCGCAGTGGGACCGTTTCCTGCATGGGCTGGCGGACCGTGTCCAACGGGAGATTTATATGCTGGACCTCCCACCTACACTAAATGGACTCATCGAACTGGCATTGAGAGTGGATGCTCGCCTGAGTAGGATGGGTCGCTTTCAACAGAACCCGCCATTTCGTGGCGCGGAGGGTTCGCGCGCTGAGTACTTGGACACGGTCAGCCCCGTCTCCGATCCCGAGCCCATGCAGGTGGGTAGAGCTCGGCTTTCCCGGGAGGAGAGAGAGCGGCGGAGATCCCATGGACTGTGTTTATACTGCGGGAAGATGGGGCACTTTATTCACTCGTGTCCAGTAAAAGATCAAGCCCGGTAGTAACAATGAGGCTACTATCGGGTGGGATCTCCGCCAGGAAGACCTCATCACCATCATCCTCTACCCTCCTCCCGGTAAGACTTAGGTGGGCAACCCACACGCACGACACCAAGGCTTTACTGGACTCGGGGGCAGAAGGTAATTTTATGGACTCTGGACTGGCACTACGTCTTCACATTCCTGTTTCTACTCTCACGCACAAGATCGCCGTCAATGCCCTGAATGGACAGCAACTTCCTAACATTTCACATGCCACTGAACCCATCACTCTCACTACATCTGGCAATCACACTGAGACAATAACATTCCTCCTCATGGACTCTCCACTCACACCCATTGTACTTGGTCACCCGTGGCTTACACAACACAATCCCAGAGTCGATTGGGGTCACAACTCTGTGTCCATGTGGAGTAATATGTGTCATGAGTCATGTTTAGTGTCTGCGTGTTCGTCTGTACCAGTCTCTGTGTTTCAGGAGGAGGTGGTGAATTTGTCAAACGTGCCCGAGGAGTATCAGGACCTGAGGGAAGTGTTCAGTAAGTCTCGTGCTGCTTCTCTTCCTCCGCATCGTCCCTATGACTGTGCTATAGACTTAGTGTCAGGTAAGTCTCCGCCTAAAGGCAAGTTATATTCACTTTCTGTTCCAGAGAGGGAGGCTATGGAGAAATATATTTCTGATTCTCTGGCATCCAGGTTCATTCGCCCTTCCTCATCTCCTGCGGGGGCGGGGTTCTTTTTTGTGGGGAAGAAGGATGGATCTCTGCGACCGTGTATTGATTACCGGGGGTTGAACAACATCACGGTAAAGAATACTTATCCTTTGCCGTTGATGTCTTCAGCCTTCGAGCGGTTACAGGGAGCATCCATCTTCACAAAACTGGATTTACGTAACGCTTATCATTTGGTTCGCATAAGGAAGGGCGATGAATGGAAGACCGCGTTCAATACCCCTAGGGGGCACTTTGAATACTTGGTCATGTCGTTCGGGCTGTCCAACGCCCCAGCGGTCTTCCAGGCACTCGTCAATGACGTGTTGAGAGACATGGTCGATCAGTTCATATATGTTTACCTGGATGACATATTGATTTTTTCATCTTCTCTCCAGGAACACGTTCAGCACGTCAGACGAGTGCTTCAGAGGTTGTTAGAGAATGGGCTTTTTGTCAAGGCGGAGAAATGCGTTTTTCATGCACAGTCTGTTCCTTTTCTAGGGTACATCGTCTCGTCTGAGGGAATGCGTATGGATCCTGACAAGGTTAAGGCTGTGATTGATTGGCCAAGTCCAGATTCCCGTAAGGCCCTACAGAGGTTCCTGGGATTCGCCAATTTTTATCGGCGTTTTATTCGCAACTTCAGCCAACTAGCCGCGCCTCTGACTGCCTTGACCTCCCCCAGAACGACGTTCAGGTGGTCCGATACAGCCGAGGCTGTATTCGCTAAACTTAAGAGCCGCTTTGTTTCGGCACCCATCCTCGTTGCCCCTGATCCTTCACGTCAGTTCGTGGTGGAGGTCGACGCGTCAGAGGTGGGGGTAGGAGCAGTTCTTTCCCAACGTTCTCCCACAGACGACAAGATGCATCCCTGCGCGTTTTTGTCCCATCGTTTATCACCTGCCGAGAGTAACTATGACATTGGTAACAGAGAGTTGTTGGCAGTCAAGCTAGCGCTGGAGGAATGGCGTCACTGGTTAGAAGGGTCAGGGGTACCTTTTATCGTATGGACCGATCACAAGAATCTAGAGTATATTAGAACCACCAAAAGACTCAACTCTAGGCAAGCTCGGTGGGCACTTTTTTTCGGTCGTTTTGACTTTTCTCTTTCGTACCGCCCGGGTTCCAAAAACATCAAACCCGATTCTTTATCTCGTATTTTTGACCAATCCGAACGCCCGTCTACTCCCGAGTGTATTTTACCCGAGACGTTAGTCGTCTCCACTCTTAGGTGGGAGGTCGAATCGAAGGTCATGAAGGCCTTAGAAGGGGTAACGCCTCCGCCCGATTGCCCACCGAATCGCTTATTTGTGCCAGAGGAATGTCGGTCCGACGTTATTCAGTGGGGGCATTGTTCCAGCGTGGCCTGTCATCCAGGGGCTAATCGCACCAGTTTTTTGGTAAGGCAACGATTCTGGTGGCCACTTATGGCTCGTGACATCCGCAGTTTTGTCTTGGCTTGCTCGGTTTGTGCCACTGGTAAATCCTCCAATCGACCCCCAGATGGGTTACTCCAACCGCTGCCGGTCCCTTCGAGACCCTGGTCCCACATTGCGCTAGATTTTATCACCGCCCTCCCGCCCTCCCAGGGCAAGACAGTCGTTTTGACCGTCGTGGACCGGTTCTCGAAGGCGGCTCACTTTATTCCCTTGCCCAAATTACCCTCCGCCAAGGAGACAGCGGTAACTGTCATTGATCACGTCTTTCGCTTACATGGCCTCCCGATGGACGTGGTTTCTGACAGGGGTCCCCAATTTGTGTCCAAATTTTGGCAAGAGTTTTGTAAATTACTGGGGGCGACTGTCAGTCTTTCTTCGGGGTTCCATCCCCAAAGCAATGGTCAAACCGAGAGAGCCAACCAGGATTTGGAGAGAGTGTTGCGATGTTTGGTTTCCAAGAATCCTTCCTCCTGGAGCCAACAACTTTCTATGGTGGAGTACGCACACAACTCGTTACCAGTGTCATCCACGGGCCTTACGCCATTTGAGTGTAGTTTAGGTTACCAGCCACCAGTTTTTGCCAGTACGGAATCCGAGATCGCGGTCCCCTCTGCTCACGCCTTCGTCCAGAGGTGCCGCCACACTTGGACTAGAGCCCGTGAGACTCTTCTCCAAGTGGGGGCGCGCACCAAGGCTAAGGCCGATCGCCACCGGTCGAAGCCTCCGATATACGTCGTTGGTCAAAGAGTGTGGCTTTCTACTAAGAACATTCCTCTCCGATCTGTATCTAACAAGCTTGCTCCTAAATTTATTGGCCCATTCCCTGTCACCAAAATCATTAGTCCGGTGACAGTCCGACTCAAACTTCCTCCTGCGTACAGGAGAATTCATCCCGCCTTCCATGTGTCCAAAATTAAACCTGTGTTTCATGCACCTATTAATCCGCCGGTCCCGGTTCCCCCCCCGCCGCGACTCGTAGATGGGGAACCATCTTATTCGGTTAATCGCATTCTGGACTCGAGAAGGAGGGGACGCGGATTCCAGTACCTGGTGGATTGGGAAGGTTACGGTCCGGAGGAGAGAAGTTGGGTTCCTGCTAGAGACATTCTGGATCACTCCCTGATCGATGATTACAATCGACAGGTAAGTCAGTCGAGGAACGCCAGGAGGCGTTCCTAGGGGAGAGGGTACTGTCACGGTTGATCAATTCACTGTCTCTCTCTCGTCCTGCGTGCTGTTGCGTGTGTGTGTGGGTGTGGCCGCTGATTATCTCTGATTAGCGGCGCCAGCTGGTTCCACTTGTTTGTCCCTTTATATGTCAGTAACTGCTGTCTCATGTTGTCAGATCGTTGTATGGTTTCCCTGGCGTGTTCCTGTTTCCGTGTCTGTCTTCCTGGATTGTGGATTACCCTGTGTCTCTCGTCGTGTCGGTTGTCGTTGGATCCCTGCACCTTCACTGGACCACAGAGCACAGTTTTGGGACTACCACTGGATCACAGAGCACCATCACCTGCTGCCCACCGAGGTCCCTGCGTCACCTGACATCCTGCGCTGGTGTCCGTCCGACCACTCCTCTGTGTTGCTTCCTGTGTGTGTGTGTGTGTATACCTTACTGACCTGAGTAATAAATAGCGTCTTTGCAATTGCATCCTGCCTTTGTCGTTCCGTAACAGAGAGGTGAACTAACATGGAGTGAATTATGTGCCTTAATTAAACAAACAAATCCAGCATTTTGCAAACAAACTCGATCTGCTTTGCAAAGGAAAACTCGATTCGCAAACAAACAGAAAGCAATGTGTAAGTACAAAGGTCAATATGAGCGAAAATGCTAGTAACAAATATGTATTGTGTTTTGCAAATATAAATAAATGAGCCTAGATAATATTTCACAAATAAATACAAACCATCCTACAAATTGCATGTAACCTTTGAACAAATACCAAATCTAGTGCATACAAATGCATATCTGTTATGATTGTGGCTTTTTATGAGATCTCTCAGCTCGATTTTCTCACAAATGCAGTTGAGCAACTTCCTCTTCTAAAACAGTAGATGGCGCTGATATAGGGGATTAATTTAGCGCTAGTCTCCCGGGAGAAGCACTGATTTCAAAATGCGAGCTTGCCTTTGCCTTCAGCCGAGGAAAATGAGCGGTGAACAGAAGAGGTTCGGTCTTACTTTATAATTAACCTTATTGAGGTTTCGCAAATTTGTTTATATATATATATATATATATATATATATATATATATAGACAGAAATCCACATCAGCACTTAGCACTCCACTCTCTCTAGGTTAGGGAAATCTATAAGCTGGAAGCTATGCCATCATTGCTTTTTACATTTTTGTAAAAACGTTTCATTTACTAAACGAGTCTATTTCTTTCGTTATCCATAAATTAATGAGAACATTTCATTTAATTGAAAGGAGGGTCCCACTTATTTATTAATTTAGTTGGAATTCAGTCAGCTTAACTGTTAATGAAAAAAAATAATGAATGAACAAAAAGTTTCACTAGTTTAGAAAATCGAGCTGAGAGATCTCATAAAAAGCCACAATCATAACAGATATGCATTTGTGTGCACTAGATTTGGTATTTGTTCAAAGTTTACACGCAGTTTGTAGGATGGTTTGTATTTATTTGTGAAATATTATCTAGGCTCATTTATTTATATTAGCAAAACGCAATACATATTTGTTACTCCACAGCATTTTCGCTCAAATTGACCTTTGTACTTGCACATTGCTTTCTGTTTGTTTGCGAGTCGAGTTTTCCTTTGCAAAGCAGATCGAGTTTGTTTGCAAAATGCTGGATTTGTTTGTTTAATTAAGGCACATAATTCACTCCATGTTAATTGCCCTCTCAGTTTGCTTCACGATCGCCAAAAAGTGCACAAATCCCACCAGGGCTGGACTGGGACGAAAAATCGGCCCGGGCATTTTGGCCCAGACGGCCCACTACATAAGATCATAAACACAACTGATCTTTGCATGTCTTTGAATATGTATATCATCTCCTATTCCTTAAAACCACTAATCCCATAATGAGTGAGTAGGAATGAGTGAGATTTAACAGATGAAATAACTACTATTTACACAGTGATGAATCCTAAAACAAGCTACAGTATAAGTTGCATTGGCATAGCAATACCAGTGTTTCATACAGTATTTTTGGTAAATCTGTGGTGGGTGTACCTTGATCCGTCTAGGGGGGTTCAGGGGCATGCTCCCCCGAAAGGAAATTTTGTGCTTTTTAATGTTAAATTCAGCCATCTGGTGCACTTTTAGAGTAAAAAATTAAGAGCTCCAACCCATATTCAGTGTGCAAATTGAACAAAGAAAAACTCAAACCTCTTTTAGTTATGATATAGTGTCTGTCTACATTACACTACTACATAATAATAGTTATAATATTAATCCCATGACAGTAATATACATGTATTGTAAAACAAATGCACTGAAAAATAAAATAAACTTTCATAATTAGTTTCGTACTAATTTCTATACTTATAGAGAAACACGTGATCTTTTATTTTGACAGAAACTGCATCAAACTTTTATTTTGGCGGAAAACAAACGCGTCTCATTACAATTCTAGTAAAATGCGTAATCATCAACTATGCAGATGTGGAAATAATGCCTGAGTAATGGGTTCTACACTCATATAGCCTATAGGTGTTAAAGTAGCCTAGTTCTGCTCACCAATGTCCTCTACACTCACTCATCTCTCCTGGTCCTCCTCACTCCTCATCAGCCACTTGAAGGGCCTGATTCTTTTTTCACGCTATTTCCCTGCACTTTTCTTGCGTTTCTTCTCCATCGCTCTAACGATTTAAACAGATACTGTCGGCTCGCTCAGAGCCCAGAGGGTGAGGTGTTTCAAGATGTGATAGGACCAGCCCAGTGTCAATCAAGAAAATAACCAATGTGCCGCTGATCTACGCATTTCATGGGCCGGTCTGAGAGAAAAAACAAAACCTACCGACTTTTTTTGTCCAATGCATTACACCGGTACAAAGATCCCAGCGCCGCCAATTAATCAAAACTAAACGAATGGGCCGCCGATGTACGAGTTTTATGGGCCGATCAGAAAAAAAAAAAAAAAAAAATTTTTTTTTTTTAGTTTGAGATGTATCGGCCCAAATAGCACATCGGCCCACTGGCCCAATGGCCCAATGGCCAGTCCAGCCCTGAATCCCACCTCATACGGAACGCCATACTTTGCAACAGTCGCTTCAAGCACTGTCTTGCGTCGTGCCGCTCACGTCCTGTCTGTGTGTAGTAGATACGGTGGCGTTCTAATCAATTTTACACAAAATATACTTTAAAACAAACACCAGAGACCGCTTAGACAAATGTCTCGTGCTGAGAACGCTAACCTAACATATGAACACAAAATCATTAATGTTTAAGAGTCACTAGAACGGCCATGACGGTCATTTTGACCGTTTTGAATTTTATATCTGCAAAAATAAAAAAAATAAAAAAATCCTGATGGTACCTGACTTTTACTAAAAGTGTCTGTATTTTAATTTAAAATGGTTTTCATATAAATTACACATAAGCAAAAAAACAACAACAAATGAACATATTTACCTTATATTGACATTTATTTCGGCCATAGACGGTCATATTGACCGCACTGAATTTTGCGGAATTCTTTTGTTACATTTCCCGCGGTTGACCTTTGTCTCTCTCACTGTCGACAGAAAGTAGCGATCCTGAATGTTTGCATATAATTTCTACAAACAAAAAGTGTATTCGATTAAATTTGTAGCAACCACCGCACCAGACACCAAAGCAGAGGCAGTGCCAGGTTCGGAGAGTCTGCAGTCAAAACAAAACCCACAACACCTCCACACAGAACTCAGAACAGAACTCCACACTTCGGATAGCAGAAATAAAGTTCAGTATGTGTTGGACCTGTGAACAGAACTCCACACTTCGGATAGCAGAAATAAAGTTCAGTATGTGTTGGACCTGTGAACAGAACTCCACACTTCGGATAGCAGAAATAAAGTTCAGTATGTGTTGGACCTGTGAACAGAACTCCACACTTTGGGGCAGCTCTCAATGGAGACATTTTTTACAGTCCCAGGACAGACAGAGCCGGCTATGCAACAGGGGAACCAATTTGCACCGGGAGATAAAGTACTTGTGTTGCTCCTTACTTCTAGTTCTAAATTACTTGCAAGGACCCTTTAGAGGTCACACGACAGTTCTCAATTATAAGGTATTTCGAACAGACAAGTGCGGGGCCTGTCAGATATCACCTCAACCTCCTTAAAAAAATGGAGCGAGGCCGAGCAAGTGATGCTTGCGCTGACAGTAAGGGGAAAGGATGATCTCGGGCCATAAGTGAGCACCAAATTCATTCTCTCACTCTGTCCCGGGAAGAGATCACCTCTCGCCCTCGCAGCTCACTGATGTAGCCAGGTTGCAAGCCGAATTTGCAGACATGTTTTTGCCCCTGCTTGGTCGAAGGAATCTTATTCAGCACCATATTGAGGCGTGGTGGTGCGCAGCTAGTCGTGTCGTTTACCTGAACTCATAAAGAAGGTGGTTCCGACTGAATTAGAGGCGATGCTAGACATGGGAGTGATAGAAGAATCACAGAGCAATTGGGCAAGCACAATAGTTTTGGTGCGTAAAACTGACGGCTCTGTACGGATCTGTGTAGATTATCGCAAGGTGAAAGCTGTGTTCAAATTCAACGTGTATTTTGACATTATTTCGACGAATAATGCCGCGGGATAACGAATCACTTGATCTGCTTGGTACAGCTGTAGACCATGGATTTAACGAAAGGGTATTCTCCAAAGAAAAAAACAGCCTTCACAATGCCGTTTGGATAACACCAATTCGTTTCTCTTCCTTTCGGGTTGTTCGGGACACTGGTCACTTTCCAGAGTCTCATAGTCAGGATTCTTTGGCCACAAGCTGCATATGCTGCTGCCTCATAAGGAGCATCTGCATGCTGTCCTGAGTAGGGATGTCACTTTTCACAAATTCCCATGATCGATCATCGTTTAAATTAACGATCAATTCATCGATTAATTGTTAGCCTTAATACTGCAATACGCGTCTGCTCAGTGGCATATGGACAACAGCATGACAGGGTCTGCAAATGCTGCTCAAAACGCTATGTTCCTCACCAAATTAACGAGAATGGTTTTTAATCTAAATAAAGGGCTCGTAGGATTGTAAAATGTTTCGATGTGATTGATAATTAAATTAATTATTTAATAATCAAATATAATGACTAATACAACGTGTCACCAACGCCGCCTCAGATGCGTGCTTGTCAGAATGTGGTACTGTTGTGTTGTAGGACTGTTCTTCCTGGAACACCACACTAAAAACGGCAACTAAACCCAATGAATTCATAACGATTTAATAAAATAGTGTTCTCATGTTATGTAATATGACAGTCCCAAATTAATCATCAATATTATTAGTCGTGCATTGCTGCTTGAGCGGTGCGCGCTGAATGAATAACCGTTGAGCACTTTGCTAGCACGTTATTTAACTCAAAGAAACGCATCCTATATGAGATTAATCAGATATATAGATGAACTAAGTTACGTACCATTCAGAATGACTCATGTTGCGGAAACACTCTTGCTGAAACAACGTGACACGGCAACTAAACCCAAATAATTCACAATGTTCTATTACAATATTGTTCTCTTTATAATGTTATGTAATATGACAGTCTTAATAGTCATTATTAGTCGCGCATTGCCGTTTGAGCTGCGCGCGCTGAAGATCACGCTTTAGCGTCAATTCTTAACCAAATGCATCCAATATGAGATAAATCAGATATAGATATAGGTGTACACAAAATAAACTATTACAACTTACATTTGCACAAAACAAAATGCTGCGAATGCACACGCAAACTTATAGTCATGATGAAGGTGTAAAATAGTCCAATACATAAATCCGGCCCGCTCGCTTACATGTTTCGCGGTTGAGCAGCATGAACCTGAAGTTTTATCGATTAAAGGTATTATCGACAATTAATCGATCGTCGATTAATCGTTGACATCCCTAGTCCTGAGAGCGCTGAGAGTGGCCAGGCTGATTGATGGCAAACCCCAAAAAATTTACAGTTGGGCGTGTGGAGGTCAGGTAACTGGACTACCACTTGGGTCACGAACAGCTGCGTCACCAAATTAGCAAGGCGGCAGCAGTTGCAACCTTCCCGAGGCCCAAAACCAAAAAGTAGGGGTTTGGCAGTTCCTGGAGTTGGCGGGATGTTACAGAAGGTTAGTGCCTAATTATTCGGACCTCACCAGCCCGCTGACTGATCTGATGACCGGTCCAGTGGACAGAGCTGTGCAACTTTGAGCTGTTCACCCAGGCATGTCCCAATGCTGGCTCAACAAGTTTATAGGGGGGAAATATAGGCCAAATAATTAAATGACACATTTAGTTTTCAGGGCCTACAGGTGGACTAGATATTCCAAATGTGAGTGCCTTTCTGTCACACTATCTAGAGATAGAATATGAACTCTTCAGCAGGATTTATAAAAATGTTTGTGAGATGACAGGAAATCCAGGAAATTATACTGATGATACATCTGCTCTGAGACATGAGGTAGATTACAGCCGTCTCTTGTTACACTTTTCTGAGAGCAGCTGTGTGTGTGTGTGTGTGTGTGTGTGTGTGTGTGTGTGTGTGTGTGTGTGTGTGTGTGTGTGTGTCTGTGCTCGTGTTTATATTACATTGTGGGGACCAAATGTCCCCATAAGTATAGTAAAACCTGAGATCACCTACATTGTGGGGACCAGCCAGCGGTCCCCATGAGGAGAACAGCGTATAAATCACACTAAGTAATGTTTTTTGAAAATGTAAAAATGCAGAATGTCTCCTGTGATGGGTAGGTTTAGGGACAGGGACAGTGTAAGGGGACAGAATATACAGTTTGTACAGTATAAAAACCATTACGCCTATGGAGAGTCCCCACAAAGATAGCGAACCAGACATGTGTGTGTCTGTGTGTGTGTCTCTGTGTGTGTGCGCGTTCATTTGAATTGAAGGAAACCTGCATTTGTTTGAATATGTTTAAATTAACATATTGAATGAATCAATGTGAAAGCCAAACCTCAGTATGTTGAGTTGACAGTTTGGAGTCTTCAGTCCAGCACAGAGCAGCTTCACTCCTGAATCCTGTAGGTCATTGTTACTCAGGTCCAGTTCTCTCAGCGGGGAGTTTGACGATTGTAGAGCTGAAGCCACAATTGCACAGTGCTGATCAGTGAGATTACAGTTTGTTAATCTGAAAAAGAAGAACTTTGTTTAAAAGGCATGCTGATGTCTCCATAAGATTGCAAAATTTTCTTAATAGTCAAACTTCACCAGAAAAGACTGCTAGTTCACAATTAATTATCTGGTCTTTACTGCAGGAAAGGCTTCAAACATGTAGTCATATACAGTACTGTGCAAAAGTTTTAGATCGGTAAGATTTTTTATGTTTTTAAAAGAAGTCTCTTCTGCTCACCAAGGCTGCAATTATTTGATAAAAAATACAAAAAAAAACAGTAATATTGTGAAATATTATTACAATTTAAAACAGCTGTTTTCTATGTGAATATACAGTAAAGTGTAATTTATTCCTGTGATCAAAGCTGAATTTTCATCATCATTACTCCAGTCTTCAGTGTCACATGATCCTTCAGAAATCATTATAATATGATGATTTGATGCTCAAAAAACATTCATTATTATTTTCAATGTTGAAAACAGTTGTGTACAATTTTTTTTCCAAAATTCTTTGATGAATAGAAAGTTCAAAAGAACAGCGTTTATTTAAAATAGAATATTTTCTAACTTAATAAATGTCTTTACTGTAACTTTTGATCAGTTTAACTCATCCTTGATGAATAAAAGTATTGATTTATTATATTTCTTTCCCCCAAAAATAAAATTTAAATTCTTACTGACCCCAAACTTTTGAAGGGTAGAGTTTAATGTTACAAAAGCTTTAGATTTCAGATAAATGCTGTTCTTTTTTAGTTTCTATTCATCATAGCATCATGAAATAAAATGTAAAAAACTGTTTTCAACACTGATAATAATCATAAATGTTTCTTGAGCATCAAATCATCATATTAGAATAATTTTTGAAGGATCATGTGACACTGAAGACTGGAGTAACGAATGTCGTTCCAATGGTTTCTATAGTTTAACTGGTATCTTGGTTATTTTTATACTAATTACAAATGTATTTTATAAAACTAATAGTATTCATTTGTTTGAAAATATAACATATAACGGCAACACTTTATATTTTAAGCTTGTGAACACAAAGCATGTTCATAGGGCTGGGTGATATAGCCACAAAATAACATCTTTCTATTTTTTCGGCTGAATGGCAATATACGGTATATCTTTTTAGAACTTCTTATTAATTTAAGGAAAATCTGATTTTTAAAATGTTTTATTTCACATCCTGCCCAATGTTGTCCTGCAAACAATGTTGATATTAGGCTATGTAAACAATAGTAAATGTAACAATGTAGGCTATGCTATATATACTATGGGCAAATGGGCAAAAAAAAGTGCAAAATCCCTTTTCATTCTAACATTGTAAAAACAAACAATACAATCTAAATATATGTTGTTTTCTTTTAAAGCAGAAGCTAAATTCACTAAACTAAAAATTAAAAATAATAACAAAAGCACAGACTAAGGGCCAGATTTACTAAACAGGCAAATTAGCATGAGAGCACAATTCCAGAACAGAGCCGATGGGAGTGGAAAGTTCTGCGCATGATCTTCTGTCGATTCGCAAATTAAAGAACATTAGACTGATCATTTCCATAATGACCCGCGCATTACCAAGAGCAGCGCAAATTAGCGTCTGGATTTAGACATGCTTTTTTTGGGGCTTTAAATAATGACGTAACCACCAGTAAATCACCTTCCATGATTCATTTAAATTCTCTCCTCCCATCCATTTTGGATTTGAAAGGGAAACTCCTACAAATGCATATGTTTATGCTGGAGAAAGTTAGTAAATCTGGCCTTAAAAGCCAGATTTACGCATTTACTGTGCTGGACTTTAAACTTCGGTTTAAACAAGGACTTTTATTTTGATACTTATTTTTGAGTTTTCCTTAGGTTTCCAATGGTTTCCTGTTTAAAAAAAAGAGGAAGTAGGCCATATTTCTCAAGGGGGTAATCCACCAGCCGGAAACTGAAGTCTGCCAGGGGGCCGCCATTGGCTAACAAGCCTTCACCTGCTGTTTGCATCCCATTGACTCCCATTCATTTTTGCGTCACTTTGACAGCGAATAACTTTACATCTGAAGCGTCTAAAGACTCCATTTGTCCATTGTTTTTTTCTAAAGAAACATGACAATGTATAAAGGGCTCCATTACCTTGTATCTTACGTTATGGCCTCGTAGAAGCAGTTTTTGTAAAAATAGGCTAACGATTGCGTCATAACATGCGACTTTGTCGCACAGTAGAGAAATTACCGTACAGATTGGAGGATAAGCTCACGGGCAATCTTTTACTGTCTATGGGGCAATTAGGGGGACGAGGAAGCATAAAGTCCGATAAAGTCAAGGGAGAAGCCCATAGAGAGTCCATAAAAGCGCCGGGACAAAATATTTTCAACAACGTTTTGAGGAATTCAGATTTCTCTTGGCACAGCTAGTAGAAGACGTACCACTGTCAGACAGGTTGCTTACGTCACATCTATGTCGTCGAGCTCAGTTTGAGTCTGCGCAGTACGCTTGGCAATCAGGAAGTGAGTGCTTCTAATTGACTTCACTTTTCTCCGTTGAAGTCTATGGGGTCGCTGTGTCCATTTATTTTACTGTCTATGATATTTCTTCTCTGCTTGAGTTGTGCAAGGTGCTCCATGTGGCTGCAGACATCCAGCTTCATCTTGCCTATCAAAGCCCTTTGACATGCAATATCTGTAAGTGATTGTTTAAAGGGGTCATATAATGCTACATGCACTTTTACAAGCTGATTGTACTGAAATGTGTGTTGGCAGTGCCTGTACACAACCATCATATAATGATAAAAATCCATCCAGTGTTTTTGTTTTAATCTCCTTATATGTTTTCCCCTGCCTCAAATCGAGCCGTTCGAGCCTGTGACGTCACAAGCTCGCACGCCCCTCCCACGATTGTTGATTGACAGCAGCGTTTCAACACAGACCCGCCCTCGCTCATGAGTGAGCCGTCAATCATGCACGCGCGGACCGGTGTTGTGCCGAAATGTACACTGGAGCACTGTCACTGAGCAGAATGGAGTCTAAGCGATTGTGGTGTTCTGTTCTTGGGTGCAATAAGGAACACAACAGTAATTTTAATGTTCCTAAATCCGAACCGCTGAAGACGCAGTGGCTGAGTTTGTTTGGGAATATTCCCCACGATCAACGTCAATGCTTTCATGTTTGCGCGAATCATTTCACACCAGACTGCTTTCGAGGAGGTATAAAGCTGGTTTTCTATGTACGACGTTCTGAATATAATTCATAATCCCACGTTTATAATGAACAACGCGTTATGGTTATTGTGTTACAAACATGTACGCACAGAACAGAGCATAGACTGTGGAACAGAGGGGCGGGGTGAGTGAAGCTCATTATCATTTAAAGGCACATGCACTGAAACGGCGTGCTGAAAACAGTGCTGTATTTGACCAGGTAAAATAAGTGTTTTCTTACAATACTAATGAGAATTTTTAATTAAAGTATATTGCAAACTTTTAATTTAGACCCTAAAGAATTATATTAGCTTGTACGAAAATGGCATTATATGACCCCTTTAATTTTGTTTAGTGAGTATTATGAGTACTTTATTGCTGTGCTATGTAATGTAGCATTTAATTCAGCATGTTTGTTACTTTTTCTACTCAAGTTTACTAGTGATGGCCAAATGAAGCATTTCGAAGCATTATTGCTTTCTGATACAATTGTGTCGAAAATGGTTCATTACTCGAAGCTTCATTCAGATAAAAATTGCAGCACCATCTCCTGGTGAAGTAAATGTAATGCAACAAAACTGACCACCATAAAATGCAAGTAGGCTTATATGTTAACGCCCCGTTTATTACGTGTTTACCGAGGCGATCAAAGCTGAAACAGTGTTAGTGCTGTGAAACTCATTTATGTAGGTGAATTTTACAGATACTGATGAATTTCATGTGTTCACCTTGATAATAAAACATTAGGCATGATGTGTGTGTGTAATTATTTCTTTAGACAAGGACAGAAGATCAGGCCAGCTTAAAAAATGTTGGAAACCATCACAGAAATTCTAACGGTTTCTATTAAAATACCAATAGGAACCATTGGCTTTTACCATTTAAACCACTACAAAATATTTTTGTAGTGTGTTTGGGACATATTCCATTAGGATTTACTGCCCCCAATAGAACCCAACACATATCAGTATAGAGACCAAAGAGACCACTATAATTCCCATGAAAACCAATAAAATTCCCATGGAAACCATTACATTCAATAGAATTTCTGTAATGGTTTCTATAGTTTTTTTAGGAGGGCAGTATCATGTGTGAAAGCTTTATCTTGTTTAGCTGTGGGAAGCAGAACTCTATAACTTGTTAACTGGTGGCACTGATATTTTTGTAAGTTGAAAAGGATGGGCTTGTGTAACTGGTTGTACTTGTATAATGTAGCAGAGGGTTTTTAAAGTTTCTGTCTTTGATGAAATCTGTCTTTTATGTTTTTATGTAACAATGTTTATATGTTCTCTAATTAATAATAATAAAAAAACATGTGGTAGAGGGTGTGCTTTGGGTACATCATGTAGAAGGCTTAGACAAAGTGTTCATTAAATGGTATGGTTTTTATTCAGAAATATTATTTTCTCCACAGTCTTTGGTGAAAGGCGATTTCTTTTTTTTAAAACAATTCAGTTAATTCACTCTCTTCAACAATAACGCCAATCCAAACAGCGATTACTACAACCCACGGTGTTGCCATGGTTTGGCTTCACTTTTATAAGAAATACAGCCGCCAGGTTTCAAACCTGTCAACACTGGATTGGGCTGTCAAAGCAGTCAGGTGGTTCACTACAGGAGTGAACCAGTGTGTTTGCTTCAGACGTCATTTTCACGTGACTTGTGACTAGGGGTGTAACGATATTTGAACCAAACCGAAAAACCGCGATACAGAACCCACGGTTCGTATCGCGATACTCTCATGGCGTACCGAACACGCCCCGCCCCCTGCTACCCCGGCCCCGGTCTCATTAGACCTCATGTCTTATGTGTACACAACGAATTCAGTTTTGTAGCCTAACCACCATTAACACCATATAATAGCAAGCTCCGTGTTTTGTTACTTTCGATAATAAGCAAGGTGTAATCTTTCAAATTCTGTCTATTTGATCACGAAATTTAACAATAAATGGCGTTTTGGCGCTCTTTGATGTGGCGTGACAGATCACTGCACTCAAAAAAATGATATGTTGGCTTTACTTAACTTTCTTTTGTAAACAGGTTCCACCGGTTCCACATAACTATGTTTCGTTAAACAAACATAATATGTTCATGTAACTTCAACATCATGGAATTTGGTCATTTTAAGCAACCCAATTAAACTCTGAGCTAACGAGTTAATTAAGTGAATAATTGAGTGATGATTGAGCATTATTGAAGACACCTGATGTTAACAAGCAGAATCACTGAAGGAGAAAACCGGAATGTTTAAGTCACCATTATGGAGATAAGTGTGTGTTTTAGTTGGGCTCTTGACCATTAAGTCATTAACTTTAGAATTTGTTTGGCTGCTGTACGTGAGTTATAACAGCCGGATGAACAATGAACAAAGGTGATCTGATGGTGTTGGTTGTGTTTTAACATAATCATTATTTCACAATCATTTGACCTGAATCACTGAACTTATATTGAACCCAATTTCTAAATTTACCTTACGGATTATAGCAGCACTGTCATTGTAGAACATACTATTTTTAGCCTTTTCAATGAAATTTAAATGATTAAATCAATAAATAAAAAAGAAACTTCTTAAAAAAATATTTTGTGTAGGCACACACAGACATCAAGAATCAGCCTGTGAATCTCAGCAATGGTGACAAACAGATCATAAGCTCATTATTTATTCATGCAGCAATGCATGATGGGAGCCATGAATGAGTTTTGATTGGTGGCACCCAGAATGCACTGCAACATGCTTTATAATTGTCACCATTGTTGAGATTCACAGGCTGATTCTTGATGTCTGTGTGTGCCTACTCAAGATATTTTTTAAGAAGTTTCTTTTTTATGTATTGATTTGATCATTTGAATTTCATTAAAAAGGCTCAAAATAGTATGCTCTACAATGACAGTGCTGCTATAATCCGTAAGGTAAACTTAACTCAGAAATTGGGTTTATTATAAGTTCAGTGACTCAGGTCAAATGATTGTGAAACAATGATTATGTTACACACAACCAACACCATCAGATCACCTTTGTTCATTGTTCATCCGGCTGTTATAACTCACGTACAGCAGCCAAACAAATTCTAAAGTTAATGAGTTAATGGTCAAGAGCCCAACTAAAACACACACTTATCTCCATAATGGTGACTTAAACATTCCGGTTTTCTCCTTCAGTGATTCTGCTTGTTAACATCGGGTGTCTTCAATAATGCTCAATCATCACTCAATAAATCACTTAATTAACTCATTAGCTCAGAGTTTAATTGGGTCGCTTAAAATGACCAAATTCCATGATGTTGAAGTTACATGAACATATTATGTTTGTTTAACAAAACATAGTTATGTGGAACCGGTGGAACCTGTTTACAAAGAAAAGTTAAGTAAAGCCAACATATCATTTTTTTGAGTGTGTATAGGCTCCTCATTTCAAGCAGCAGCGCGGAGCGCAATCAAATGCGATCATCTCTTCCTCAGTTACAGAATAAACATGAATGGACTGAAGGTATGTTGAAAGATACACTTACTAAAAGGCAACATAACTCGTGTAATCGCTCAATCAGTGTTTCAGCAGCGGAACGACGTCAGTAAAACAGCTTAGTTTGTCACATACAGTAGCAGTATATTTACCTCAGCAGAAGTCATTCTTAAATTGCATATTAGAACCGAACCGAGACGTCAAAATCGTGGGAAGAACCGAACCGTCAGATTTGTGTATCGTTACACCCCTACTTGTGACATAAAGATACAAGCTCCGAAGCAGTGGTTCATTGCAAGGACCGTTCGAGTTTGCTCAGACGTTTGCTCAGACGTAACATCACCAAAGTTAACAAAGTATTAATCTATGCTGTTGATATACAACTGTATTGTTGTTGGTTATTTGCCTTGTGTGTTTGAGCGTGCTCATTTTGATGATTTATCTATTTTGTGGAATTCACACTTTTCTTGATTAAACTTCATAAAGCGCATCTCCATGGAATGTATTGTGGAAGTGTTTAGTGGCTGGATAGCTGAATGTTTTTGCAGGACATTGTAACATGTAAAGATGGAGAATATACCTGTGAAATATAAGTTATGCACTAAGGAAAACAACACATCTCAAACGCTTAAAACAGCCCAAGTATCTGCCAGAGAATCTGACAGGGCAAGCCACATTAAACTATTCAAGTTAACTAAATGTTTAGGGCTTCAAAATAACTTGTTGGACAAAGCATGTCTAATGTTTAGAACATATTAGCCTCCGCTATTTTTCGGATGTGCTAGCAATATTAAAGTGCTGTATATCGATATAAACATTATTGTCTCATTTTATATCATTTATAAAAAAAATATATATATATATATCAATACAAACTTGATATACCACCCAGCCCTATGTTCAGATTGTAATATGAACCTTTTTTTATACTCACATAACTTTTCTGCAGTTCCTCACAGCAGGAACCAGTCTCATCCTACCCTCTTTTGATTTGATGTTGTACTTATTACAGTCTAACTCATCCATCACCTCCTCTGACATCAGGATCATGTTTGCCAAAGTTGAGCATTGCGCAAGAGAAAGATTTTTTCTTTTTGTTTTAGAGTTTAAAAATGCCTGCATTTCTTTAGCAAGAGAGCTGTCCTTCATCTCAATCAAGCAGTGTGACAGATTCATCCATCGTTCAGGACTGACATTGTTTTTTTGACCTCGTTTGAGGTTTTGGATTATTTTCTTGATGCTCTCTGGGTTGTTCTCTGTGTGAATCAGCACATCCTGTAAGAGTCTCTGGTTGGACTCCAGCGAGATGCCATGAAGGAATCGAAGGAAAAGATCAAGATGTCCGTTTTTACTCTCCAAGGCTTGATTCATTGCTTCCTTCAGAAACACATTCAGAGAACCATTTACACACAGAGTTCTGGAATTTCCTGTCAGGGAAATCGTCAGAACCTCACTTTTCTTGTGCAAATAGCAGAAAAACACATACAGTGCTGCAAAAAACTCCTGAAAGCTCAGATGTACAAAGCTGTAAACCTTCCTGTGATAAATCACAGATTCCTCCCTAAAGATCTCAGTGCAAATCCCAGAATACACTGAGGCGTCAGTGACGTCTATGCCGCTCTCAATCAGGTCCTCCTCATAGAACATCACATTGCCCTTCATCAGCTGATTGAAAGCCAGTTCTGCAAGTTTCACAATCACTTCTCTGTTGGACTGCAGGAGTTTCTCTGGATCTCTCTCTTCATACTTCTGGCTCCTCATATGAGTTTGAATGAGGAGGAAGTGTATGTACATTTCAGTCAGAGTTTGAGGGATTTCTGCACTGAGGTCTTGTTTCAGGATGTTTTGAAGCACAGTGGCTGAGATCCAGCAGAAGACGGGTATGTGACACATGATGTGGAGGCTTCTTGCTCTTCTGATGTGTGAGATGATTCTGCTGGCTTGATGCTCATCACTGATTCTCTTCCTGAAATATTCCTCCTTCTGAGGGTCATTGAATCCCTGTATTTCTGTCACACGGTTGATGTGGTTAGAGGGGATCTGATTGGCTGCTGCTGGTCTGGTGGTGATCCAGATGAGAGCAGAGGGAAGCAGATCTCCTTTCATGAGGTTTGACATTAACACACCCACTGATGAAGTCTCAGTCACATCAAAAACTTTCTCAGGGTCTGAAAACTTCAGTGTCAATCTGCTTTCATCCAGACCATCAAAGATGAACACAACTGTACATTCATCATAAATCATTGAGTCCAGATCTCGAAGTTCAGGATGAAAGTCCAGCAGAAGTCTGTGAAGACTGTACTGATAATCTTTAATCAAGTTCAGCTCTCTAAATGGAAGCACAAACATGAAATCTACATCCTGATTGGCTTTTCCCTCGGCCCAGTCCAGAATGAACTTCTGCACAGAGACGGTTTTTCCAATTCCAGCGATGCCTTTAGTAAGAACAGTCTTGATTTTGTCTGTCTTCTCTCTTCTCATCTCCTCATCTCCTGGTTCAGGTGAAGGATCAAATATGTCATTGCAGTTGATTGGAGTGTCTTGGAGTGTCTTGTAACTTTTCTCCATCTGTAGCACCTCATGTTCTTCATTCACTCCTTCACTCTCTCCCTCTATGATGTACAGCTGTGTGTAAATCCTGTTCAGGAGGGTCTGATTCTCTTCTAGTTTGATTCCCTCATAAAATTTCTCATACTTGTTCTTCATGCTGGTTTTGAGCTGGTCTTTGACTCTCTGAAGATCATCATGCTCCGGTGGGTAAGAATCGAGCTGCAGGGCTGCTTCTGTGTCATGATGACTGATGTGTTTCTGACAGGAGGAGGACGTGCAGGTCTGACTGGACACATCTCTGATCTGATCAGCTCTCCCACCACTGAAAAGACATTCAGATGAACAGAGACAAAAAACAAACAGAAAAGACCTTTATCAATATAGATATATTATTTAAATGTTTTTTATAATTCATGTCAATTTCATGTACCTAAATTTCTTAGGTAAAAAGAAATCCTAAATTAAATGAAGGGTAATTAATTAATTTTAAGTGTACATGTATATACTCACACAAGGTCAAAGGGCACAGCTTCCATACTGAGATCAATGGGACAATGCATGGACTTGTTACTCTTCATTAACACACATCTAGAAACTGGAGAGTCTGCTCTCTTTCTCTTTCTCTTTCTGTTGAAAAAAGAGAGATATATTTCAGATCATATCTGTGTCACGGGTGGTTGAAGCAGACGAGGAAGTAGGATCCATTTGCAGCATTCTTTTATTAAACATACTCAAACTACACAAATGTAAATTCAGACTCAGGAAACAAGGCTCGGGAACAGAACAACCAGGAAACAACATTAAGGACTGACAAAGACTGAACATAACCCCCATAACATAACAGCTTCCTCCGCAGCGTTCTCAGGGACAGCTTCCTCCACAGCGTTCTCAGGGACAGCTTCCTCCGCAGCGTTCTCAGGGACAGCTTCCTCCGCAGGGTTCTCAGGGACAGCTTCCTCCACAGCGATCTCAGGGACAGCTTCCTCCGCAGCGCTCTCAGGGACAGCTTCCTCCGCAGCGTTCTCAGGGACAGCTTCCTCCGCAGCAATCTCAGAGACAGCTTCCTCCGCAGCGTTCTCAGGGACAGCTTCCTCCGCAGCGTTCTCAGGGACAGCTTCCTCCGCAGGGTTCTCAGGGACAGCTTCCTCCGCAGGGTTCTCAGGGACAGCTTCCTTCGCAGCGTTCTCAGGGACAGCTTCCTCCGCAGCGGGTTCAGTGACAGCTTCCTCCGAAGTGTTCTCAGGGAAAGCTTCCTCCGCAGCGTTCTCAGGGACAGCTTCCTCCGCAGCGTTCTCAGGGACAGCTTCCTCCGCAGGGTTCTCAGGGACAGCTTCCTCCACAGCGATCTCAGGGACAGCTTCCTCCGCAGCGCTCTCAGGGACAGCTTCCTCCGCAGCGTTCTCAGGGACAGCTTCCTCCGCAGCGATCTCAGAGACAGCTTCCTCCGCAGCGTTCTCAGGGACAGCTTCCTCCGCAGCGTTCTCAGGGACAGCTTCCACTGCAGTGGGTTCAGTGACAGCTTCCTCCGCAGCGTTCTCAGGGACAGCTTCCTCCACAGCGTTCTCAGGGACAGCTTCCTCCGCAGCGGGTTCAGGGACAGCTTCCTCCGCAGTGGTCTCAGGGACAGCTTCCTCCGCAGTGTTCTCAGGGACAGCTTCCTCCGCAGCATTCTCAGGGACAGCTTCCTCCGCCGCAGCGGCCTCAGGGACAGCTTCCTCCGCAGCGTTCTCAGGGACAGCTTCCTCCGCCGCAGCGGCCTCAGGGACAGCTTCCTCCGCAGCATTCTCAGGGACAGCTTCCTCCGCCGCAGCGGCCTCAGGGACAGCTTCCTCCACCGCAGCGGCCTCAGGGACAGCTTCCTCCGCAGTGGTCTCAGGGACAGCTTCCTCCGCAGCGGCCTCAGGGACAGCTTCCTCCGCAGTGTTCTCAGGGACAGCTTCCTCCGCAGCATTCTCAGGGACAGCTTCCTCCGCCGCAGCGGCCTCAGGGACAGCTTCCTCCGCAGCGTTCTCAGGGACAGCTTCCTCCGCCGCAGCGGCCTCAGGGACAGCTTCCTCCGCAGCGTTCTCAGGGACAGCTTCCTCCGCAGCGGGTTCAGTGACAGCTTCCTCCGCAGTGTTCTCAGGGAAAGCTTCCTCCGCAGTGTTCTCAGGGACAGCTTCCTCCGCAGCGTTCTCGGGGACAGCTTCCTCTGCAGCGTTCTCAGGGACAGCTTCCTCCGCAGCGAGTTCAGTGACAGCTTCCTCCACAGTGTTCTCAGGGACAGCTTCCTCCGCAGTGTTCTCCGGGACAGCTTCCTCCGCAGCGTTCTCAGGGACAGCTTCCTCCGCAGCGTTCTCAGGGATAGCTTCCTCCGCAGCGGATTCAGTGACAGCTTCCTCCGCAGTGTTCTCAGGGAAAGCTTCCTTCGCAGCAGGTTCAGTGACAGCTTCCTCCGCAGCGTTCTCATGGACAGCTTCCTCTGCAGCGTTCTCAGGGACAGCTTCCTCCGTAGCGGGTCCAGTGACAGCTTCCTCCGCAGTGTTCTCAGGGACAGCTTCCTCCGCAGTGTTCTCAGGGACAGCTTCCTCCGCAGTGTTCTCAGGGAAAGCTTCCTCTGCAGCGGGTTCAGTGACAGCTTCCTCCGCAGCGTTCTCACGGACAGCTTCCTCTGTAGCTTTATCAGGGACAGCTTCCTCCGCAGCAGGTTCAGAGACAGCTTCCTCCGCAGCGGCCTCAGGCACCACGCGCATGACATGAACTAGGATAGGTTTCGAGAATAGTGTGAGCTTGTGGGGTTCGTCATTTGCAAAGCCCACCGTAAATGGTGAACCACTCAATAAAAGTGCAATGCCAATATATTGCACCAGAGTGTAATGCGGGGTATCGTCAGGCATGAGGAAATAAAGAAAACTAAGTAGTCCACAGCCAAACATGTCCTTTAAGACATTGTCTTTAAAGTCGACCCCATGGCAAAACTCATAAAATTCCCTCAGATATTTCTCCATCAGGCAGTTATCCTGGCGGAGGCAGGAGCGACCATCTGCTGTATCCATGCAGGGGTCAGTCCTTCTGTCACAGGTGGTTGAAGCAGACGAGGAAGTAGGATCCATTTGCTGCATTCTTATATTAAACACATTCAAACTAGTGATGTTACGTATGACACTGAAGCTTCGATGTCCGTATCGCACATGTAACGCAATTTCTATTGAAGCCCCGTATCGGGGTATGTATTGGTTTCCCAGAGTCACGTGATCAATGACAGATGAAGCCTCACTTTCTGTCCAATCACGTGCGCGTTTTGCCATGGGTGTCAGAAGGCTTGAACCCCAGATCTTACTTAAGGACTCCTTGTTGGCTCAGTCTGGTTGATGGGTTTGTGAGGAGAGTGCTGTACTTTGAAAGTTAAGCAATACATTACATTTAAATAACCAAAACTACTTATTCTTTTTTGTTGTTGTGTATTTTTGTTTTTGTAAAATCTTTGCACTTTTGGTGTTTTTGCACCATTTTATATTTTAGTCACACTTTAATGGGTAAAGGAATTTATTTAATGGACAAATAAAACACAAACATGTAAGGCTTTTATTTGTACACACAACATTGAAAGTATGGGGCCCTATTTTAACGATCTGAAACGCAAGTATCAAGTGCGAAGCGCAAGTAACTTTGTGGGCGGGTCTTGGGCGCTGTTGCTACTTTACCGGCGGGATAAATGACTCTTGCGCCCGACGCAAGTTTAAAAGGGGTTGGTCTGAAGTAGCTTCATTATTCATAGGTGTGGTTTGGGCGTAACGTGAAATAAACCAATCAGAGCGTCATATCACATTCCCTTTAAGAGCATGATGAACGAGGTGCACTTGTTCCATGGCGCAATACTATTATAACGACGCATTTACCAGGCGCGCTTCAGAATCGGTTCACAGCCGAGGAGATCGATGTTCTCGTCAGGGCCATAGAAGAAAGAGAAGTGACATTGGGGATGGGACAAACCCACCCAAATTAGCTTTGGTTATACATGCATATAATAATTTGGGTAAATATGTAAGCTTTATGCCTATTTTTCCCATCGTCATGGACACAATTTAAAATTTTTAGAAATTTTAATATTTCTCCTTATAATAATGTATAATTTGCAAAAAGGAAAATGCATCTGTGTAGATGAGAGAATCATCTACAGTGTATGCGCGTTGTTCACACTCTGTATTATGACCAAGCATGCACGCTTAAAATAGCATCTGAACGTACGCGCAACGCGCCACTGACTTTAGACTAGGTTTTTTCTGGTCAGTGGCGCAATTGTTTTCTGGAACTGCAAAATAGCACCAGGGATTGTTTGCGCCGAAACACGCCTCCTTTTTTGCGCTGAACCGCCCAGGGAGCGCAAGTTCATTCTCTAGTTTACCGGCGTGCGTCTGTGGAGGGAAAAGTCCGCTTTGCGCAGGTGCAAAATACGAATGATACATGCGTCAGTGTACAAAGTCATTTGCGCCGGGTGCAAGATAGGGCCCATGGAGTGTATTGTGGCTGCTTCATCTGACAGAGCTTCTTACAAAGGATTCTGGCTTTATTTTAAATAAGCACCAGACGGCACTCTCGACACTCTCAAAGCTTTGAATCTTTTCCCGGAACAGTAACCCCTAAAATCCACTGGATCCGTCTACGGCGCGGAACGTCAGCGTCGCGGATGCCGGAGCTAATCGCGGCCATTATAGTCAATGCTCTTAAGTCCACCAGCTGCGGACGCAGCGCGTCTCAGAAGCGTCCCAGAAGCGTATCTCCGCGCCGCTCCGCAGAGAATAGGTAGCAGGTCTATTTTCGCCGCTTGCCGCGTCAAGCAGCACAGAGCACATCGTACCGGGCAGGAAGTCAGACACAGAACGGCATAGAAGAAGTCACCAACGCTCCGCTGCTGAAACGCTTCCAGTGGACTTTGACGCCGAGCTAGGGACGCATCAAATACGTGGCGCTGACGTTCCGCGCCGTAGACGGATCCAGTGGATTTTAGGGGTCAGGGGAAAGCCTCATTGCTTCATGAGGCTTCAATTCCCCATCACTAACTCAAACTACAGAAACTTAAATTCAGACTTAGGAAACAAGGTTCGGGAACAGAACAACCAGCAAACAACAATAAGGACTGACAAAGACTGAACTAGACACAGGCTTAAATACAGAGGCAAACAAGATAAACAAGATAACAAGAGGGTATGGTTAATAGGGAGCACCTTGGGAAACTAATAAACATAACGGGCAGCTGCTAAACATGAAACAAGACAGAAACAGACTAAACTCATGACAATCGGAAGCCAGAACCCAGATAGCAACATTGTTTCGGCCCAGATCCGGCCCATATCTGGCACTTGTGGAATGCGGATCTGGTCCACATGCAGCGTGGAATGACGGCCCTTGGGCGGACCGCTCCTGTTTGCCAGATCTGGGCCAAAAGCAGGCCAAAGCAACGCCACATGTCAGCCAAGAGCAAAGAAATAAACCAGAACTGGACCTTATCTGAGCCACAAAATCTGTGTGTATTAAATATGGAGTCATCTCATCCTTAATAAGCCCAAGGGGCGTCATTCCACGCTGCATGTGGGCCAGATCCTCATTCCACAAGTGCCAGATGTGGGCCGGATCTGGGCTGAAACAATGTTGCTATCTGGGATATGATTCTAAATTAATCCAGAATCGTGCAGCTCTAACAGATAGTGAATAATACTCACACCGGGTCAGAGGTCACAGCAGGTCCATCACTGAGATCAGGGGGAATAATCAAGGAATTGTTACTCTTCATGGACACACAGCTGGATCCTGGAGATGGTCCATCGCTGAGATCAGGGGGCTTACGCATGGAGCTGTTACTCTTCATAGACACACAGCTGGATCCTGGAGATGGTCCATCACTGAGATTAGGCGGCTGACCAATGGAGTGGTTACTCTTCATAGATACACAGCTGAATCCTGAAGATGGTCCATCACTGAGATTAGGCGGCTGACCAATGGAGTGGTTACTCTTCATAGATACACAGCTGAATCCTGAAGATGGTCCATCACTGAGATTAGGCGGCTGACCAATGGAGTGGTTACTCTTCATAGATACACAGCTGAATCCTGAAGATGGTCCATCACTGAGATTAGGCGGCTGACCAATGGAGTGGTTACTCTTCATAGATACACAGCTGAATCCTGAAGATGGTCCATCACTGAGATTAGGCGGCTGACCAATGGAGTGGTTACTCTTCATAGATACACAGCTGAATCCTGAAGATGGTCCATCACTGAGATTAGGCGGCTGACCAATGGAGTGGTTACTCTTCATAGACACACAGCTGGATCCTGGAGAAGCTGCTCTCTGAGTGTGAACAAATGCCTCCTCCTCTCTCTCCTCACACACACTCATTTCACAGGTACGGTTCTCCTCCTTTCTCCTCAGACACACGTATTTCACAGGAAGGTTTCTGTTTCTCTGACAGATTTGATTTCAGGCCTGTATGTAGCAAGAAAAAACACCTTATAAATCATAATAAATTAAGTGTTTATCGATAACATAAAACCAGATAACATTGAACAAACGTTATATTGACGTTATTGGAAGAACGTTTGTTCATAACTTTGAGAGAACCTTGAGAGAAAGTTAGCCAGAGTAATTGAAAATATGCTATAATTTGCATGTCTTAGCTGAATGTGATGAGACAAGAAACAAGTTGTGTTTTAAACATATTAGACATAAATAAGAGTGAACCCAGCCAGCACAGCCATGTGGGGCCCACATAGGTTAGACCTGGGCTATCTAACTGGGACCCAGACAGTTTTGTCCACGGTTTCCATGTAGGCCCCATATGGGTTTGCCCAGATGAAATGAACACTGCTCAGTGTGTACACTACAGGCTGTTAAATGTAACACTGATCAGTGTTGGAGTTAATGAGATAATTAATTGATTGAATAATGATAGAGCATTATTGATGAACACCTGCTGTTAACAAGCAGAATCACTAAAGCAAAGAGAAACACAAGAGGCTTGTACGACTTCATGCAGCTCTGCGCAGACCGATCGTTGGCTGACTTGAAGCAGTGCATGCCGGTTAGAAATTTTGTCCAACTTGAAACAGCGCCGACGCCACGTGACTGTGACGTATGCCATCAAAGTACCGCGAGAGCGATTCGAGAGTAGCCGGAGAACTCAGCCAGCGCAGCTTCTGAAGAACGGCTGCTCTGGGCTGCACGAGCTCTGATGACGACACTGCAGTTCCACGATTGGCCGGATTCACCGCATGACAACGATCACGTGTGTTTCGTGTTTATTCGAACACCTTTAGTTCCTCTACAGCTCACAAATATTTTTTTTATAAAAGTAAGCACTCTTTTCATGTAGTCGGAATGTTATAATGTGTCATGTTTATCCAAATAAAACTGATTAAAAAACGTCGATTCTACTTAATTGATAGCTAGTAGGCTAGCTGTAGGCTTATGGTGAACTTTATTCTTGTTCAAACAGACGCTGTATGAAGCAGTACATAAAGTATTGAATCAAAATGTCTGTGTATTTTGCAAAAATTGCATTTATTTCACTTCAGCTGTGATAAAGTATGCAAACACCACGTGAGGGGTCACTAGTACGGGAACCAGAAGTGTCCGACTTCACGTCTCCGTTTGCAGCTCCTCCCCGCCTGCACGCGGCTACTCTCGCCGATCGCTTACATCCAGCCGCAGCCGATGTCGAACACACCTAAGAACTACTTCCAGCCACAGCCTTAGATGAAATCAGCTGAAGATAAAATACACGCAATCTCTCAGGATCTGATTAAACAACTCCACAAACAGCATTACCAGCTTTATTACTAACCAGACTGACTTTATTTCTATCAGACGTCTACAGAAGCTCTTATTGAGAAATAACAGAGGTTAAGATGTTGATGATTTAGTGAAAATAATAGTTTGGTTTAATGCCACCATTATGGTGATCAGCGTTTGCTTTAGTTGGGCTCTTGATTTTTTAACATTGCTTTTTATCTACTCAGTTGTATCTGATTATGTTGGTAATGGTATAAACTGATTGATGATAATAATATAATCATCATGAAGTGGTTTAAATCAATAATACTGAGTGTGAGTTTTATGTGAGAGATATGTCATGCATTTTGTTTTATAGTTGTGCTTCTAAAGCAAGTATGTAGAAAATTTTATCAGAAACTCAATTGATTTTTAAAACATAATTTACACATTTTATACTTCTGCGATTTTTACTCACACACAGACATCAAGAATCAGCAATAGAATCTCAACAATGGTGACATGCTTCATGCTGCAATGCATTCTGGGAGTTTCAAGTTTCGTATGATGCACCCAGAATGCATTGCACCATGAAGCATGTCACCATTGTTGAGATTCATATGCTGATTCTTGATGTCTGTGTGTGTAAGAACCAAAAATCCAAAATGTGTAAATGCTGTTTTAAAAATCATTTGATGTTCTGATAAAAATTTGCTACATGATTTGCTGTAGAATCACAACAATAAAACAAAATGAATAACATATCACACATATAAAACTCACACACAATATTAGTGAGTTATGCCACTTCATGATAATTACATTATTATCATCAATCAGCTTATAGCATCTCATTTTCATTTGCTTTTATAAACATAACAATCAGACACAATTGAGCAGCAGACAAACTAATGTTAAAAAATCAAGAGCCCAACTAAAGCAAACGCTGAGCACCATAATGGTGGCATTAAACCAAACTATTATTTTCAATAAATCATCAACATCTAAACCTCTGTTAATTCTCAATAAGAACTTCTGTAGACGTCTGACAGAAATAAAGTCATCCTGGTTAGTAATAAGTGAAGCTGGTAATGCTGTTTGTGGAGTTGTTTAATCAGATCTTGAGAGATTTAAAGGTGCCCTAGAATGGTTTTTATTTTTATTGTATAATGTTTTCTGGGTTGCCCTTATAATGTTAGTATATTTTTTAGATCAAAAATAGTCATAATTTAGAAATAAAAGGCATTTTTCCTAGCCTGATTTTAGCCTCTGATGTGAACGCTCTGTTTCAAGGGGCATGTCTGCTGTGTGTAAACGGCCTCTGCTGTGATTGGCTGACATGCTTGCATATGAAATAGCTACGTATTACATGTGAAACTCTCTCGAATACTTTTACTACAGATATTATACGTTTTTACTATTACAGCTATCGAGATTAACGAATCGTGAGATGTTTTTAAAGTATTTAGATCTATTCCCATCACATAAAATGTTGCCGTGATGAGCATTGAGCAAACAGATCACAGTGTGTTGATCGCTAGAATAACGATCTTATCATTGCAACGCAGTTTCTGCACTCTCTCTAATGCTTTCACCAATGCAAACACGATGATGTAAATACAGTATTGAACGATTTTGAGAGAAAGATTACCTGTCTGAACTTGAACAATTACACATTCAGAAAGTGTTGCTTGGTAGCTCGATCGATCGAGGCCAGCTCTGTATATTGGTCTCGTCGGTGAAATGTTTGGAAATGTCCAGAGAAAATAAAATTAACCCATTGTTTCTTCAGAGGCTCGGATGAAGGAACTAAATACCTTTGTGTTTATTTGTACATCCAAACACTGATCAACTGCCATGCTTCGGCTGCGCAGTTCTGCCTGTCATTGAACATGGGCTGGCATATGCAAACTTTTGGAGTCGTACATATTAATGATCCCGACTGTTGCATCACAGTCGGTGTTATGTGGAGATTCGCCTATTTTTCAGGGGTGCTTTTCAAAAACGAGATTTAAGTAAGAAGGAGAAAACAATGGTGTTTGAGACTCACTGTATGTCATGTCCATGTACTGAACTCTTTTTATTTAACTATGCCAAAATAAATTCAATTTCACATTCTAGGGCACCTTTAATGTATTTTATCTTCAGCTGATTTCATCTAAGGCTGTGGCTGGAAGTAGTTCTTGTGTTTCTCTTTTCTTCAGTGATTCTGGTTGTTAACAGCAGGTGTTCATCAATAATGCTCTATCATTATTCAATCAATTAATTATCTCATTTACTCCACACTGATCAGTGTTACATTTAACAGCCTGTACTGTGCAAACCGAGCAGTGTTCAATTTATCTGGGCAAACCCTGTGGGGCCTACATGGAAACCGTGTACAAAACTGGCTGGGTCCCAGTTAGATAGCCCAGGTCAAACCCATGTGGGCCCCACATGGCTCTGCTGGCTGGGATACACTGCTCAAACAAAGCGCTTTATTATGTGGATGTATATACCAGTGTATACAACTGGTGAAATATTCGTTTTTAATCGCTGATCCATGAAATAGGGCATGAATCTGTCGCTGTTTAACATCTGCTGGAAATCCAGGCAAAACTATCTGCGTGCACGCGCACCCGCGCGCGTCCCCAGTTGATACGTAATTCAACGGCCTTGTTCTCGCCCCAATATGTTTTGCTCTACTTGTTTATCAATTCCTATATCGTTTTATTTAGTTTATTATTGTGTTCAGGTAACTGCACAGTAAGTTACAATCAGAAATACAATCTGTGTACGTTTATCCATTTTCACGAGTACTGCAGTTTCAACCGCACCATGCAAACAATTAGCTTTAACGTGTTTGAGTTCGACACAGTCCCGGCGCCATGGGCGGGCATTGGGGGGCCCGGCCCGCCCTGTGAGTCACTAGTGCCCGCCCTGAGCGAGTCTCTCCCTTCACCAACTCCACATCAAGTCCCACCAGTCCTTGCTTGTTTGCACAATATCTTTTTTTTTTATCAATAGGCTACTGTTATCAAACGTTATCGTTTTGAATATACATAACTCCTGAATAAAAATAAAAATGTGTTTGGTCAGATTTTTTTTAAAATTGTAAACGGATTGATTGGTTTGTCGATAGTGATCGCGGACATGCATGTGATAGCGGCCTTATTAAGCGAGTCTTTGAGTCATTCATTCAAACTTTTCGTTTAAACGCCATAGAGAAATGCACATTTCATACGGATTACATGCAGAGAGCAGTCTATAGTCTGTTTTCTTTCGTTTTGAATTGTTCTGTTTAAAAGTAGACTAGACATGTCTGTGAGAGAGGCTACGTTTAGGTTCATTTATGAGACGAGCTCCAGTTCACGCGCCGGCGCCTCCGATTCGTCATTATCGTCTGCTATTTACTTCTTATTTATTAAATCCAGGCAATTGGTTGATGAAACATTGATTAAAATTAAGATACAATTAATACAAAACGAAATTCACTTTAAAGAAAGGTTGTGCTTTCTGTTTGATGTCTCTGTGAAAGTTTTAAAGCATCTTTTAGTGCCGCTTTCAGAGCGCTCACGTCCGTATCATTGTTTTTTCCTCATAAATGCGAACACGAAAAATAAAATGAAATGAATATTTTATGCTCTGTGGAGACTACTCATAATTTGTTTTCTGAATACGTAATACGTTGTATTCAGGTACTTTGAATGAGTGTTTATGCTTTCGATGTTTTTAAATAAGCTTGATATGTGTTTGGGAAGATGTTTATGTTTTGTTGACATGTCGAGTGTTTTCGGTATTAGCCTATATTTCTTTTTTTTTTTTGGGCTAAACAGCACAAGACTTTAATTAAGTAACGTTAGGCATTCTGTTTGTGCTGCGTGATTTAAAGAAAAGTGTGCTCTTGCTCACACGATCAGCATGGTGATCTGGTGTTTTCTCCTAAATAAAAGGTCAAGGGTTTATTTCTTACAAGTGAAGAAATTAGGACAAAAGTATTGTAATTTTCCTATTCTATAGCGTAATATAAAATACAATGTAATGTAGACTGAGACTATATCATAACTAACAAGATGTTTGAGCCCTCTTTAGGTACAAGTCAATGCTTTTTCTTTGTTCAATGTGCACAGTCATGGATCGAAGCCGGTTGAAGCTCTTAATTTTGAGCTCTCAATGTGCACCAGATTGATGCATTTAACCTTAAAATGTACAAAATTTTATTGCGGGGGAACATGCCCCCGAACCCCCCTAGGGACACAGGTCCACACGACATGGCAATTTTTTTTATTTTATTTTTATAATAATTCACAGCACCTACTGATCACAATTACTTCCAGCGGCCCTGAAAACACCTCTCAATATACTTAAACACATTTTTTATGACGGACGAAATTTGCGGAGGCAGTGTGTAAACGTGATTGACACAACTGGTCTATTTTATATGTGAGAATTTCGGACTCACTGTGCAAGATCGAACCTTTAGCGTCAGTAGCCTATTATATAATTATTATGCTCTATCGATCATTACATATAGTATCATAATCGATTCATGCAATGAGGTTGTTTTCATTTGTGCCCCCCTGAAGAAAAAGAATGCCCGTCCGTGAATTTGTGTCTGGCGCCGGGTCTGGTTCGACATATTTACACGCAAAATCGCAAATGCTCTATATATAGGTAGATTTTATTGATAGTGCTATTGATATTATAGATAGCCTATAAAACGTTTGAATAAACTTACCGTGACAATTGAGGCCATTTCTTTCGGTTTCACTTTCGAGTTGTTCACGCAATGAACGAACAGACTCGGAACGAAAGACTCGGAAGGTAAAGTAATTATTTATGTTCCCTGTAAAATATTTTTGACTGCATAATGATTTCCTAATTCAGAATATGATCAAGACTGCAGGTGGATGTGATCGGGGAATTTGTCTGTTAAAAGTATAACATTTAAAGCCCATTAAATTTATGAACGAAATGACTCGAAAAAAGATTCGTTCATTTTGATGAACGAGATCGAACAAGAGAGTCAGTAAAATGATCCGAACTTCCCATCACGAGGATGACGTTGACGTACTCTACTGCAACCGCACTGGACTAGAAGCCACTAAATATAACTCTCTACAACAATAATCATAAACACAAAATTAATATTAAACGGTGATAAAAAAAAATGCAATAACAAACATATTTGTAATATTTTTCAAAAACATGATAAAATAGCACCTATAGAGGATTTGTTTTTCTGGAACTCTATTATTGATCAAATAAAGTGGAAGACTGCTTGGTTAATCCCTTGATGAATTATGCTCATTTTGTAAAAGGGAAAAAGTTTTTGGAGGGAATTGGCAGAATTTATTTTTAAATTAGTAAAGATTAAATACTATTTTTATATTATTGTGTATTAAGTAAAAATATAAATGAATAAATCGCTTTTTAACTCATATGAATTGGGCTAAGGGCGATATGGGACACCTAAGCTTTAATACCGTAGGTATTTCATACTACATCATAAGCAGGTCTGTAAATATCACCATATTATTGCTGGATTGTAGAATGTTTTTCATTGAGGAGAGCGGGAGATTTGTCAAAGAGCAGAAACCCAGCAGTGTTACAGGTATATATATATATATATATATATATATATATATATATATATATATATATATATACGGTCATGGTCAAAATTGATCGCACCCCTGGTAAATATGATCAAAACTGGTTGTAAAAAAATAAATCTGCATTGTTTATCCTTTTGATCTTTCATTTAAAAAATTAGCAAAATTCTAACCTTTCATTGAAGTAAAAGAATTGAAAGTGGGGGGGAAATCACATTATGAAATAAATGTTTTTCTCCAAAACATGTTGGCCACAATTATTGGCACCCTTTTATTAAATACTTTTTGCAATCTCCTTTTGACAAGATACCAGCTCTGAGTCTTCTCCTATAATGCCTGATGAGTTTGGAGAACACCTGACCTGAGATCAGAGACCATTCCTCCATACAGAATCTCTCCAGATCCTTCAGATTCCCAGATCCATGTTTGTGCTTCTCCTCTTCAGTTCAGCCACTCATCATGTTAAAAGTCCGTGCCCTGACATAGACTACGTTACCCATAATGCATGTGTTCGTTTGTAGTTCCGACCGCTCGTCGCTGTGCTAGGCGCTTTCACTGTTGGTGTGGTCCAGTGACATGAGAGCGGTATTTACGATGCAGAGAATTGTCATCCTTTGTTTATCCTGCGCGAATCTTGTGTGTATGAGTGCTGTGTGCGTCCTTAAGATGTAAGTACGGCTTTTGTATGATTGACGCGTTTGTTGCCCAGATGGCGAAGTTGTTACAGTATACTCGCGTTAATTTATTACTGTTATACTGCTGTTGCCGCTATGGCGCTCTATATGCGCTACGGCGCTCCATATGTGCTCATAAAGTAGCCATCTACTGTATTTACTTTAGTTATTATCTTGCAAATAACCGTAAATATTATATTTATGGTATAGTTCGCTTATTTTGGCACTTTTCACTATGTGGAGATTTATGGCATCTATGCAAGTTAATTTATAGTGTTAGAGCTCCCACTTGTGGATTTTGGTTGTACTGCGGGTTATTTCTTTATGCAACTATATGTAACCATAGCCTACATGTTTATTAATATACATTTTATTGTATTTCTGTTTCAGATAACCACACACACACACACACACCCTACAAACACACCTATTTGTCATATTAATGCCTGTAAACCATCATCATCTCCATGTACCTGACTCCTCCTCAATAAACACTCAAAACTGTACCATTGGATTTGCCTATTCCTTCTGACCGAGGAAGACTCAGTTGACGAGCAATCCATAATCAGCGCAGACGCACACAGTCTCTTAAAAGTGGTCCTTCGAGCCGGATGTTTATTGGCTGAGTCAACAAGATGGCAACTTCACAAGATGAATTTCCTCAGGAGAAGAGTAAAAAGCATAGTTCCCGTCCAAGAAGGAGCAGAAAGCTTCCGGGACATCTGGCGGAGTATGAGCTCGACCTACCTGATCCAGAGGAGACAGAGTCTTCAAGCAGCAGCAGTTCAGTGGAATCTGATAAGGAGAGGAAGAAGGAGATGAAAAAATGGAAGAGAATGGAGGCAGCTTGGGGCAGTGTACTGAAAACGATGAATGAGATGCAAATCACTATGAAGGAGACCAGTGGTGCATTAACAAAGCGTGTGGAACAACTGGAACGATCATGCGTGTCATGCATCCCTCTACCAACTCAGAGTGATGCTCAACAGCAAGATAGAGGCGCTTCGCTTCCTGCTCTACTCCAAACACCACAGCATAGCAGTGTAAGCATGAGCAACATCCATACTACTGATCAGCTACATGTACTAGCATCAGCAGTGAGGCAGGACATTAGAACGCCTACGAACCTATTAAGGCCAGTAGAACATATTGCATCTTCACCACTGCAAAATTCAAACCCCATTCTTCATTCAGCACCAAAGCCAGCTCCACTACCTTTAAGCCCTATTATTCAACCTATTTCAAATATTCAGCCAGGGCCGCTATCACTGAATCCTGTAGCTCAACCTGCACAGCAATCAGGCGCAGTGTTAGTACCTCAACCTGTGCTTCAGCAACCGACAGTGACACCGCCTGTACTGCAGCCCAGGGTGAATACTGCATTTCAGCCTGCAGGTCAGTCTACACCTTGGTCCGTGCCACAGCCTGCTCCCCAGTTGAGAATCCCTTTGGCCCATCCAGGTATTCAGCCGGCACCGCTACTTGCTCCGCCCACCAGAATGAGTCATGTGATTCAGCCTGCTCTACAACCTGTCAATCAAGTAGCCCAATCAGTACAGTTTAGGAGGCTTGAACCACGTCAGGCTGAGCACTTATACAGTCAGAGGTACCAACACTCGCAGCTTCCAGGCAGCTCCACCCAGGTACTCTCTGCACAATCCCATGACTTCCCTGTAGTCTCAGCGTCACTGTATCAGCCACCACCGGGGATATCAGCGCCGCAGAATTATAGCCAGCTTTATGCAGCTCCACCTCCTGATTCTGCCAGCTACTACTCTGCTGCCTATCCATCAGTCTCTGCCTACCCTTCACTGCCTGCTGCATTTACTGCACAAGACGCAGTACCTCCTGCAGCTGAAGTCACCCAGCCAAACCTGATGGCGATGCTCTTAGCATCTTCATATGGGATCCCGAAGCCTAGACTGATGACATTCAAATCAGGCAGAGATAGTGACTTTGTGTTACTGAAGAAAGGACTGGACAGCCTACTTGGGCCACATGCTCATCTCACAGAGGAGTATAAATATCACATTCTGATAGATCAGTTAGAGCATCCATGTGCGTTACAAGTGGCCAGACGCTATATTCACGACCGCACTCCCTACACTAGTGCAATGAAAGCTTTGGAGCAGAGATATGGGCAACCCAGGCAACTAGTCCAGAGTGAACTGAGTGCTATACTTAACTGCTCTCCTATTAAGGCAGGTGAACCTCAAGACTTTGAAGATTTCTCCCTGGCGTTGTCCAGCCTAGTGGGCCTCCTCAGTACTATGGACGATGTAGCAGCTAGTGAGCTCCAGTGTGGTTCACACGTAGATAGGTTACTCACTAAGCTTCCGCCTAGTTACAGAGACAGTTTCATCGAGTACTGCATCACACGTGGCATCATACGCACTGGCAGCAGTCGCACCTACAATATGTATGACTTCTCCGAGTGGCTCGAGCGCAAGTCCCAAGTTCTACAGTTATCACGGCAAGCCATTCAGCCACAGCCCTCAGACAGACCACGCCCAGAGAGGGGCAACCCCAGAGCCTCTGCAGGGTCCAGGGCACAGAGTAAGTCTACATCCATCTATTATGGCTCAGATCCCGCTCAGCCAAAGATAGACACTAAGGCACACATTACTAATCCTTATCCCTCCTCTAAGAAGAAGCAGTTTAAGCCATTCTGCCCATACTGTGAAGGGACGGAGCACTACCTCAGTGGCTGTGTAGATTTTAAGAAGCTAGACCTCAAAGCTGTAGCTTCTTGGATAAAGGAAAAATCCAAATGTTGGCGCTGTGGCCGTAAACATACCCCCGAGCAGTGCACTCTTAAGAAGATGTGCAGTACCTGTGGAGAACAGCACTTATTAGTGCTTCATGACCTGTCTGAAGCGAAAAGGAGGGACCCGAATATCCTAACGGTGAGCACCAGCCGAGTGTTTTTGGCTCCTATCAGTCACTCTGGCCGTGTAATGCTTAAGGTTGTGCCTATCCAGTTACACTATCAAAGGAAATCTCTGGACACATATGCTCTTCTTGATGATGCCTCAGAGAAAACCATTATTCTCCCTGCTGCTGTCAAGTCGTTAGGCTTAATCCAGTCTCTGCGTACTATTCGTCAAGATGTGATCCATCTTAAAGGAGGCTATGTTTCTTTCCACGTGTCCCCAAAGGCCAAGCCAGAAATACGTTACAAGATCACGCGTGCCTTCACCGCCCAACAGCTCAGCCTAGCTGAACAGTCATGCCCAGTGGAGCTCTTAAAGGAGAAGTATCATCACCTACAACGAGTGCAGCTTGACGGATTCAATCAGATACAGCCACTTGTGTTAATCGGCTCTGACAATGCCCACCTCATAACTCCTGTCCGTTCTATCCTGCGAGGCTCAGCCCAAGGACCTGTTGCCGTCTTCACCAAGCTTGGGTGGGCCATCCAGGGTCCGAGCTGCAGTATGCCTACACAGCAGGGGGAGGCGCACTGCCTGAACATATCATGCCTTTCTCCTGCCATTGCCCTTCAACAGGATGTACAGCGTCTATGGCAACTAGATGCTCCCCTTCATAGACCTGGAAAGGAGGTCACACGCTCAAAGGAGGACAGAGAGGCCATAGCCATGTTAGAGGCAAAGACCATCAGAGTACCTGTGGATGGTGTAGAGCGATATGCCACCCCCCTGCTCAGGAAGAAGGACTTCCCACAGATGCATGTCTCCTCTGAAGTAGTTAAAGGCCTTCTGAGGTCCACTGAGCGTAAGCTAGCTAGGAATCCTGACCTGGCACTCACATATAACCAAGAGATCAAGAAGTTGATAGATTCTGGTTATGTTGTAAAGCTGACTCCTGAAGAGATTCATAGCTCTGCTGAATCTTAGTATGTACCACACCACATTGTACATCATAACAACAAAGCTCGGGTGGTCTTTAACTGCTCTTTTGAGTTCCAGGGGACCGTTCTTAACCACTACCTCCTGCCAGGACCTCCCATGGGGCCTACACTGCTGGGTGTAGGCCTACTCCTGCGTTTCCGCCAGTATCCTGTAGCAGTGAGCGGAGATATAAAAGCCATGTTTCACCAGATCCGCCTGCTTCCTGAAGACTGCCCCCTGCTGCGGTTCTTATGGAGTGACTGTGAAACAGAGAGGCCCCCAGATGTATATGAGTGGAGAGTCCTGCCCTTTGGGACAACGTGTAGCCCCTGTTGTGCTACCTTTGCCCTTCAGAGCCACGTAAGGGGGCACAGAGACACCTATAAAGACATCTACGACTCTGTCCACACAGCTTTCTATGTGGATAACTGCCTGCAGTCCCTTTTTGACCCACAAGAGGCCAAGTTGCTCATTGACAGAATGAGAGAGCTGCTTATCCAAGGTGGATTTGAGATACGTCAGTGGGCTAGCAACATCCCTGAGGTGGTCGCTCATCTGCCAGGTACGGCCAGGTCAGCTAGTTGTGAACTGTGGCTAAACCTTAAAGGGCTTGATCCTCAGGAGTCAACACTGGGTCTCAGCTGGCACTGCACTACTGACGTCCTGGGATACAAGCACCGTCCTGTCTCCTACACAACTGTGACGCTGCGCAATGTTTACAATGTACTGGCCAGTCAGTATGACCCATTGGGTTATATCTGCCCCTACACTACAAGAGCAAAGCTCATTGTGCAGGCCCTGTGGAGCACAGAGAGAGGATGGGATGAGCCCATAGAAGGAAACCTGCTTCAGTCCTGGCTCGAATGGGAAAAGGAATTGTCTTATCTCCAGTATATCACCATCCCCCGATGTTACGCTCCTCCTCACAACAGCAACAGTGCGACATATGAGGCTCACATCTTCTGTGACGCCTCAGAGAAGGCATATGAAGCTGTGGCCTATCTCAGAGTCATGGATCAGCAGGCTCACCTCTCCACCTCCTTCATCATGGCACGCTCCAGAGTAGCGCCCCGCAAGCAGGTGTCGATACCCCGACTGGAGCTGTGTGCTGCGCTCACTGGAGCCCAACTGGCCAAGGTACTCCAAACTGAGCTATCACTACCCCTTCACTCAGTCTACCTGTGGACAGATTCCACGACAGTGCTTCAGTGGATCCAGTCCAGTTTCCTGCAAAGTTTTTGTGGGGACTCGGATCTGTGAGATACAGGAGCTTACCTCTCCAGAACAGTGGGGGTATGTGACCTCTGATGATAATCCAGCCGATGACATCACAAGAGGGAGACCACTGTTAGAGCTCACGGTCTCCAGCCGATGGTCACAGGGCCCACACTTTCTCACACAGACTCCTGACACCTGGCCGAAGTCCCCGACAGAGTTCCCAGAATGTGGCAGTGAAGAACTCAGAAAGACCGCCTTCTGTGGCCTTACAAATGTATCACCAAGTCTGCCAGATCCAACACAGTACACATCTTTAGATGATTTGATTCTGGCCACTCACCAATCCCTGCAGGGGGCGGCTACCACCTCCTACACTGCAAGTGAGCGCCTGGAGGCAGAGACCCAGCTGCTTCAATCTGCGCAGAAGGATAGTTTCCCAGAGGAGGTCCAAGCCCTACAAGCAGGTAACCCTGTTCGCTCGAGCAGTCGTCTCAGCGCCCTTTCCCCCGAGTATGACAGCCTCAGTGGACTAGTCAGAGTGGGAGGCCGCCTGCGTCAAGCTAGGGATGTAGATCCTGATAGCATCCACCCAGTTGTGTTATCACCTGATCACCCTCTGACTCAGCTCATCATAAAGCACTATGATGTTCAGCTGTTTCACCCTGGTGCAGAAAGACTCTATGCAGAGTTACGCCGCATCTACTGGATCCTCAGAGGTCGCCAGGCCATTAAGAAACATCAGTACCGGTGTGTGGACTGCAGGAGATGGCGTGCCTCACCCTCCACACCAAAGATGGCTGACCTTCCCTTATCTCGGTTGAGACTTTACAAACCGCCCTTCTGGTCTACAGGCGTAGACTGTTTCGGACCATATCTGATTAAGATTGGGCGTAGGAGAGAGAAACGCTTGGGAATCATCTACAAATGCCTCACCACTAGATGCATTCACTTAGATCTCATCCCTAGCCTTGATACTGACTCTTTCTTAATGTCATTACGCAGGTTCATTGCACGCAGGGGGAAGCCGTACGAGCTGTGGTCCGACCGGGGCACCAATTTCAGGGGTGGCCATAAAGAACTACAGAGCGCCTTTGAGAGCATGGCACCAAAGTTGCAGCAGCAACTGGCTAATCAGACTATCAACTTCCACTTCAACCCACCATACTCTCCTCATTTCGGGGGAGCCTGGGAGAGGGAAATCCGATCCGTTAAGTCAGCCTTGCAAGGCGTCCTGAAAGACCAAGTTGTGACAGAGGAAGTACTCCTAACAGCTCTCATAGAAGTTGAAGGACTCCTTAATTCTAAACCACTCGGATATGCTTCATCTGATGTGGCTGACCCGGACCCCATCACGCCAAACCTGCTGCTAATGGGGGGGCGCGACGCTGCATTACCACAGGCAGTATACGGCCCTCATGATGCTCTTTCCAACAGAAGATGGAAACACAGTCAGGTGATCAGTGATCATTTCTGGAAACGCTTTGTCCAGAACTACCTCCCAGGGCTGCAGCTGAGACATAAATGGAGGAAATCCACTGATAATGCTACTGTGGGACAAATTGTGATGATCATTGACTCCAACCTTCCCAGAGGACTTTGGCTTGTTGGGACCATTACCAAGGTTTTCCCAGGGACAGATGGTGTCGTCCGAGCTGCGGAGGTGAAGGTTAAAGACAGTATCTACCTTCGTCCGGTAACCAAACTGGTGGAACTCCCTGAAATGCCCGAGGATTAAAGCTGCACTTATTCAAATTAGATGACTTTTGAATGAATGTATTTGCTAGGCAAATACAGGGGCGGCTGTTAAAAGTCTGTGCCCTGACATAGACTACGTTACCCATAATGCATGTGTTCGTTTGTAGTTCCGACCGCTCGTCGCTGTGCTAGGCGCTTTCACTGTTGGTGTGGTCCAGTGACATGAGAGCGGTATTTACGATGCAGAGAATTGTCATCCTTTGTTTATCCTGCGCGAATCTTGTGTGTATGCGTGCTGTGTGCGTCCTTAAGATGTAAGTACGGCTTTTGTATGATTGACGCGTTTGTTGCCCAGATGGCGAAGTTGTTACAGTATACTCGCGTTAATTCATTACTGTTATACTGCTGTTGCCGCTGTGGCGCTCTATATGCGCTACGGCGCTCCATATGTGCTCATAAAGTAGCCATCTACTGTATTTACTTTAGTTATTACCTTGCAAATAACCATAAATATTATATTTATGGTATAGTTCGCTTATTTTGGCACTTTTCACTATGTGGAGATTTATGGCATCTATGCAAGTTAATTTATAGTGTTAGAGCTCCCACTTGTGGATTTTAGTTGTACTGCGGGTTATTTCTTTATGCAACTATGCTGCCCTACAAAGGCTAAGTGCAGTAACTACGCCACCATTGAAACTGAGAAAAATGCCTCTAAAGTTTTCAAATTTGTAGTTACTGCAAATTTGACATAGTGATTTCTCTAAAACGGGACCCAGTTGGACTAAGAGCTTTTGTCACAAGACAAAGGAGGTGTTATGAAGCCCATTTTCAGTCTAAACTCAATTTTGACCAAATATGTAGTTACTGCACTTTGTCTTTGTAGGGCAGTATATGTAACCATAGCCTACATGTTTATTAATATACATTTTATTGTATTTCTGTTTCAGATAACCACACACACACACACACCCTACAAACACACCTATTTGTCATATTAATGCCTGTCATCATCTCCATGTACCTGACTCCTCCTCAATAAACACTCAAAACTGCACCATTGGATTTGCCTATTCCTTCTGACCGAGGAAGACTCAGTTGACGAGCAATCCATAATCAGCGCAGACGCACACGGTCTCTTACACATCAGGTCAGGGAACTGCGACAGTCATGGCAGAAGCTTCATTTTGTGCTCCGTAACACATTTTTGTGATGATTTTGATGTTTGTTTTGTATCATTGTCCTAATGGAAGATCCAACCACGGCCCATTATAAGATTTCTAGCAGAAGGCGTCAGGTTTTGATTTTTTATCTGTTGATATTTGATAGAATCCACAATGCCATGTATCTGAACAAGAAGTCCAGGACCTCCAGCAGAAAAATATGCCCACAACATTAAAGATCCAATGGTATATTAAATTGTACACATGGGGTACTTTTTATCCTTGTGCGCACCAAACCCATCTAGTGTGTTTGCTGGCAAAAATATATATTTTTTGTTTCATCTGACCACAGAAGCCTGTGCCATTTGAAGTTCCAGTCGTGTCTGACAATTTAATATGCTGGAGTTTGTTTTTGGATGTGCGAGGAGGATTTTTCTTGAAACCCTCCCAAACAACATGTGGTGATGTAGGTTTTTTTTGTTGTTGTTTTTTTTGGCTCTCTGACCCCCAAGACTCAACTAATCTCTGCAATTCTCCATCTGTGATCCTTGAAGAGTCTTTGGCCACTCAAACTCTCCTCCTCGCCGTGCATTAAATCAATATAGACACACGTCCTCTTCCTGGCAGATTCGTAATATCTTTAGTTGATTGGAACTTCTTAATTATTGCCCTGATGGTCAAAATGGGGATTTTCAATTCTTTAGCTATTTTCTTACAGCCACTTTCTATTTTGTGATGGTCAACGATCTTTTAATGCACATCAGAACTATATTATTTGGTTTTACTCATTCTGATGAATGATTAAGGGGATTTGGCATTTGTGTTTCCTCATATTTAAACTCCTGTGAAACACGAAGTCATGGCTGGACAATTTCATGTTCCTAGTCACCCTGGTGTGCTAAAAAAGGTAAATATTAATGGGAATATGCTTCAGAGATATTTTACTCTTAAAAAATTCTAGGGGTGCCAATAATTGTGGCCAACGTGTTTTGGAGAAAAACATTTATTTCATAATGTGATTTCCCCCGCACTTTCAATTCTTTTACATGGTCGGTGAAACCATGAAAGGTTAGAATTTTGCAATTTTTTTGAATGAAAGATCAACAGGATAAACAATGTAAATTTATTTTTTACTTGTTAACAGCAGGTGTTCATAATTAATGCTCAATCACCACTTAATTATCTCATTAACTTCAACACTGCTTCAATGGTACTTTAACTCTGTAGTGTGCACACATATGAACACTGAGCAGAGTTAATTTAACATGGGCGTTTTTCTGTGTACTATTACATAAATCTTACCCATTTCATTTACATATGACTGACACATATGAATCACATTCAGTTTATTAATACAATTATATAAATCTTATCTGTTTCATTTATATTTGACTGAGAAATTTGAATCACATTCAGATTATTAATTGGTTTATGTTAAAACTATGTAATCCAAATGGATGGAAATTTGATATGCAATTCAAATACATACATCTTATGTTTAGACCAATTTTTTTTTCGAGTGTCAGCACGACTGAATCTGAATCTGTGAAGTTCCCGGATGATCTACTGCTTTCGCCCAGATTTTTGAGTGCTCAACCGATGGGTACTCATGATCATAGATATCCATAATAAAGGCTAGATGTCTCGTCCGCGCTGCTGGCCAATGGAGGTCGACATCAGTACCTGGCGGCCATCTTGTCACAGGCTGCTCGCTCACTCGTAACATTGTGTTTTATGGTGCATGTACTTTTTAAATAAGCATAACTTGCAAAATTTTCTACCGATTTTCAAACGGTTTGGTTCGTTATAAACGTCAGAGATGTAGCCTAGTTATGACACTGCACACTTATGAATAATTATGTATTAATTATGTAAACATCCAGTATTATAGCCACATTATAGCCACATTAATAACGTTAATAAGAAACCAAACCGTTTGTAAATCGGACAAGATTTCCGCGAGATAAGAGTATTTGTGTTCTCACCTTACATCAGGTATGTAGGATTTCTGGCAGGAGCCTGCCAGAAAGCTAGCCTGTGACAAGATGGCCGCCGGTGATGACGATAGAAACTCCGCCGTAAGACATCTAGCCTTTATTATGGATATCTATGCTCATGATACTCATCTACCCCAGGAGGCCATGCGAGAGCATACGTGATAACGCGTCGTAGGTCACATGATAACGTCAACATGGCGATGATGTCCGGATCGCATTCATACTCAACGAGATTTGGCTATAAAGTACCTACTCTATTAGCGCTCGTTAAGTAAGTACTTATTGAAATGAAGTACCTACTCTTTGAGTATGCGATTCCGAACGCAGCCTAGGTGTCGTGCCATGATGTGTGACGTCACCAAACAGTGTGTATTAACAACAACAACAACAGCAGAGGGCGCTGTGATAATGTTTAATCCTCCCTCACATCTGAGATAGATCAACGTAAAGATCTCTTCATTAGAAAGTAGGCTTAGGCTACTGATTGCAAAGGATGGACAACAACAACAAAAAAACACATATTAAAAATACTAGACTAGCCTATACGGCGTTATTCCCCGTATTATAGAAAATTGTAGGCTATCAAATACTGATAATTTTCAAGCTATCTTATCGAAGTTAAAATCCAGTATTGTGACAAGGGTGCCACAATTTTTATTTTCAGGGTGTAGTGACTGAAAATTTTTTGGGAAACACAGAGATGGATGGATGGATATGGATATAGATATAGATAGATTTTATTAAACATCCACAATCTTGCTGATGTATTTATTAAATTCTCTTCTAATTATAGCACTTCAACACAGTGACACATTCTAGTATTTACACCAGTGGTCTCAAACTCGCGGCCCGCGGGCCGGTGATATTTTGTGGCCCCCTACTTGACATTAAAGTTTAATGTTAGTGCGGCCCGTCGTTGCGTGTGCCGCGTTTAAAAAAAAAAAAAATTAGTTATCCCTTATACACAGTGTTGTCCTTCAATCCTCAGACATCTCCACAGCTGCAGTGTTTCTGACTCCTGCTGCCATGATGGAGAAGAACAGGTTTGGGAAGAGAGATCTGGCATAGAGAGCAGCTTTAGGGATGAAGGAGTGGGACATTAAAATCTCCTTCTTCTTGCTACTCAGAGTCTTCAGGATCTCAGTGGCCATTTCTTCAGCGTTCACACCAAAGGACTTCGCTTTGAGGTCTGCAGTTTCCAGTCAGTGTCCAAGCAGAAGGTCCAGGGGAATATAGTGGGCAATACAAACAAGAAAGATGTTATGAGCTACAAACCGTGATCTTTACATTATAAACTGCGGTGACGTTCACTCACGTGTCCACATGGGTTTTGCTGCGTCCTCGTCCTTTGGGTTTGTGTCTGGGGTTTTTATGAAGGTGTGGTTGACGGTGCTGACGGTTATCCCATATTCCTGAACCTCAGCCCGCAGACACTCAAAGAAAGCCTGAACGGCATGCTTGGACGCAGCATCTGAACAATGCAAAACGTCTTACACTGACAAAGATATCTAAATATTCAACATATGCATTGATTTATTACTGCTGATTAACTGAATGAACATAAAAGGAATAGTTCACCCAAAAGAAAAACTCATTTCAAACTCATATGCTGTTGTGTTTTCAGTAGAGCAGTTGGTTTGAATGATCTTTAAGCTGGAAAAGAGCTGCATGAACATTCTTCAAACTTTCTCCTGATGTGTTTCATTCAGAAAATAACAGCATGCATGTTTAGAATGAGATGAATGTGAGTAAATTATGAAATAATTGATCCCTTTAAAACTCACAGGTGGCGCGGAAGGGCACCGTCAGTTTCCCCTGAATGCTGTTGACTAGAAGAATGTGACCCGTTCTTCTGGAGATCAGCGACGGAAGAACACCTGTGGCCGTGAATAAGATCAGTTTTAAATGCTTGAACACAACTGAGAGTTATTGTTGACAGCTGTGTTGGAGTTACATTTTACCCTTAACCAGTGTGACGGGCCCAAAGTAGTTGACGTCCATGACAATCCTGTCCATCTGGAGGGACAGACTGTGTACAGGAGCCTTCACCTTCATGCTGGTGTTGAAGACGAGGACATCCAGACAGCCGTAACACTCCAGGATCTCAGAGATGATCTCAGGAACGCTCTCCATGTTATTAAAGTCCAGCTCCACCAGTTTGGGTGGAAACGTCTAAGCAGTAAAGTTAGAATTGAATCAACTCTCCTCGCATATTACAACCACAGTCTTAACACAAATATGGAGACAATTCAGACAATGTTCTTTCATATTGTTAATTGTAATTCTGCACTCACAAGTGTTGGATCTGAATCACTCATTAGACGCTCAGCAGAAGTCTCCAACTTTTCCCAGTTATTTCCACAAAGGATCAGTCTGGCTCCACCAGTATGGAAGAGTTTTGCACATTCTAAAAATGATCACAATGTAAAAAAAATAAAAAATAAAATGGTTCAACCGATCAATATGCAATTGATCTGCACACATATATCCTTATGGTTCATCACAGTCTAACAAGGATGTTAATTTTAGAGACCAGTCTATCATTCCTAACATGCAGTACATTCTCATGTTCTCATTATATATGTCTCAATATACTGGATAACATATCCCACCTTTTTTTTTAAAGATAAAATTATAAATCATAAGAATTTTCAATTATCACATTGTGTTAATATTAAATTGTTTATCTACTTTTGTTTGAGCTGAGATTAATGCCATTTTTAACCTTGCTATTTTTGTTTTAATTGAAATTAATTTATACATTTTTCTTATACATGTCCTCAACATCAATTTCCCATCCTGTTATTCTTCGTTAGGGTTTGAGTCTGTTTCTGTTTCATTTTGGTCACATGTTCATCTCAGTTTCCTGTGTTCATTTCCTCATTTGTTGTCATGGTGTTGTGCACCTGATTCTTGTTCAGTGTGTTATTAGCCTGTGTCTGTTTATATGCCCTCAGTTTGTTTAGTCTTTGTTCGGTATAGACTTTACATAGGATAAAGCCGTTTCTTTGTTGTTTGTTTTCCTCTCCCAGTTTGATTCCCTTTCATTTGTTTTCCTAGTGAAGAAAAGTGATTTGCTAGTTAAAAGCGATACACGTCCTCTCCTCCTTTGCAACCACAGCAACAAAAGTGTGACAGAACACCGAACCTGTCGATATAAGCATGGATCGCTACCCAGCACCTTACTTCCATACAAAGGACTCATTAATGGATTTAATCCAGGTAGGTTGTCCTCTGGAACAGCATGAGGAGGAACTCCTGAACATGTGCCATCATGTACCCTGGAACGACGACACACTCAAGACCTGTTTTTGGAGTGGGCTTGACGACCACCTCCTGATGATGGTGTCGGGGGAAGTCCAGCTGTTCTACACGACTACACGCTGTGGATGGTTCCTCATGACCATTGGGGTGTTTGAAGACAACGTCAATACCATCACTTCCTTGCAAACTCCTCACATTCCAGGGTCTGTCCAGCCAGAGGACGTCCCCACACTCCAAGTCCTCCAAGAACAAAGAGTCCGAGCCTTCTGCGAATCCAGAGGAGGAAGTCATTGTCCCATATCTAGAGCCAGAAGCCATTTTCACCATAGAGTCCGAGCCTGCCAGCTTGAGGAGCTAGAGCCAGTTGCAACATCCATTGTGGAGGGAGTCCTGGTCGATGTGGACCGCCAGGCGGAGGGTTTCTTCTTAGCTGTAAGCTCTGAGATCTGGTTGAGTTCGTCCGCTCTGTTTGAGGTCGACCAATTCCACCACCTTATTCCACCAAGCTGTTAAGCTCCTTCGTCTCCACTGGTTCTGCCTGGCTTCCTGGTTCCTTCGTCTCCACTGGTTCTGCCTGGCTTTCTGGTTCCTTCGTCTCCACTGGTTCTGCCTGGCTTCCTGGTTCCTTCGTCTCCACTGGTTCTGCCTGGCTTCCTGGTTCCTTCGTCTCCACTGGTTCTTCCTGGCTTCCTGGTTCCTTCGTCTCCACTGGTTCTGCCTGGCTTCCTGGTTCCTTCGTCTCCACTGGTTCTTCCTGGCTTCCTGGTTCCTCCGTCTCCACTGGTTTTTCCTGGTTCCTTCGTCTCCACTGGTTCAGCCTGGCTGCCCAGCTCCTTAGTCCCTGCCGGCTCCACCTAGTACCCTGGCCCCACCCCCTACACTCATTCCATTCTGTTTCATGGCTCCACCCCCTTCTCTGGTACATCTGGCTTAAATGGTATCTTTCTTTGTCCTTGCTGGGGCCATCCAACTCCTCAGTTCCTTTTTCCTCCTACCCAGCTACCAGCTCTGCCTTAGACCTCAGATCACCTAGCTTCACCTTAGTCTTCTGGGCTAAAGACTCCGCCTTGGGCCATCGATTTCTCAACACTATTTGCTTCTAGATCTGCTGTACAGGCAAAACAAAATTTGTAGCATTATTTTTCTGTTATCGCTGTGAAGCTCCTTGTATTGTAAAAAGCACTATATAAATAAAAGAGACTTGAATTGATTTGACTCCACTGTGGCTACTCGTTCCCTCAGCTCCACCAAAGTTTGCCATCCCAGCGCCTCGGTCCATTGCCCACCGGCTCCACCTCTGATTCCTGGGCCTGTGGCTGTGCCTGAGTTCTCCAGCCCTGCGGCTTCACCGAGCTCCTCCATCATTCTGGTGTCACCATTGTCCTTGGTCCCACCGGCAGAGGTGTCAAATCCAGGGTCAGAAAGTAAAAGTCCTGACATATTTTTATTTCACCCATTAACTCACACAGCAAAAACTCCTGTGTTAAATGAACTCTCATGGGAGTTTATTTGGCTCCAGACTCAAGAGTGTTAAAGTTAATGAGATAATTAAGTGATTGATTGAGTGATGACTGAGTACTATTGAAGACACCTGATGATAACAAGCAGAATCACTGAAGCACAAAGGCACATTTTTTAAGTCGCCATTATGGTGGTCAGTGTTTACTTTAGTTGAGCTCTTGACCTTTAAACTGTTAATATTAGTTTTTTTGTTTGACTGTTGTAACTGAGTTATAACTGTCAGATGAACAACAAGAAAAGCTGGTCAGGTGGTGTTGGTTATGTTTAGATGAAATCACATGTTGACGTTGACCTGAATAACATAACTCACTAAGAAAAATGTACCTTATTGATTACAACAGAATATGATTGTATACTATTTTCTGCATTTTCAATATAACCCAAAATGTATCTTAAAAGTTGTTCTGATCCAAAGACTTTATTTGAAGTTTGGACACACAGACATCAAGAATCAGCCTGTGATTCTCACCAATGGTGACAATAATAAAGCATGTTGCAGTGCATTCTGGGTGCCACCAATCACACCTCATCCATGGCTCCCATCATGCATTGCGGTATGAATAAATTATGATCTGAATTTTCTTAGTAATTTCCTTTTCCTAATTGAATATTCTGTTTGTCACCATTGTTGAGACTCATACACTGAATATTGATGTCTGTGTGTGACTAATACAAAGACTTGTTTTTTTTATCAGAACAAATTTTAAAAAATCATTTAGATTATACAGAAAAATCTGGATTTCTTGCTTTAGAAACTTTGTGATTCTGCAATGACCAACATGCTTTTAAGCTAAGAGACGGCTCTAAATGAGTTCAGTGACACTAATCAACTGATGATTATGTGTAAACATAATACCATCTGATCACCTTTTCTCTTTGTCATCTGGCTGTTATAACTCAATTACAACAGTCAATCAAAAGATTAAGTTAAATATTTAAAGGTCACCTGCCCAACTAAAACAAACACTGATCTCCCTAATGGTGACTAAAAATTTAGATTTGCTCCTTCAGTGATTCTGCTTGTTATCATCAGGTGTCTTCAATTTCTGCTTCACTTTGGTCTGTTAGTTTCTCTTCCATGTTTGTCACATGTTCATTTCAGTTTCTTGTGTTCATTTCCTCATTTGTTGGTATGGTAACTGATTGTTTTGTGCACCTGTTTCATGTTCAGTATATATATATATATAGATATATATATATATATACCCCTAGTTTGTTTAGTCTCAATATGATGTTGTCTTTGGTAAAGCTGTTTTGTTGTTTGTTTTGTTCTTCCAGTTGTATTTTCTTTCGTTTGTTTTTCTAGCAGATAACAGATAACGATCTGAAAGATCCGACTCCCTTCCTTTGTCCACTTGCACCAAAAAAAATATTACAGAATTCGGTATGAAAAGATTTCAAAAGATGGTTAAAAATCCTCAGCTCTCAATCCCTCAATAAGCAATGGCTAACATTAGCTCTCTGTTTTTATCCTGCTAAATTGTCATGCTAAATTGTAAGTAACAAAGTTAAGATCTTATTTCTATATTACACATTTCTGATTTACCCTTTTATATAATTACTTCCTTAAATTACAATAGAGACATATTTATTTTAAGGTACTGCATGACAGGAATGATCCAGTTGTTCTGAAAAAGCAGCACCATTTCCGAGTGTTGAGAGTGAATCCGTAATCAGCACCACTTTGTTCCTCACAGTTGTCTTGGCTAAATGCCTGAGTATCAGACTGTAGAGATAAAAGACACCAGCTGCGACCACCAGCACTGAGAGCACAGGCCAAACTGAGGTCACATCCAGCCTCTGAAAGAGGCATAAAAACAATGCAAATACATTATTATTGTTTACAATAATTACTCCATCAAAAAATTTATTTTAACATTTCCTCACTCTAACGTCATTTCAAACCAGTATGACTTCGTTTCTGCAAAACACATTATATTATACAGTTTCGATGACTGTTTTGAAGAATGTCCTGTAATGGGATTTCACTGCAACCAGGGTCTCAAAAGGTCCAAAAAGGTCAAAAACACTATCAATAGTCTATTTGACATGCATTCTGTATTTTGTGTTCAACAGAAGAAAGAAAGTCATTCAGGTTTGACACTTTAAATACATTTGCATTAATGTTTTAAAGATAAATTATAGTTTCTTACCATAATATCACTTATACTCATGGTGTTTTAGTAACATTAGACCTTAAAGGAAAACAAATATACATTAATAAGAAGTAAAGCCATTTATAAAGTCATGGATTGACTTACATTTTAAATCAAACTCTCTGAATCCTATCTTAGACAACCCTGTCTATAACAGGACAAAGTATAATCTATGAAACTGGATTATAATTGAATTTACTGAATTTTGCCTTTGTTGATCAGCAATGTAGTAATAGTTCTATCATACTTTGGCTTAAAAATAAGAGTAGTTTATTTATATGTTACCAAAAAGCATATGCCTTGTGACAGTCTATACATTACTTTATATTAAACAATACCAGTAAAGTCACAAAGTGAAACTCTCTAAAGTCATGGAAGCTCTGTGTTCAAACCATTTACTCCATGTTGAGAAAAGCTAAAAATATATTCCAGCCTAGAATTAGCCAAGAATTCCCATCCTACATTTGGATTACTGCAGGACGGACTAAGAAACAACAGCAACATAAAAATCAATACAAATCATTTTTGGTCATTATTAACAACAATGAGGTAACATGTTTTGAACACAGAACATCAAACCAGCACAACAGGACACAGTCAACACAACTAGAGCTCATTGTTCTTCATCACTTACCACTAAAACGAGTCTTTAAACGTGTTCTTAAGGATTATATGAATCAATGTTAGTGATCGTCAGCTCACTTGCACAGCTCTAGACACACACTGCAGGATTTGAGTGCTTTTAATAGCCCACAGCTGAAGCTGTCATGTGTTGTATATAGCAGCATGGGAAACTGTTGTTAAGTTTAGAAGGAAAGCTTTAAATGGGTTGAGTCTTTAAACTGAGACTGGTGTTAATGTTTGATTATTCTTCCTCAGAAAAGTGAAATTCACCTTGATTTCTGAACAAAAATGAGCAATTAATTATCCAGGGTATATGTACAAAAGATTGAAGTCCCATAAGTTGACACGCTAATAATAACTTGGAGAACGACTGGAAGAAAATCTAAAATCTGATGTGTTTTCATTGTTTTCATCAGACTGAGACACCAGTAACCAGTTTAAACTTATGAGTCTCTATTTCTCTCTTTGAAGAATGTACTATCACCAGTTGTTCTTAATCCTAAAATCACTGGGGAAAAGTGTAAAAGTGTCAACTTTCATCATGTGCATATTTGTCAATAAAATCAGTGCAATGATTCATATGCTATGCTTTACATTATTACAAAACATGCAGAATTATAACAAGCTATTTTTGGAAAATAAATAATCATTATAACTCGAATATTATGATGAAAAAGAAAATATTCAAACCTGAGTTTCATAGGATTCTAAACTAACAACTGGGGGGTAATCATTTGTATATCAGTGTTAGCCAAAAATTCTCCAATCAATCTTTGACATACAAATATATATTTAATATGCTCTCATAATTTAGAGCAAAAATGTCCCCAAGTACAGGGAAATTCCAGAATGAAGTTGATTGCTGTGTCTATGTGATTCAGATCTTTAAACCAGGCTATTAGTCAAAGATTATCTTGAACTCATAAAGATTCAATGGGCTTTTCCTCTCAAGGTCAAGTATTTTTGCAACTACAACTTAAATATTTTTAAAGGCTTTTCTATTTGGGGTTGTCATTTACACGTTTAATTCTGGCCTTAATATTAAACCTGAGATTTATTTTGAAGCAGAAGGTGTTATTTGTTCCCTTTTACAGTAATTAGCTGAAAGATTAGCATTTTTATTTTTATTTTTATTTGAGGCCTAAAAAGGCTTTAGCCTAGAAATAATAATTAAATATTTTCCTAAGGGTTAGAGGGGGTGATTTGGGACACTGCCTCTGTTATTGTAGTTCAACAGCTAATAATGATTGTTCCATCCTGCGTGAAAGGGTAACAAAAGTGTAAACCAATTACAGACGCGTGCCCGCCTGCAACTGTAACGGACAGCAGTGTCAGCCAATTAGAATAACCGCAACGTGCTAAGCCCCGCCCACACGCCAGACCAGCAGAGAATCTTCCCTGTCTCATTATCAAATATAAGGCTGATTTCCTAAACAAACGTTTTCAGCACATGTTTGACATCGCTCCTCCGTTATCAGATGAGAGAACGGATCACTATAGTGTTCAGTGCCTGTGTTTCTGAGCTGAGACTCACATGTCAGATCTGATCATGTCTGATTTCGAGGAGTTCGAGAAACAGCTGAGCGAGAATCGGCAAGGTACCGTAAAGACATCTGCAGTGTTCATGACCCGTGTGTGTGTGTGTGTGTGTGTGCTCTGCTTCAGTCTATTAAACGTCTGCGTAGACATAACAGCATAACATAAATAACATCAACAATGACTGTGATGATGAATGATAAATAAACGATAGCAGTCACCAGGCTGATATGTATTTTATGAACACTACAGAAATTACAGTAACTATTTTATTTTTAGTTTCAATATACATGCAACTAATGTACATGCTGTTGTGTTTCTTCATAAGAACACATGCATGTAATAATTGCAGAATGTATTTAAAATGATACTTATTTATAATATTTGACAAAGATATAGTTACATTATATAGTGGCCCCAAAGGTATTTGGACACTTTTCAAACACATAAGCAATGATTAAAAAATATAAATATATGAATTTCATTGCATAGCGAAATATTAAAGCAAGTGTCATCTGTGTTCAAATGCTACTGACCATTTTTGCTCAGTCCCTATTAATCAGCTGGTGATTTGGTGACTGTTAGTGCCTGTCTAAAGTCCAGCACAGGAACCACAGGTGTAGAGAATCAAAACTATATCATCCACTAACATTTCACTAGTTGTTCTTATAACATAATTCTTAGTCGTCTTTATATATTCAATACATCATTGAAAACCTAACAACTATATAGAAGCACTGTTATGATAAGACTGGGTTAATACTGTGTGTGTGTGTGTGTGTGTCTGTCTGTCTGTCTGTCTGTGTCTGTGTCTGTACTCGCTTATAAATATCCAAATGTCACAATAGATCACAATAAAAAGATGCAACAATATGTATAAAATTAAAGTTTACATCAGATATGGTAATGCCACACATGGCAAAACCACAAGGTCACACCTTTGAGCTTCCATGTTATTATTATTATTATTGATAAATTATTTAATAAAATACTACATTTAAAACATTTAAATCTATGCAGTCAGGGACAGAGTTTAAGCATATGTGTCTAACATGATACTTTATTTTTAGCTAAGTGAATTATGAATATTTATATTCTAAGTATAACTACTTATATTAAGTCCAAACCTATTCAGGTCTATGACTGATGTAATACCAAATGTAGCGTTTAATATTCAGCGTATCTGAGAAGTAATAATTACTGTTTTAACTCTCTTTTGGCTTTGTTGAAAGCAGTGAGATCAGTTTCATGTTTTGAACTGAATTGTGACACAAGTGTATTGTTAGTGTCTTTTATGTAACATCTGATATGACATATATATGATACTGACCTGCTTGTGTAATATCCAGTCAAGTATAAATGTAGGCCTTGCAAATGTATATACAAAACAGATTCCTTCTTGTGATTAAATGTGTGTGTTTGACGGATGGCAACAAATGCAAATTCTTTATTAAATACTTGTCATGTAATAATAACATATTATCAAACAATCTCAGTTTTGTGTAAATACAGCAATCAAACAACAAGTGAAAAACCCCATAGATCTCAAGCCATATCTAGACAACATAATATCTTACTTGAGGGTCCTTTTGATTTGAGATAGTATCACCCAGAAACACAGCATAGCTATTAAACAGGAGTTAAAGGGGTGGTGAGTATGATTTCCCATTTCTAGCTTTAGTTAGTGTGTAATGTTGCTGTTTGAGCATAAACAACATCTGCAAAGTTACAACGCTCAAAGTTCAAAGCAAAGAAAGAAATCGCTTTTTAAGGACTACAACAAACTGCTGGTAGGGACTACCAGAGAATGTCGAATAAGGGGAGAACTGCCACTCTCAGTAACTTCCGGCTTCTGAACTGGTTGCAGTTCTACTCTGGCTCCACATGAGGGCGCTCACAGGACGAGTGCAGAATGAATGGAGGTCTATAGAGATAAACCCCTCAAAATCTGCTTTTCTCAGGATATATTTTTTGTCTAGTAAATTGAATGTTGTTTTCGAAAGGAGATGCAAAGAAATTACACATTGCTGGGTGTTAGATTTTTTAGAGTCACTTATTTGCTTTAAAAGTCTTTTAAAATGTCAATGACCAGAGATACTGCTTTACGGCAATCCTTCAGTCACTTTGGTGCTTTCGCGCTCTGCACTTTCTTTTCTCTCGAGGCATCGACAACACATGTGGCACAGGTAAACACACAACACAGCTGTCACAGGGAAATACACAGCACAGCTTCACAGTTAAACACACAACACAGCTGACACAGGTAAACACACAACACGTGGCACAGGTAAACACACAACACAGCTGTCACAGGTAAACACACAACACAGCTGACACAGGGAAATACACAACACAGCTTCACAGGTAAACACACAACACAGCTGACACAGGTAACACAACACAGCTGACACAGGTAAACACACAACACAGCTGACACAGGTAAACACACAAGTAAACACACAACACAACTGACACAGGTAAACACACAACACAGCTGACACAGGTAAACACACAAGTAAACACACAACACAACTGACACAGGTAAACACACAACACAGCTCACACAGGTAAACACACAACACAGCTGACACAGGTAAACACACAACACAGCTCACACAGGTAAACACACAACACAGCTGACACAGGTAAACACACAATACAGCTGACAGGTAAACACACAACACAGCTGACACAGGTAAACACACAACACAGCTGACACAGGTAAACACACAACACAGCTGACACAGGTAACACAACACAGCTGACACAGGTAAACACACAACACAGCTGACACAGGTAAACACACAAGTAAACACACAACACAACTGACACAGGTAAACACACAACACAGCTGACACAGGTAAACACACAAGTAAACACACAACACAACTGACACAGGTAAACACACAACACAGCTCACACAGGTAAACACACAACACAGCTGACACAGGTAAACACACAACACAGCTCACACAGGTAAACACACAACACAGCTGACACAGGTAAACACACAATACAGCTGACAGGTAAACACACAACACAGCTGACACAGGTAAACACACAACACAGCTGACACAGGTAAACACACAACACAGCTGACACAGGTAAACACACAAGTAAACACACAACACAGCTGACACAGGTAACACAACACAGCTGACACAGGTAAACACACAACACAGCTGACACAGGTAAACACAAGTAAACACACAACACAACTGACACAGGTAAACACACAACACAGCTGACACTGGTAAACACACAAGTAAACACACAACACAACTGACACAGGTAAACACACAACACAGCTCACACAGGTAAACACACAACACAGCTGACACAGGTAAACACACAACACAGCTGACAGGTAAACACACAACACAGCTGACACAGGTAAACATACAACACAGCTGACACAGGTAAACACACAACACAGCTGACACAGGTAAACACACAAGTAAACACACAACACAACTGACACAGGTAAACACACAACACAGCTCACACAGGTAAACACAACACAGCTGACACAGGTTAACACAATACAGCTGACACAGGTAAACACACAACACAGCTGACACAGGTAAACAGACAACACAGCTGACACAGGTAAACACACAAGTAAACATACAACACAACTGACACAGGTAAACACACGACACAGCTGACACAGGTAAACACACGACACGGCTGACACAGGTAAACACACGACACAGCTGACACAGGTAAACACACAACACAGCTGACACAGGTAAACACACAACACAGCTGACACAGGTAAACACACAACACAGCTGACACAGGTAAACACACAAGTAAACACACAACACAACTGACACAGGTAAACACACAACACAGCTCACACAGGTAAACACACAACACAGCTCACACAGGTAAACACACAACACAGCTCACACAGGTAAACACACAAGTAAACACACAACACAACTGACACAGGTAAACACACGACACAGCTGACACAGGTAAACACACGACACGGCTGACAGGTAAACACACGACACAGCTGACACAGGTAAACACACGACACAGCTCACACAGGTAAACACACAACACAGCTGACACAGGTAAACACACAACACAGCTGACACAGGTAAACACACAACACAGCTGACACAGGTAAACACACAAGTAAACACACAACACAACTGACACAGGTAAACACACAACACAGCTGACACAGGTAAACACACAACACAGCTGACACAGGTAAACACACGACACAGCTGACACAGGTAAACACACAACACAACTGATACAGGTAACACAACACAGCTGACACAGGTAAACACACAACACAGCTGACACAGGTAAACACACAAGTAAACACACAACACAACTGACACAGGTAAACACACAACACAGCTGACACAGGTAAACACACAAGTAAACACACAACACAGCTGACACAGGTAAACACACAACACAGCTGACACAGGTAAACACACAACACAGCTGACACAGGTAAACACACAACACACCTGACACAGGTAAATACTAGGGGTGGCACGGTACATGAAAAAACATCCGAACCGTTCGGTTCGCTTGTCTCGGTTCGGTGCGTGTGTGCGTCGCACGGTTCGTTCGTCGCATGCGCAATGTAACCTCGTGCCCGTGACCTCAGACGGTGCGTATACTTTTCGCGCGAAATAAGAGATGTGTGGACATACATATGAGGCTTGTTCGACTTGAACCGGCGCTGCACAGACCGGTCGATGAATAACATCAAAGTACCGCGAGAGCAACGGCTCCGTATGCTTTTCAATCTCTCTCGCAGTACTTCGATGTCATAAACTGATCGGTCTGTGCAGCGCTGCAGGTCTCGTCACGTATAGAAATGGCAAGTGGGAGAGATAAGGAAGGCTAACAGGAGTTGGGGGATGCACCAGCGTCGTATAAGTCGGTGTGTGGGAACATTTTGGATTTCATCTTACCTATGATATTTAAATTTATACAGTGACACTAAGTTTAGATGAGAACTCCAGTCACATGTTTCCAAACTGCACTTTAATTTCAGAAAAAAATTTATCCTCACTCTCAGGGAATAGAAGCATTGTTGATATACTGTTTTTGAGTTTGAACTTATGTTTCACTTTATGATTATGGCCTTTGCTATATTGTTATAGCCTCATTATCTATAGGCAATTATTTGTAACGTATTTTGACTTATTTAAAAGATAGTGCTTTAAGAGTTCCTCTCTTTTTCTTTTAAAAGATAAACATTTTGTAAGAGCTAACGTTACACTGAAGTTGCCAGTTTGATAAATGCAAGTTTATTCATTCTTTGTGTGTCAAATAAACAAAAGCATTTCATGAATGTCTTCTCTTTTGCTGTATAAAAATGTCACCGGCTTTCCTCAGAGATGGTCTCTCAATGTGCTTAAAGTCAAGTAAAAAAAATACTGTATCCTGAATTGTGGATAATTAAGCTATGGCCCATATCGTATGCTGAAGTACATTTCTGGAGTGTTAAAGATTAAAAGAAAAAATAACAACAAGAACCGTACAGAACCGAAAACCGTGACCCTAAAACCGTGAAACGAACCGAACCGTGGGTTTTGTGAACCGTGCCACCCCTAGTAAATACACAACACAGCTGACACAGGTAAACAGAAGAGTTAAGTCTGCCATAACACTCTGGTCCCGCTTCGGATGCCACGATGCCATCAAGCGGTATCTCTGGTCGTAATCAGTCCTTAACTGACCAATCAGCATCATTAGCAGAATGCTAGTGTGCTATGGGCAACAACAACTCAACCTGTAAGAAATCGAAAGGACATAAGTACTCGTTCATTCAACTTTCGACCTATAACCCATGTTGAACTTGCAAAACCTACAATCAAATCTGAGATTTCTCAATGGCAATCGGGTGAAAGAGACACATTTAGCCGTCTAGCTCCATAGACTCCCATTCATTTTGCACTTGGGCGATCGCCCCCAGTGGAACTCTGGTGGAACTACAATCAAAATTCGGTACAATAGGACTTAATAGGGAGTGGCCAGGCTCTCCGTAGATGGGCTCTGGGACTACAGGGTTAGTGACATCACCAACCCCTTGAATTTACATAAACCCCGCCCTCAGTACACTATTTATAGATTCCCAAAAATGAAAACTCTGTCAGTAATTACTCACCCTCATGTTGTTCCCCGTAAGACTTTCGTTCATCTTCGGAACTCGAAATAAGATATTTAGGGCCCGAGCACCGATGGTGAGAGGACCCTCTTGGAATTGCTCTGTTTATTATTATTAGGGCCCGAGCACCGATGGTGTGAGGACCCTCTTGGAATTGCTCTGTTTATTATTATTAGGGCCCGAGCACCGATGGTGTGAGGACCCTCTTGGAATTGCTCTGTTTATTATTAGGGCCCGAGCACCGATGGTGTGAGGACCCTCTTGGAATTGCTCTGTTTATTATTAGGGCCCAAGCCTTGAAAAGGCGAAGGCCCTATTGTTTTCCTAAGGATTATTATTTATTAGGGCCCAAGCCTGAAAAGGCGAAGGCCCTATTGTTTTCCTAAGGATTATTATTTAGGATTATTATTAGGGCCCAAGCCTGAAAAGGCGAAGGCCCTATTGTTTTCCTAAGGATTATTATTTAGGATTATTATTATTATTATTATTATTATTATTATTATTATTATTTTACTACCTTTTGGGCACTTTTGGGGGCCTTAACGTGCTCGAAAACTCTTGAAACTTTGCACACATCTCAGAACCCGCGGCCATCAGGGTCGGGCTGAAGCTGGTACCCGGGCGTGGCAGGGGGGCTCGACAGCGCCCCCTGGAACGGGGTTTGAACACTTGGTCCATAAATCAAACACGCTTGCATGTAATAATATGAAACTCAGTACACATATAGATCTCATCGGTTCATATATACTTCATGCTCTTACTTTTTACCCCAGCCCAACAGGAAGTCGGCTATTAAGGCTTGTTTGGAAAACGCATGCAATGGAATGTGAAATACTCCTCCTAGAGAATTCAAACACACGGCACGAAACTCGGTCAGCATGAAGTCAAGACACTGAGGATGAAAAGTTGCCAGGGGATTTTTGATATCTCGAACGGTTTGGCCGTGGCGAGGAAACGAAATTATGGCAAGAAACATGAAACAGGAAGTGTGTTATAACTAATGCATACATTAACTGATCTTGATGAAACTTCAGCAGTGTGTTCGTTGTAAGAGCCCGATCACATGGATGTGACTATTGTGAGTCAAAGTTATAGCGCCACCAACTGGCAGCAGGAAGTGTGTCACTTTCAAAATGCTTTTAACCCTCTGGAGTCGAGAAACGCGCCGGCGCGTTTTGCGCGATTTTTTTCACATAGCAGCAAAATAGACTTAAAATACTCAGTCACCTTTGGTCATACACACTTAAGAAATATGAAAAAATAAACTATTAAATGTCTACTTTTTTATGGGTCCACTTACAATCGAAATAAAATATTGTGCTTTTGTAAAATAAAGAAAATAAACAGGGTGTGCCTTCTGCCTCTCCGTCTCCGTGAACTTTTTTTCTAGAGCACGTCTCTAAACATAAACAAAACTCCGCAAATACTAGTCACACAGGCATGATCAATATATCTTTATAATCATTTAAGTGTGTACTTTTAAATTATCTAATTCAAAACTAAAACTAATATTCTGTGTTTATGTAATCTATATAAAAAGAGAGAGATGCCAGGCGTTCTCATTTCAGCTAATTATCTTTTAATGTGACCACGCCCACAGAGAGCGCGCGCTATAGAAACGCAAATGATCTGAAACTTGCCAACGCCCACACGAGCTCGATAAAACACCAAGTTCAGATTAATGTACCGGTAGTCTGTGTCGTTTTTCGAGGCTGTGAGGAATAATTCTGGATAATTTACCTCAGTGCTGGATTAATTTCACTTCGAGGAGCCATGGATCCAGGATCATAGTAAGTTTATTCTTTGTTCTAATCGCGAATACTGTTTTAAAATGAATCGCGTGTCTTTCTCTGTGTGATGAATGAACGGAATTCGCACTGTTGTTGTTGCAGACGAAATATGAAAGACAACATTTAGTTGACTAGTTTGGGATAGATTATAAAGATTTTTACTCTAAAATAGACATCAAATAAGCTTTAGTTAACCAGTTTCTGCTCATATGTTAAATATATAACGTTAGAATGTTTTGTCAAAAATAAGCTCATAATCTAAGATGTTATTATAGTGTTTGTTCCAATGTAGACTATATCAAACTAATGAATCCTTAACTTTGAAATATGAATGATAAAATCCAGGCTATAGGCCTACTTAAAAAAAAAAAAAAAAAAGACAAGATAGATGTAAAAAAAAAATCTTAATATTATTGTTTTTTATTAGTGACACATTTGAGGAGATTCCAAAACTTTCTGAAAATACAGTATGAGAATTAACTGCATACTAGAAATGTTTACCTTGGAAATTATACAATTTGAATGTATAAAAAATTTGTGAAAAAATACCTTTTTTTCCTCTCTGAGAACTCTAACTTTCTAACTCTAACTAATTCTGTAGAATGGTCCATATAGCCTATTTGAACAGGATTTGTTTCCAGGTATGACTATGTACTAAAAATGTGCTTTTGACTTTCATTTATATTTGTATTTTATATATATATATATAATTTATTTATTTATTTTTGTCCTCGCATTCTTTCTTGTGTGACACACCTGAATGAATGGCTCATTAGTATGCAGGCTCATTAGTATGCAGGCTCATTACTATGCAGGGTCTTTGTCTTCTCAGGTGTGAATCACAGCAAGTCACGCCCCTGCGCATATTGCCTTTGGAAGCAAAAACTGTTTTAAAAAATTTAAATCAATGTATTGTTTTATGTGAATGATTAGGCAGGGTGATTTTCAGATAATTTTGAAGCAAAAACACTAGGCAACTACATCCATTAGTCAAAAGTCTTGTGGACACATATTAAGTATGTGTTTTGTGGCCTTTTTTCAGAAACTTTAATTTTTAGTTTTTTGAATAACCATGCATAAACATTATTCCCTCAAAAATACAAATATGTAAATAGATGTTGCTCGCATATTATGGTACCCCTATTTGTGCTAAATAGAGTGTAATTACACCTTTGCCATTAATATGTTTATAAGCAACTGAAAAAAGCACAAATGTCAGGGCATGTCAAAACATCTCACAGACCTCAAAAACCCCTTAGACTCCAGAGGGTTAAATCACCCTCTTATTTTTACCCGATTTGCTTTAAACTTCATGTGCATAATGTAGACACACGCCAGATGTAGACCTGTGAAAGGATTATTGATATCTTAGATACTGTTGCCATGGCAATGCATCAAACATTAATATTCCTTTTTTTAAGCTTTTTCGTGCTTTTTTATGCTTTCGGGCACTTTTGGGGTTCTTAACGTGCTCGAAAACTCTTGAAACTTTGCACACGGGACAAAACCCACGGCCATCAGGGCCAGGCTGAAGCTGGTACCCGGGCGAGGCAGGGGGGCTCGACAGCGCCCCCTTGAACGGGTCCGACAATTTGGTCCATATATCCAACACGCTTTACCCTATTTGCTTCAAACTTGATGTGTATAATGTAGACACAAGCCAGATGTAGACCTGTGAAAGGATTGTTGATATCTTAGATGCTGTTGCCGTGACAACGCATCAAACTTTAATATTCTTTTTGGATACTTTTGAGATTCTTAGCGCACTTTTGGGGCCCTTAACATGCTCAAAAACTCTTGAAACTTTGCACACGGGTCAGAAACCGCGGCCATCAGGGCCGGGCTGAAGCTGGTACCCGGGCGTGGCAGGGGGGCTCGACAGCGCCCCCTGGAACGGGGTCCGAAAACTTGGTCCATAAATCAAACAGGCTTTACCCGATTTGCTTCAAACTTGATGTGTATAATGTAGACACACGCCAGATGTAGACCTGTGAAAGGATTGTTGATATCTTAGATGCTGTTGCCGTGACAACGCATCAAACTTTAATATTCTTTTTGGATACTTTTGAGACTCTCAGCGCACTTTTGGGGCCCTTAACATGCTCAAAAACTCTTGAAACTTTGCACACGCGTCAGAACCCGCGGCCATCAGGGCCGGGCTAAAGCTGGTACCCGGGCGTGGCAGGGGGGCTCGACAGCGCCCCCTGGAACAGGGTCGGAAAACTTGGTCCATAAATCAAACACGCTTGAATGTAATAATATGAAACTTGGTACACATATAGATCTCATCGATTCATATATCTTTTGTACTTTTACTTTTTACCCCAGCCCAACAGGAAGTCGGCTATTATGGTTTGTTTGGAAGCATATGCCCCTGGAATTCGATATACTCCTCCTAGAGAATTCAACCAATCGCCACGAAACTTGGTCAGCATGAAGTCAAGACACTGAGGATGAAAAGTTGCCAGGGGATTTTTGATATCTCGAACGGTTTGGCCGTGGTGAGGAAACGAATTTATGGCGAATAATGGAAACAGGAAGTGTGTTATAACTTCTGCAAACATTAACTGATCTTGATGAAACTTCAGCAGTGTGTTCGCTGTAAGAGTCCAATAACATGGATGTGACTATTGTGAGTCAAAGTTATAGCGCCACCAACTGGCAGCAGGAAGTGTGTCACTTCTAAAGGCTTTGAAATCACCCTCTTATTTTTACCCGATTTGCTTCAAACTTGATGTGTATAATGTAAACACACAGCAGATGTAGACCTGTGAAAGGATTATTGATATCTTAGATACTGTTGCCGTGACAACGCATCAAACTTTTATATTCTTTTTGGATGCTTTTGAGACTCTTAACGCACCTTTGGGGCCCTTAACGTGCTCAAAAACTCTTGAAACTTTGCACACGGGTCAGAACCTGGGGCCATTAGGGCTGGGCTGAAGCTGGTACCCGGGCGTGGCAGGGGGGCTCGACAGCGCCCCCTGGAATGGGGTCCGAAACCTTGGTCCATAAATCAAACAGGCTTTACCCGATTTGCTTCAAACTTGATGTGTATAATGTAGACACACGGCAGATTTAGACCTGTGAAAGGATTGTTGATATCTTAGATGCTGTTGCCGTGACAACGCATCAAACTTTAATATTCTTTTTGGATACTTTTGAGACTCTCAGCGCACTTTGGGGGCCCTTAACGTGCTCAAAAACTCTTGAAACTTTGCACACGCGTCAGAACCCGCGGCCATCAGGGCCGGGCTAAAGCTGGTACCCGGGCGTGGCAGGGGGGCTCGACAGCGCCCCCTGGAACGGGGTCCGAAAACTTGGTCCATAAATCAAACACGCTTGCATTTAATAATATGAAACTCAGTACACATATAGATCTCATCGGTTCATATATCCTTTGTACTTTTACTTTTTACCCCAGCCCAACAGGAAGTCGGCTATTATGGTTTGTTTGGAAGCATATGCCCCTGGACTTCGATATACTCCTCCTAGAGAATTCAACCAATCGCCACGAAACTCGGTCAGCTTGAAGTCAAGACATTGAGGATGAAAAATTGACAGGGGATTTTTGATATCTCGAACGGTTTGGCCGTGGCGAGGAAACGAAATTATGGCAAAAAAACGTGAAGCAGGAAGTGTGTTATAACTTAGTTCGTTTGACCTACAGTCACAAAACTCTATATTTATATTCTTCTCCTAGAGCCGAACAACTTTCTAATTTACAGTCATTAGCTTCGACCAAGAGAAAGTCAGATATTGTGGTTTGAATGTGGATTCTATGAATTTGTTCTCCCTCTCTCTCTCTGCGTCTGTCTGTATGTGTGTGTGTGTGAGGGGGAGGGGAGGGCTCTGTGGGTGATAAACACTGAATCATACATAGAGCTATACTGCCCTCTTGTGTCCAAAATTATATTTATGAATGAAATCGCTGTGTACGCGCATCGTTATGAATGCACGTGCAGCCGTTAGTTTCATTTTAAAATGCTTGAATTGTGAGTTCAATAGCCTATTATTCTTCATGGAAAACACAACAACAAAACAGTATAATGACAGATTCTCTTAAATAGCTGCTTTTACACACAATATTCCTTCATCATCTATTCAGTCAGCTCTTTACTCTCGTGTTTTATGAAATTTGACTACTGCTGCTGATCTTTGCTGGGACTCTCACACACACACACACACACACACACACACACACACACACACACACACACACACACCAAATTATATATTTAAATCTGCATATTGTAATATCTGCAGGGCATCCTCTAGTCTAGTTTTATTAAATATATAGTTCATCTTTCATTTTTTATTTCTAAATTTTATCAATATTTTGAATAATAAGACACTATAGGGCTGCTAATTGTCCTAGGTAGGGCTGATCAAATTAAATATTTTACACTGAAAAAGTTCAATGCATTATATAATGTTATGAGATTGTTTTAAATATAAGTTTGTTGACTATTGTTGGAAAGAATGATACTTTTAAACACTAAACCACCATTAGGTGTCGCCAGGCGACCGTCTTAATGAGCGAGTCATTAATTCATTCGTTCAAACGATTCGCTCACATGCTCATGAAGTGACTCTCAGAGTGAATTGAATCATGAATCATGTCATCATATCGTGAGGCAGCAGAGACTGAAAACAGCGCGAGTGCTGCTCATGCTTCAGTGTGTGTGTGTGTGTGTGTGAGAGAGAGAGAGAGGTAGCTAACGTTAAATGAAACCGTGCGTCTGCGCCATTCATTCACACAAAGACAAGCAGTGTTAATATTTAAATAGTATTTTTGCAGTTTAATATACACAGACACTATTTTGTGCTTTATATAGGCTACAGTGCTCCTAGTAAAAAAGTTAGTCTGGAGCCCCGCGCTTAGATAAACACAGAAGTGACTGAAAGCAACTCCTATTAGTGGGTACCGAATATACCCGGTAGCAATGTATTGTTTGCTTTAAATAAAATTAAGATTGTATGTTTTGTGATTAAAGCTGAATGAATTTAAAATGAATATGCTATATATATATATATATATATATATATATATATATATATATATATATATTAGATCAATATGTTATCCTTAAAAATGTTATCAACACTAACTTTATTCTCATCTGATTTATAAACAACTTATTTCTGTATAAAATAAAAAATCCCGAATAATCCAGACCAACCAGAGCGCACTATTCTTATAACATCATCAGTGCTGAAGCGGAACTACCAGAGCTGTTCAGCAGATAGCGAGCAGATGCAGCATATGTGTTGTAATGAGGCAGGGTCAGGCTAGGGGAATCCATTTGTAGCTTTTTATTAAGAATGGTCAAGACAGGCAGGGTGAACAATGGCAAACAGGGCAGAACAGAAAAGGCAGAGACAAACCAGGTTGACAGGTGCTGCAAAACATATTGACCTATGACATTAAAAATTATTCTAAATTTAAATTATCTCATATATGTGGCTATTGTGGTTCACGATCATAGGCCCTGTTCCAGATGGCACACTTCATATGAATTTTCGGTCTTGTGTACTTATTTCATGTGTCCGTTAAATCCATGTAGGATGTAGGGTGTTTTATTTTTCATTTTAGGTTTCAGAAGGTTGCTCACGCATACTTTGTGGTTGATATGTGCCCTTGATGCACACTTTTGCAGAGCCCACACTGATGCAAGCTCTACAGCACACTTCTTTTCGACAGTCAAAGCGGGGTAACGTTTTTGCACGTCGTGCACAATAACCCTAAAGGCACCAGGGTGGCGGTGCCACCGGGCCGTTTATATATATATATATTAGGGCTGTCAGTTAAACGCGTTATTAACGGCGTTAACGCAAACCCATTTTAACAGCGTTAATTTTTTTATCGCGCGATTAACGGTCTTTTTGGCCTAGCAAACTTTTTAGTTTTTTTCACATGCTTTTGCACCAGGACGCGGCATGCGCGGCGCTGCGCTATGAAACCCATTCATTTCAATGGCTTGCGCCGCGCGAGGACGTTTTGAAAGCGCAAGCGGATCTAGCTAGACCGGAAACAAAACAACAGGCACGCCGCACACACTTGTTTGGGCTTGCGAGCCGGATGCGCGAGTGCGAATCTCTCTGCTCAAGTCGCGCCTCGCGCGCTCTCAGATACACGCTGCTCTTGTAAGAATTTTCTCTGGGCTCGCTCAGAAAATATGCCTGCATTTAAAACGTGTTCAGTCAGTGCAATCGCGAATCTCTCCTCTTCCCCAGCTAACAATTTTAGGTTATAAGAACGTTTTCATAACGTTCCCATTAAGTTATAAAAACGTTATTTCTGAATGTTATAGGAACGTTCAAAACGTCCAGTTTTGAGTGGATGACGAGCGCGAGACGCCGAAATGGATGCCAATAAGATTCTGAATTGAAAGTTTACTTTTAAAAAGTTGCCAAATGGTTCCATTGACAAGACCAAAGTGATCTGTGTGTTTTGTCGTTGTGAACTGAGCCCTCATCATCGCAGCACGTCCAGTCTGAAATACCACTTGATGATGGCCAAGCACACACACACACACACACACACACACACACACAGCTGATGCGAATTCTCCGCCCCCTCGTCAATATCAGGACCTCGTCAGTATTTCTTTCACCCTTTTATTGATGGACAGTGTTACATTGTGTGAGAGATTATTTGCTCCAAGTGAGAATGTTTTAGTGTGAAATTGAACAGTATATATGCCAATATTGTTTTTAATAAAAAACATTTGCACAAAGCAAGCCGATCCACTTTTCCATGTTGATAAGACCATTAGAATTAGAAAAAATAATGGGACAAAAAGAAATCAAGAGACATTTAGAATAGATAAAAATGTGCGATTAAATGCGATTAATCGCGAGTTAACTATGACATTAATGCGATTAATCGTGATTAAATATTTTAATCGTTTGACAGCACTAATATATATATATATATATATATATATATATATATATATATAGCTGCGAGCAGCGATGAAGGGCCAAAGCTGGCGGAACCGCCACCCCGGTGCCTTTAGGTACTAAAGGCACCGGGGTTGCGGTGCCACCGGCTTGGGCCCGTAATCGATGCTCGCAGCTATATTTATTATTATTATTATTATTTTACTACCTTTTGGGCACTTTTGGGGGCCTTAACGTGCTCGAAAACTCTTGAAACTTTGCACACATCTCAGAACCCGCGGCCATCAGGGCCGGGCTGAAGCTGGTACCCGGGCGTGGCAGGGGGACTCGACAGCGCCCCCTGGAACGGGGTCCGAACACTTGGTCCATAAATCAAACACGCTTGCATGTAATAATATGAAACTCAGTACACATATAGATCTCATCGGTTCATATATACTTCATGCTCTTACTTTTTACCCCAGCCCAACAGGAAGTCGGCTATTAAGGGTTGTTTGGAAAACGCATGCAATGGAATGTGAAATACTCCTCCTAGAGAATTCAAACACACGGCACGAAACTCGGTCAGCATGAAGTCAAGACACTGAGGATGAAAAGTTGCGAGGGGATTTTTGATATCTCGAACGGTTTGGCCGTGGCGAGGAAACGAAATTATGGCGAGAAACATGAAACAGGAAGTGTGTTATAACTACTGCATACATTAACTAATCTTGATGAAACTTCAGCAGTGTGTTCGTTGTAAGAGCCCGATCACATGGATGTGACTATTGTGAGTCAAAGTTATAGCGCCACCAACTGGCAGCAGGAAGTGTGTCACTTTCAAAATGCTTTTAAATCACCCTCTTATTTTTACCCGATTTGCTTCAAACTTCATGTGCATAATGTAGACACATGCCAGATGTAGACCTGTGAAAGGATTATTGATATCTTTGATACTGTTGGTCATGGCAATGCATCAAACATTAATATTCCTTTTTTTAAGCTTTTTCGTGCTTTTTTATGCTTTCGGACACTTTTGGGGTTCTTAACATGCTCGAAAACTCTTGAAACTTTGCACACGGGACAAAACCCACGGCCATCAGGGCCAGGCTGAAGCTGGTACCCGGGCGTGGCAGGGGGGCTCGACAGCGCCCCCTTGAACGGGTCCGACAATTTGGTCCATATATCCAACACGCTTTACCCTATTTGCTTCAAACTTGATGTGTATAATGTAGACACAAGCCAGATGTAGACCTGTGAAAGGATTGTTGATATCTTAGATGCTGTTGCCGTGACAACGCATCAAACTTTAATATTCTTTTTGGATACTTTTGAGATTCTTAGCGCACTTTTGGGGCCCTTAACATGCTCAAAAACTCTTGAAACTTTGCACACGGGTCAGAAACCGCGGCCATCAGGGCCGGGCTGAAGCTGGTACCCGGGCGTGGCAGGGGGGCTCGACAGCGCCCCCTGGAACGGGGTCCGAAAACTTGGTCCATAAATCAAACAGGCTTTACCCGATTTGCTTCAAACTTGATGTGTATAATGTAGACACACGCCAAATGTAGACCTGTGAAAGGATTGTTGATATCTTAGATGCTGTTGCCGTGACAATGCATCAAACTTTAATATTCTTTTTGGATGCTTTTGAGACTCTCAACGCACTTTTGGGCCCCTTAACGTGCTCAAAAACTCTTGAAACTTTGCACACGGGTCAGAACCGGCGGCCATCAGGGCCGGGCTGAAGCTGGTACCCGGGCATGGCAGGGGGGTTTGACAGCGCCCCCTGGAACGGGGTCCAAAAACTTGGTTCATAAATCAAACACGCTTGCATGTAATAATATGAAACTCGGTACACATATAGATCTCATCGGTTCATATATCCGTTGTACTTTTACTTTTTACCCCAGCCCAACAGGAAGTCGGCTATTAAGGCTTGTTTGGAAAATGCATGCAATGGAATTCAATATACTCCTCCTAGAGAATTCAACCAATCGCCACGAAACTCGGTCAGCATGAAGTCAAGAGATTGACGATGAAAAGTTGCCAGGGGATTTTTGATATCTCGAACGGTTTGGCCGTGGCGAGGAAACGAATTTATGGCGAATAATGGAAACAGGAAGTGTGTTATAACTTCTGCATACATTAACTGATCTTGATGAAACTTCAGCAGTGTGTTCGTTGTAAGAGTCCGATCACATGGATGTGACTATTGTGAGTCAATGTTATAGCGCCACCAACTGGCAGCAGGAAGTGTGTCACTTTCAAAATGCTTTGAAATCACCCTCTTATTTTTACCCGATTTGCTTCAAACTTCATGTGCATAATGTAGACACACGCCAGATGTAGACTTGTGAAAGGATTATTGATGTCTAAGATACTGTTGCCGTGACAACGCATCAAACGCATCAAACTTTAATATTCTTTGTGGATGCTTTTGAGACTCTTAGCATGCCTGAAATTGCTTAAAATTGCATGAAACTCGACAGACAGATCACATTTATTAGCCAGTAGACATGTGCAAAGTTTCAGAAACGGGCGTGGTGCAGGGGCTCAGTAGCGCCACCTTTTGACAAAAGTGGGGGTGTTAGTTATATAGTTTTACCTACAATCATAAAACTCAGTACGCATATTGTTCAGATCAAGCCGGACAACTTTCTAATTAACTGTCATTAGCTCCAAACAACAGCAAGTCAGATATTTAAGTTTGAATGTGGATGTATCTGAGAATTTTCTCTCCCTCTCTCTCTGTCTCTGTGTGTGAGGGATTTGTCTATTGCTTTTAATGGATTTCAAGGTTTCAGGGGCTTTTGGGGCTCTTAACGTGCTCAAAAACTCTTGAAATTTTGCACACAGGTCAGAACCCACGGCCATCAGGGCCGGGCTGAAGCTGGTACCCGGGCGTGGCAGGGGGGCTCAACAGCGCCCTCTTGAACGGGGTCCGACAATTTGGTCCATAGATCCAACACGCTTGCATGAATTAATATGAAACTCAGTACACATATAGATCTCATCGGGCCGAACATCTTACCCCCGGTCAAGTTTTACGCCAGCCCAACAGGAAGTCGGCTATTATGGGTTGTTTGGAAAACGCTTGCTGTGGAATTTGAAGTACTACTCCTAGGCAATTCATTCAATCATCGCCAAACTCGGTGTGCATGATGTCAAGACTTTGAGGATGCTAAATTGCGGACGGACTTTTGATATCTCGAACGGTTTGGCCGTGGCGAGGAAATGAATTTTCATGGCTTAATAAGGACATATAAAGTGTGTTATAATTTAGTTAGTTTTACCTACAGTTACAAAACTCAGCGTGTATATTCTTCTCCTCAAGCCGAACAACTTTCTAATTTACAGTTATTAGCTCCGAACAACAGAAAGTCAGATATTTTGGTTTGAATATGGTCATTTTCTCTCTCTCTCTCTCTGAGCCAATATGGCAAGCCGTCTTAACATTTAATCATTTTAACCTACTAGTCTCTATTTTCATGCTACTAGTACTTATTTTTTAGATACTAGTATCTATTCCATTAAGTACTATTACTTATTCATTAGCGACTAGTGCTTATTCTTTAGGTACTAGTGCCTATTCTTTAGATACTAGTGCTTATTCCTTAGGGACTAGTACCTTTTAAAAGATACTAGTACTTATTCATTAGATACTATATTAGTATCTAAAAATACTAGTATCTAAAAAATAAGTACTAGTAGCATGAAAATAGAGACTAGTGGGTTTAAATGATTAAATGTTAAAACGGCTTGCCATAAGCATACGTCTCTGTGTCTGTGCCTGTCTGTGTGTGTGTGTGTGTGTGGGGGGGGGGAGGAGGGCTAGATTAACCATTTCACTGCTGTGTGGTTTGGCCTGCATTAAAAAGGAAAATAAATGTCTTAAGCCTTGTATTTTTTAAATAAGTTTTATTAATAAAGTAAAGGAATCACAGACTGTTTTTAAACGGGGTTGGATAAATATTTTTTTGTTTTTAAACTGTGTGTGCGAGCGTGCGTGCATGTGTGTGATTGTGCCTTGGTGTCTGTTACAGTTACAAGAGTTTAATCCTTGTTCAAGTTTAAGTTTAAGGCCTTGTCTTTTTGGATCCATTTGCAGCTTTTTATTAAGAATGGTCAAGACAGGCAGGGTGAACAATGGCAAACAGGGCAGAACAGAAAAGGCAGAGACAAACCAGGTTGACAGGCAAAGGACAAAGACCTCCAGATAAATACTAGGCTTCTGGATTTACACATTTAAGTGCTACAAAACATATTGACATATGACTTCCTATGACATTAAAAATGATTCTAAATTTAAATTATCTCATATATGTGGCTATTGTCGTTCACGATCATAGGCCCTGTCCCAAATGGCACACTTCATATGAATTTTCGGTCTTGTGTACTTATTTCATGTGTCCGTTAAATCCATGAGACCGTAGGGTGTCTCATTTTTCATTTTAGGTTTCAGAAGGTTGCTCACGCATACTTTGTGGTTGATATGTGCCCTCGATGCGCACTTTTGCAGAGCCCACACTGATGCAAGCTCTACAGCACACTTCTTTTCGACAGTCAAAGCGGGGTTACGTTTTTGCACGTCGTGCACAATAACCCCAAAGGCACCGGGGTGGCGGTGCCACCGGGCCGTTTATATATATATATATATATATATATATATATAAATATAGCTGCGAGCAGCGATGAAGGGCCAAAGCTGGCGGAACCGCCACCCCGGTGCCTTTAGGTACTAAAGGCACCGGGGTTGCGGTGCCACCGGCTTGGGCCCGTAATCGCTGCTCGCAGCTATATTTATTATTATTAGGGCCCGAGCACCGATGGTGTGAGGACCCTCTTGGAATTGCTCTGTTTATTATTATTAGGGCCCGAGCACCGATGGTGTGAGGACCCTCTTGGAATTGCTCTGTTTATTATTATTCTTCTTCTTCTTCTTCTTCTCCGCAATGAATCGCATTTTTGAGGGCCTAAACATGCACGAAAACTCACGAAAATTTGCACACGCGTCAGAACTGGCGAAAATTTACATCTGATATGCGTTTCAAAATTGGGCGGGGCAAAATGGCTCGATAGCGCCACCTATAAAGGTTCAACGGAGTGCGCCTCGCGTTACGTTTCACGTACGTGTACGAAATTCGGTACATACCTGTAATGGCCCAATACCTACAAAAAAGTCTCTTGGAGCGTAGCCCTAAACACAACAGGAAGTCAGCCATTTTGAACTTCCTCTCAGATTTTTGTGCAGTTTTTGCCATTTTCAGGCCTCGTACTTTAACGAACTCCTCCTACAGTTTTAATCTGATCATCTTCAAATTTGGTGAGTCTAATCTTAAGGCCTTTGCGACGTTAAATTGCGAAGATCTTGAGTTTTCGTCGAAGGGCGTGTCCTCGGCGGCCTGACAAATTTTGATGTTTCGCCATGAAACAGGAAGTTGCTGTAACTCAGGCAAACAATGTCCAATCTGCCCCAAACTTCACACGTTTGATAAGAGTTATGTCCTGAACACATGTCCATGCTCATATTCAGTTACAGTCATAGCGCCACCTGCTGGCAACAGGAAGTGACATGTTTAACACTGTTGTGGACTCCTAATAATAGATAAAAAAGTGCCAGCAAGTGTTAAACATGCTATCAACATACTAGAAACATGCTAAAACATGCTAGCAAACACTTAGCTAAATGTTAAATTATGTTATTACTGCAATTAAATAGGAATTTGCTGTAACTCAGGCATGGAATGTCAAATCTGCCCCAAACTTCACACATTTGATAAGAGTCATGGCCTGAACACATCTACGTGACAATTTTCAGTTATAGTAATAGCGCCACCTACTAGCAACAGGAAGTGTCATGTTTAACACTGTGATGCAATACTAGCAACACATTAAATATGCCATTGAGTTATAAACATGTTATAAACATGTTAAAACATGCTAGCAATTCTTAGCTAAGTGCTAAAGCATGTTAATACAATGAAACAGGAAGTTGCTGTTACTCAAGAAGGCAATGTCCAATCTGCCCCAAACTTCACACGTTTCATAAGAGTTCTGTCCTGAACACATGTCCATGCTCAAATTCAGTTACAGTCATAGCGCCACCTGCTGGCAACAGGAAGTGACATGTTTAACACTGTTGTGGACTCCTAATAATAGATAAAAAAGTGCCAGCAAGTGTTAAACATGCTATCAACATACTAGAAACATGCTAAAACATGCTAGCAAACACTTAGCTAAATGTTAAATTATGTTATTACTGCAATTAAATAGGAATTTGCTGTAACTCAGGCATGGAATGTCAAATCTGCCCCAAACTTCACACATTTGATAAGAGTCATGGCCTGAACACATCTACGTGACAATTTTCAGTTATAGTAATAGCGCCACCTACTGGCAACAGGAAGTGACATGTTTAACACGTTGATGCCCTTCTAGCAACAGGTTAAAAATGCCATTGAGTTCTAAACATACAAGAAACATGTTAAAACATGCTAGCAATACTTAGCTAAGTCCTAAAGCACGCTAATTCAATGAAACAAGACGTTGTTGTTACTCAAAAAGGCAACGTCCCATCTGCGCCAAACTTCACACGTTTGATAAGAGTTATCTCTTAAACACATGTCCATGCTCATATTCAGACATAGTCATAGCGCCGACTGCTGGCAACAGGAAGTGACGTTTAACACTGTTCTAGACTCCAAATAGGTACATACATGTAATGGCCCAATACCTACAAAAAAGTCTCTTGGAGCATAGCCCTAAACCCAACAGGAAGTCAGCCATTTTGAACTTCCTCTCAGATTTTTGTGCAGTTTTTGCCATTTTCAGGCCTCGTACTTTAACGAACTCCTCCTACAGTTTTAATCTGATCATCTTCAAATTTGGTGAGTCTAATCTTAAGGCCTTTGCGACGTTAAATTGCGAAGACCTTGAGTTTTCGTCGAAGGGCGTGTCCTCAGCGGCCTGACAAATTTCGATGTTTCGCGATGAAACAGGAAGTTGCTGTAACTCAGGCAAACAATGTCCAATCTGCCCCAAACTTCACACGTTTAATAAGAGTCCTGCCCTGAACACATGTCCATGCTCAAATTCAGTTACAGTCATAGCGCCACCTGCTGGTAACAGGAAGTGGCATGTTTAACACTGTTGAGGACTCCTAATAATATATAAAAAAGTGCCAGCAAGTGCTAAACTTGCTAGCAACATACTAGAAACATGCTAAAACATGCTAGCAAACACTTAGCTAAGTGCTAAAGCATGCTATTACTAAAATTAAATAGGAATTTGCTGTAACTCAGGTATGGAATATCAAATCTGCCCCAAACTTCACACGTTTGATAAGAGTCTTGGCCTGAACACATCTACATGAGAATATTCAGTTATAGTAATAGCGCCACCTACTGGCAACAGGAAGTGACATGTTTAACACTGTGATGCAGTACTAGCAACATATTAATTATGCCAATGAGTTATAAACATGTTAGAAACATGTTAAAACATGCTAGCAATTCTTAGCTAAGTGCTAAAGCATGCTAATACAATGAAACAGGAAGTTTTTGTTACTCAGGAAGGCAATGTCCAATCTGCCCCAAACTTCACACGTTTGATAAGAGTCCTGCCCTGAACACATGTCCATGCTCATATTCAGTTACAGTCATAGCACCAGCTGCTGGCAACAGGAAGTGACATGTTTAACACTGTTGAGGACTCCTAATAATATATAAAAAAGTACCAGCAAGTGCTAAACATGCTAACCTCATACTAGAAACATGTTAAAACATGCTAGCAAACACTTAGCTAAGTGCTAAAGTATGCTATTACTGCAATTAAATAGGAATTTGCTGTAATAGCGCTGCCTACTGTCAACAGGAAGTGACATGTTTTACACTGTGATGCAGTACTAGCAACATATTAAATATGCCATTGAGTTCCAAACATGCTAGAAAAATGCTAAAGCATGATAGCAACACTTCCTCTTAGATTTTTGTGCAGTTTTTGCCATTTTCAGGCCTCGTACTTTGACAAACTCCTCCTACAGTTTTAATCTGATCATCTTCAAATTTGGTGAGTCTAACCTTAAGGCCTTCGCGACAGTAAATTGCGAAGATCTTGAGTTTTCGTCAAAGGGCGTGTCCTCGGCGGCCTGACAAATTTCGATGTTTCGCCATGAAACAGGAAGTTGCTGTAACTCAGGCAAACAATGTCCAATCTGCCTCAAACTTCACACGTTTGATAAGAGTTCTGTCCTGAACACATGTCCATGCTCAAATTCAGTTACAGTCATAGCGCCACCTGCTGGCAACAGGAAGTGACATGTTTAACACTGTTGTGGACTCCTAATAATAGATAAAAAAGTGCCAGCAAGTGTTAAACATGCTATCAACATACTAGAAACATGCTAAAACATGCTAGCAAACACTTAGCTAAATGTTAAATTATGTTATTACTGCAATTAAATAGGAATTTGCTGTAACTCAGGCATGGAATGTCAAATCTGCCCCAAACTTCACACATTTGATAAGAGTCATGGCCTGAACACATCTACGTGACAATTTTCAGTTATAGTAATAGCGCCACCTACTAGCAACAGGAAGTGTCATGTTTAACACTGTGATGCAATACTGGCAACACATTAAATATGCCATTGAGTTATAAACATGTTATAAACATGTTAAAACATGCTAGCAATTCTTAGCTAAGTGCTAAAGCATGTTAATACAATGAAACAGGAAGTTGCTGTTACTCAAGAAGGCAATGTCCAATCTGCCCCAAACTTCACACGTTTCATAAGAGTTCTGTCCTGAACACATGTCCATGCTCAAATTCAGTTACAGTCATAGCGCCACCTGCTGGCAACAGGAAGTGACATGTTTAACACTGTTGTGGACTCCTAATAATAGATAAAAAAGTGCCAGCAAGTGTTAAACATGCTATCAACATACTAGAAACATGCTAAAACATGCTAGCAAACACTTAGCTAAATGTTAAATTATGTTATTACTGCAATTAAATAGGAATTTGCTGTAACTCAGGCATGGAATGTCAAATCTGCCCCAAACTTCACACATTTGATAAGAGTCATGGCCTGAACACATCTACGTGACAATTTTCAGTTATAGTAATAGCGCCACCTACTAGCAACAGGAAGTGTCATGTTTAACACTGTGATGCAATACTGGCAACACATTAAATATGCCATTGAGTTATAAACATGTTATAAACATGTTAAAACATGCTAGCAATTCTTAGCTAAGTGCTAAAGCATGTTAATGCACTGAAACAGGAAGTTGTTGTTACTCAAGAAGGCAATGTCCAATCTGCGCCAAACTTCACACATTTGATAAGAGTTCTGCCCTGAACACATGTCCATGACAATTTTCAGTTATAGTAATAGCGCCACCTACTGTCGACAGGAAGTGACATGTTTTACATTGTGATGCAGTACTAGCAACATATTAATTAAATATGCCATTGAGTTCTAAACATGCTAGAAACATGCTAAAACATGCATAGCAACACTTATCTGAGTGATAACGCATGCTACTATCCCCATAATAAAGGACATTTTTGTAACTGACTTTGACATACTCCTCCTATATTTACCTACTTAAATGCACATTGCCCACCGTGCTCTGTCTTCCTGAAGCCACCGGGTGGCGGTGGCACGGGTGCGAGGGCCCTTTCATCGCTGCTTGCAGCTTTAATTAGGGCCCGAGCACCGATGGTGTGAGGACCCTCTTGGAATTGCTCTGTTTATTAGGGCCCGAGCACCGATGGTGAGAGGACCCTATTGTTTTTGCTCCGTTTATTATTATTCTTCTCTAATAAGAATCGCTTTTTAGAGGGCCTAAACATGCTCGAAAACTCATGAAACTTTGCACACGCTTCAGAAGTGGTGAAAATTTACGTGTGATGTGGTTTTCAAAATTGGGTGGGGCAAATTCTGTAAATTATTGCCCCCACATTTTGCCCCAGCTCTACGTTTCACGTACAGGTATGAAATTTGGTACATACATGTAATGACCCAATACCTACAAAAAAGTCTCTTGGAGCGTAGCCCTAAACACAACAGGAAGTGAGCTATTTTGAACTTCCTCCTAGATTTTGTGCATTTTTCGTAATTTCCTGATGTTGTACTTCAACGAACTCCTCCTAGAGATTAAATCAGTTCCACATCATATTTTGTCAGTCTAATCTTAAGGCCTTTGCGACGTTAAATTGCGAAGATCTAGAGTTTTCGTCGAAGAATGTGACCTCGGCGGCCTGACAAAAATGTAGAAGTGCAAATCCAATTTCAGCCTCTGGGTGAAATATGCATCATCAGATAATTTCTGTGTAAATGTTGAATGCAGTTCCGGTGTTGCTAGGCAACCACAGACAGCCTGCAGTAACTCAGCCATACAATGTCCGATCTGCCCCAAACTTCACATGTGTGATAAGAGTCCTGTCCTGAACACATGACCATGCTCATATTAGATTATTGTAATAGCACCACCTGCTGGTAGCAGGAAGTGTGGCAAATACAAATACTTTTGTGTTTGTATTTTTTGTTACAACCACAGACAGTCTGCAGTAACTCAGGCATACAATGTCCAATCTGCCCCAAACTTCACATGTTTGATAAGAGTCCTGTCCTGAACACGTGCCCATGCTCATATTTGGTTATAGCAATAGCGCCACCTGCTGGTAGCAGGAAGTGTGTCAAATACAAATACTTTGACATAGTCCTCCTGTATTTATTATCATTACATACTGCCCACCGTGCTCTGTCTTCCTAAAGCCACTGGGTGGGGATGGCACGGGTGCGAGGGCCCTTTCATCGCTGCTTGCAGCTTTAATTATTATTATTATTCTTCTTATTCTCCGCAATGAATCGCATTTTTGAGGGCCTAAACATGCACGAAAACTCACGAAAATTTGCACACGCGTCAGAACTGGCGAAAATTTACATCTGATATGCGTTTCAAAATTGGGCGGGGCAAAATGGCTCGATAGCGCCACCTATAAAGGTTCAACGGAGTGCGCCTCGCGTTACGTTTCACGTACGTGTACGAAATTCGGTACATACCTGTAGTGGCCCAATACCTACAAAAAAGTCTCTTGGAGCGTAGCCCTAAACACAACAGGAAGTCAGCCATTTTGAACTTCCTCTCAGATTTTTGTGCAGTTTTTGCCATTTTCAGGCCTCGTACTTTAACGAACTCCTCCTACAGTTTTAATCTGATCATCTTCAAATTTGGTGAGTCTAATCTTAAGGCCTTTGCGACGTTAAATTGCGAAGATCTTGAGTTTTCGTCGAAGGGCGTGTCCTCGGCGGCCTGACAAATTTTGATGTTTCGCCATGAAACAGGAAGTTGCTGTAACTCAGGCAAACAATGTCCAATCTGCCCCAAACTTCACACGTTTGATAAGAGTTATGTCCTGAACACATGTCCATGCTCATATTCAGTTACAGTCATAGCGCCACCTGCTGGCAACAGGAAGTGACATGTTTAACACTGTTGTGGACTCCTGATAACATATAAAAAAGTGCCAGCAAGTGTTAAACATGCTAACAACATACTTGAAACATGCTAAAACATGCTAGCAAGCACTTAGCTAAGTGCTAAAGCATGCTATTACTGCAATTCAATAGGAATTTGCTGTAACTCAGGTATGGAATGTCCAATCTGCCCCAAACTTCACACGTTTGATAAGAGTCATGGCCTGAACACATCTACATGAGAATATTCAGTTATAGTAATAGCGCCACCTACTGGCAACAGGAAGTGACATGTTTAACACTGTGATGCAGTACTAGCAACATATTAATTATGCCAATGAGTTATAAACATGTTAGAAACATGTTAAAACATGCTAGCAATTCTTAGCTAAGTGCTAAAGCATGCTAATACAATGAAACAGGAAGTTGCTGTAACTCAGGCAAACAATGTCCAATCTGCCCCAAACTTCACATGTTTGATAAGAGTTCTGTCCTGAACACATGTCCATGCTCATATTCAGTTACAGTCATAGCGCCACCTGCTGGCAACAGGAAGTGACATGTTTAACACTGTTGTGGACTACTAATAACATATAAAAAAGTGCCAGCAAGTGCTAAACATGCTAGCAACATACTAGAAACATGCTAAAACATGCTAGCAAACACTTAGCTAAGTGCTAAAGCATGCCAATGCAATGAAAGAGGAAGTTGTTGTTACTCAAGAAGGCAATGTCCAATCTGCCCCAAACTTCACACGTTTGATAAGAGTCATGGCCTGAACACATCTACATGATAATTTTCTGTTAATTTTCTGTTATAGTAATAGCGCCACCTACTGTCAACAGGAAGTGACATGTTTTACACTGTGATGCAGTACTAGCAACATAGTAAAATATGCCATTGAGTGTTCAACATGTTAGAAACATGTTAAAACATGCTAACAATTCTTAGCTAAGTGCTAAGGCATGCTAATGCAATGAAAGAGGAAGTTGTTGTTACTCAAGAAGGCAATGTCCAATCTGCCCCAAACTTCACATGTTTGATAAGAGTCATGGCCTGAACACATCTACATGATAATTTTCTGTTAATTTTCTGTTATAGTATTAGCGCCACCTACTGTCAACAGGAAGTGACATGTTTTACACTGTGATGCAGTACTAGCAACATAGTAAAATATGCCATTGAGTGTTAAACATGTTAGAAACATGCTAAAGCATGCTAGCAATACTTAGTTAAGTGTTAAATCATGCTATTAATGCCATGAAACAGGAAGTTGTTTTAACTCAGGCAAGGAATGTCCAATCTGCCCCAAACGTCACACTTTTGATAAAAGTCCTGCCCTGAACACATCTACATGACAATTTTCACTTATAGTAATAGCGCCACCTACTGTCAACAGGAAGTGACATCTACAATGTGATGCAGTACTAGCAACAAATTTAGATATACCATTGAGTTCCAAGCATGCTAGAAACATGCTAAAACATGCTAGCAACACTTATCTGAGTGAAAACACATTGTATAATCCCCATAATAAAGGACATTTTTGTAACTGACATTGACATACTCCTCCTATATTTACCTACATAAATGCACATTCCCCTCCGTGCACGTTTTACACTGTGATGCAGTACTAGCAACATAGTAAATATGCCATTGAGTTATACACATGTTAGAAACATGTTAAAACATGCTAGCAATTCTTAGCTAAGTGCTAAAGCATGCTAATGCAATGAAACAGGAAGTTGTTGTTACTTAAGAAGGCAATGTCCAATCTGCCCCAAACTTCACACATTTGATAAGAGTCCTGCCCTGAACACATCTACATGACAATTTTCAGCTATAGTAATAGCGCCACCTACTGGCAACAGGAAGTGACATGTTTAACAGTGTGATGCAGTACTGGCAACATAGTAAATATGCCATTGAGTTATAAACATGCTAGCAATTCTTAGCTAAGTGCTAAAGCATGCTAATGCTATGAAACAGGAAGTTGTTTTTACTTAAGAAGGCAATGTCCAATCTGCCCAAAACTTCACAAGTTTAATAAGAGTTCTGTCCTGAACACATGTGCATGCTCATATTCAGTTACAGTCATAGCGCCACCTGCTGGCAACAGGAAGTGACATGTTTAACACTGTTGTGGACTTCTAATAATATATAAAAAAGTGCCAGCAAGTGTTAAACATGCTAGCAACATACTAGAAACATTCTAGCAAACACTTAACTAAGTGCCAATGCATGCTATTACTGCAATTAAATAGGAATTTGCTGTAACTCAGGCATGGAATGTCAAATCTGCCCCAAACTTCACACATTTGATAAGAGTCATGGCCTGAACACATCTACTTGACAATTTTCAGTTATAGTAATAGCGCCACCTACTAGCAACAGGAAGTGTCATGTTTAACACTGTGATGCAATACTGGCAACACATTAAATATGCCATTGAGTTATAAACATGTTATAAACATGTTAAAACATGCTAGCAATTCTTAGCTAAGTGCTAAAGCATGTTAATACAATGAAACAGGAAGTTGCTGTTACTCAAGAAGGCAATGTCCAATCTGCCCCAAACTTCACACGTTTCATAAGAGTTCTGTCCTGAACACATGTCCATGCTCAAATTCAGTTACAGTCATAGCGCCACCTGCTGGCAACAGGAAGTGACATGTTTAACACTGTTGTGGACTCCTAATAATAGATAAAAAAGTGCCAGCAAGTGTTAAACATGCTATCAACATACTAGAAACATGCTAAAACATGCTAGCAAACACTTAGCTAAATGTTAAATTATGTTATTACTGCAATTAAATAGGAATTTGCTGTAACTCAGGCATGGAATGTCAAATCTGCCCCAAACTTCACACATTTGATAAGAGTCATGGCCTGAACACATCTACGTGACAATTTTCAGTTATAGTAATAGCGCCACCTACTAGCAACAGGAAGTGTCATGTTTAACACTATGATGCAATACTGGCAACACATTAAATATGCCATTGAGTTATAAACATGTTATAAACATGTTAAAACATGCTAGCAATTCTTAGCTAAGTGCTAAAGCATGTTAATGCAATGAAACAGGAAGTTGTTGTCACTCAAGAAGGCAATGTCCAATCTGCGCCAAACTTCACACATTTGATAAGAGTTCTGCCCTGAACACATGTCCATGACAATTTTCAGTTATAGTAATAGCGCCACCTACTGTCGACAGGAAGTGACATGTTTTACATTGTGATGCAGTACTAGCAACATATTAATTAAATATCCCATTGAGTTCTAAACATGCTAGAAACATGCTAAAACATGCTAGCAACACTTATCTGAGTGATAACGCATGCTACTATCCCCATAATAAAGGACATTTTTGTAACTGACTTTGACATACTCCTCCTATATTTACCTACTTAAATGCACATTGCCCACCGTGCTCTGTCTTCCTGAAGCCACCGGGTGGCGGTGGCACGGGTGCGAGGGCCCTTTCATCGCTGCTTGCAGCTTTAATTATTATTATTATTCTCCAAGATGAATCGTCTTTTTGAGGGCCTAAACATGCACGAAAACTCACGAAAATTTGCACAGAAATTTGTCAGAACTGGCGAAAAATTACATCTGATATGGGTTTCAGAATTGGGCGGGGCAAAATGGCTCGATAGCGCCACCTATAAAAGTTCAACGGAGTGCGCCTCGCGCTACGTTTCACGTATGTGTACGAAATTCGGTACATACGTGTAATGACCCAAGACCTACAAAAAAGTCTCTTGGAGCGTATCCCTAAATAACACAGGAAGTCAGCCATTTTGAACTTCCTCTCCGATTTTTGTGCAGTTTTTGCCATTTTCAGGCCTCGTACTTTAACGAACTCCTCCTACAGTTTTAATCTGATCATCTTCAAATTTGGTGAGTGTAATCTTAAGGCCTTTGCGACGTTAAATTGCGGAAATCTTGAGTTTTCGTCGAAGGGCGTGTCCTCGGCGGCCTGACAAATTTCGATGTTTCGCCATGAAACAAGAAGTTGCTGTAACTCAGGCAAACAATGTCCAATCTGCCCCAAACTGTACACGTTTGATAAGAGTTCTGTCCTGAACACATGTCCATGCTCATATTCAGTTACAGTCATAGCGCTACCTGCTGGCAACAGGAAGTGACATGTTTAACACTGTTGTGGACTCCTAATAATATTTAAAAAAGTGCCAGCAAGTGCTAAACATGCTAGCAACATACTAGAAACATGTTAAAACATGCTAGCAAACACTTAGCTAAGTGCTAAAGCATGCTATTACTGCAATTAAATAGGAATTTGCTGTAACTCAAGCATGGAATATCAAATCTGCCCCAAACTTCACACGTTTGATAAGAGTTATGGCCTGAACAAATCTACATGAGAATATTCAGTTATAGTAATAGCGCCACCTACTGGCAACAGGAAGTGACATGTTTAACACTGTTGTGGACTCCTAATTATATATAAAAAAGTGCCAGCAAGTGTTAAACATGCTAGCAACATACTAGAAACATACTCAAACATGTTAGCAAACACTTAGCTAAGTGCTAAAGCATGCTATTACTGCAATTAAATAGGAATTTGCTGTAACTCAGGCATGGAATATCAAATCTGCCCCAAACTTCACACGTTTGATAAGAGTTGTGTCCTGAAAACATCTACGTGAGAATATTCAGTTATAGTAATAGCGCCACCTACTGGCAACAGGAAGTTACATGTTTAACACTGTGATGCAGTACTAGCAACATATTAAATATGCCATTGAGTTCTAAACATGTTCTAAACATGTTAAAACATGCTAGCAATTCTTAGCTAAATGCTAAAGCATGCTAATGCAATGAAACAGGAAGAAGTTGTTACTCAAGAAGGCAATGTCCAATCTGTCCCAAACTTCACATGTTTGATAAGAGTTATGGCCTGAACACATCTACATGACAATTTTCAGTTATAGTAATAGCGCCACCTACTGGCAACAGGAAGTGACATGTTTAACACTGTGATGCAGTACTAACAACATAGTAAATATGCCATTGAGTTATAAACATGTTAAAACATGCTAGCAATTCTTAGCTAAGTGCTAAAGCATGCTAATGCAATGAAAAAGGAAGTTGTTGTTACTGAAAAAGGCAATGTCCAATCTGCCCTAAACTTCACACGTTTGAAAAGAGTCATGCCCTGAATACATCTACATGACAATTTTCAGTTAAAGTAATAGCGCCACCTACTGTCAACAGGAAGTGACATGTTTAACACTGTGATGCAGTACTAGCAACATATTAAATATGCCATTGAGTTCTAAACATGCTACAAACATTCTAAAACATGCTAGCAACACTTATCTGAGTGATAACGCATACTATTATCCCCATAATTAAGGAAATTTTTGTAACTCACTTTGACATACTCCTCCTATATTTACCTACTTAAATGCACATTGCACACCGTGCTCTGTCTTCCTAAAGCCACCGGGTGGTAGTGGAACGGGTGCGAGGGCCCTTTCAATGCTGCTTGCAGCTTTAATTTTGATTAAATCTGAGAGCTGGATCACTCCTCCATGATCCAGGAGGATCTACAGTGGCTCAGCTGTGTCAGCTGTGTCGTGTGTTTACCTGTGTCAGTTGTGTTGTGACTACAGTGGCTCAATCTTAAGTTTATCAAGCGACGATAATACTTTTTGTGCGCAAAAACAAACAAAAATAACAACTTTATTTCAACTATTCATTTCCATCTCTCCAAACTGGCGATTTTGGACACAGCCCTGGTTTAATTCCTGTCTCTATGAGCCCCTCCTTCTGAAAAGCACAATCTGCTATGATTGGTCAACTGGATCAGTGTGTTGTAATTGGTCAAACACTTCGAGTGTGTTTGGGAAACGCTCCCCGTCCCTTACCATAACTGCTAGTTTCAACACACTACTAACTAACTCAACCAGGTCCCGCCCCTTTATTTAGCATATTATTTAAATAGGCCTATATATTTTTAATATATTTTATATATATTTGAATATTGTGACGTGTTCGTTCCTGGATGAAAACTCAAGACTACAATGGAGGCGTTTCAATGGAGGGAGTTTGGAAACAGTGCACATCTGGCTTCTGCTTAGATATTAAACAGAATTATTTTGGATTACAGTATATTTTCACCTTTAAAGATATGATATTTCCATTAAAATGTAACATTATTCATGCAGAGAGAGAGAGGGAGAGGCATAAGAGGAGAAGTCGCAGTATCTCTCCTGGTCCCAGCAAGAAACGGTGCAGCTGGAGCAAAGACAGAAGCAGTCGCAGCCGAGGGAAGCGCAGTCGCAGCCGAGACCGGAAGAGCCGGGACCACAGGAGCAGCTCACGGGACCAGAAGAAGCACAGGTGCCACTCAACACCAGCCTGACACTGTCCAACACAAGACTTGTTTATTCTTGCACCCTTACTGTTTCTGTGTTCTGTAAAACTATAAAAGCAGTGTTGTCTTCTAAGGCTGTTTACACGGAAACGATCTGAAGAGAAAACGCAAAAGTGGCGTTGCATTATCACTTTTTATTCTGCGTTTAGACGAGCGTTATGGGGGGGAATCTGCTTGCATATGGTGACGCAAAAGTGTGTGAGATTCGATGTAGTGTGCACTCCAGGCGCTAGGTGGCGATGTGAAGCACTGCCACACAACAACACCAATATCTGAGAATATTTTGTACAACTGCTGAAAAGACTCTTGCATGTTTATCAGAGCTGCGAGGGCAACTTGAAGGTCCGACGTATGGAAATAATCCGACATGTTGGTTGTTATTTTCCTGTACTGGCGCATTGCCTGTGACGTAAACGCGTACGCGACGAGAGCCGCTGTGAGCAGATTTGCGTTTTTACTGTTTAGACGGGAACGCAACGGTGGAGCGTTTTTAAGATTGCCACTCTGGAGGGTGGTTTCACTTTTTTGCGTTTTTAAGCCCCAAAAACGCTGTCGCCGTGTAAACGAAAGGCACCCGCAAGCGTTCTTGTGTAAACAGGGCCTAAGTTGACATCACAACATAGTTGGCAGAGTTGATTAAGTGTGCGGCATCTACCCCATCTACTCTGATTGTTTTTCCCTCAGCTATTCTCCACGTCGAACAAGGAAGAAAAAGATGTGCAAGTATTGGGATGTTCCCCCTTCAGGCTTTGAGCACATCACTCCAATGCAGTACAAAGCCATGCAAGGTGCGGCATGAGTAATCCAAGATCACGATAACAGTAAATGCCATGATCACCATGATTTGATGCAAATGCTATGCACTTCTAATGTTGCATGCACTCAGAGGAAATACAATGCTACAAATACAAAATGTGTGGAGAAAGACATTTACTATTGCAGCTCGAACTTAAAATACCTATCATCTATCAATCTATCATGATACAGTTGTTTTTGCTGAAAAATGATTGATATAATGGTTTCTGTATTAAAGATGTATTCATCAGTATTTATTTATTTATTTATTTTTTACTTATACTGACACCTTTCAGAGTGGATGCTATGGAAAAGGCTCTTTTCTGCCAGGAATACAGTTTTTATTTGACTTTGTATCTCTCAATTCTGATTATTTTTTTTTCACAATGGCGAGCTTATATCTCACTGGCCAATTTATTAGATACACCAGTTCATCTACTTGTTAATGCAGTTAAAATCTAATCTGACAATCACATGCAGAAACTCAAAGCATTTAGGCATGTGGACATGATCAAGACAATCTGCTGAAGTTCAAACTGAGCATCAAAATAAGGGGAAAATGTGATTTAAGTGACTTTAAATGTCATGGTTGTTGGTGACAGACGGGCTGGTCTGAGTATTTCAGAAACTGCTGATCTACTGGGATTTTCACATACAACCATCTCTAGGGTTTACAGAGAATGGGCAGAAAAAGAGTACATATCCAGTGAGCGTCAGTTCTGTGGCAGAAAATGGCTTGTTGATGTCAGAGATCAGAGGAGAATAACCAGATCCAGCTGATAGAAGGACAACAGTAACTCAAATAAGCACTCGTCTCAACCGAGCGTCTCTGAACACACAACACATCAAACCTTGAAGCAGAGGAGCATCTCTGAACACACAACACATCAAACCTTGAAACAGAAGAGCATCTCTGAACACACAACACATCAAACCTTGAAGCAGAAAAGCATCTCTGAACACACACCAATCTCTGAACACACAACACATCAAACCTTGAAGCTGAATAGCATCTCTGAACACACAACAATCTCTGAACACACAAAACATCAAACCTTGAAACAGAAGAGCATCTCTGAACACACAACACATCAAACCTTGAAGCTGAATAGCATCTCTGAACACACAACAATCTCTGAACACACAAAACATCAAACCTTGAAGCAGAAGAGCATCTCTGAACACACACCAATCTCTGAACACACAACACATCAAACCTTGAAGCTGAATAGCATCTCTGAACACACAACAATCTCTGAACACACAACACATCAAACCTTGAAACTGAAGAGCTGCAGCAGCAGAAGACACACACAGAGTCAGATGAAAACAAGAAACTCAGGCCACAATTCACACTAGCTCACCAAAACTGAACAGTAGAAGACTGGAAAAACATTACCTCTGATGAGTCTTGATTTCTGCTGCAACATTCAGATGGTTCGGTCATAATTTGGCATAAACAACATGAAAGATGGATCCTGGTGGTGTAATGGTGTGAGAGATATTTTCTTGCCTTCCTGAGTATTGTTGCTGATCATGTCCATCTCTTTATGACCACATTGTATCATCTTCTGATGGCCCTTCCATGCCATTTCACAAACCTCAAATCATCTCAAACTGGTATCTTGAACTTAACAATTAGTTCACTATGCTAAAATGGCTGAGAATTGTTTTCTCACAATTGTGAGAAAAAAAAAATCTGAATTGTGAGATAAAAAGTCTCTATTACCCTTTTAATATATGTGTATTACATGGCAGAAACAAGCTTCCATTGGATGCAGGGTATAATTTTGAGTTAAAAAAATTATGTAAAACATTTTAAAACTCATGCTTAGATTAAGCCAGGAATAGGCCTTAGTTAAATAAGGGCATTCAAGTAGTTTTTATAAACATGCCTTAGAAAAATATTGGTGTGCATCTTGAGACAAAACAAAGGCACTGACATATTTTAAGATACATCAGTTGCTTTCACTCAAAACAGCTCAAACATGACTTTTTAGTCTGGGACTAGTTTAAGCCTTGTCTGTGAAACCGGGCATAAATGTTCAGATGTGCCACATTAAATCTGTTTAATAAAAAAGAGTTGATAGACTAAGAGTTTTAGTTGTAGTTATTATTTTGTGAATAACACTCAACTCTCATCCATTTAACAATTGAAAGGGATTTTTTTTGTGTGTGTGTTTTACAGCACACCATGTTTTCAACTGAAATAATGTGATATTTGTCTGAACTGTGCTTTAATTGGTTGTGTTGTAATGTAGCGGCTGGGCAGATCCCCAGCATTGCCCTGCTGGCTGCATCCACTAATGCTGGTTTGGCAGTTGCTCCCACACAAGTGCCCGGCGTTGGCAGCCAGATGACCAGGCAAGCACGACGCCTGTATGTTGGCAACATCCCGTTTGGCATCACTGAGGTAAGTGTCCCGGAATAGTGTCTCTCAAAACATTTTGTTTGTACAGGTCAGTTCTCATCCTCTTGTGCAATGATGAATCAGCCATTTAATTTGAAAGTTACAGATGAAAAGTTATTTCTAGAAATGAGAGTTAAAGGATTAGTTCACTTTTTAAAAAAAACTTTTGCTGATAATTTACTCCCCCCCATGTCATCCAAGATGTCCATGTCTTTCTTTCTTCAGTCGAAAAGAAATTAAGGTTTTTGATGAAAACATTCCAGGATTTTTCTCCATATAATGGACTTCAATGGGACCCAAACGGTTCAAGGTCCAAATGACAGTTTCAGTGCAGCTTCAAAGGGCTTTAAACGACACCAGACGATGATTAAGGGTTCGTGTTTGCATTCGTGACGTCACGTAATACGCAATTACGTTGAAAAGGTCACGGCACACGTAGGCGGAAGTGCTGAGTCAGTGTTTACAAATAATAATAATAATAATACTTTTTATTTATAATGCGCCTTTCTCATTCTCAAAGCGCTACAGCATACAGAACAAAAAAGTCAAACAATCAAACATTGCCGTAAATAAGTATAAAAAAATACACAATTTATAAATTAAAAGCTTGACTAAAAAGATGTGTCTTAAGAAGTTTCTTAAAACAATCCACAGAAGCAGCGTCCCTGATAGACACAGCAGGTAATGTATTCCATAACTTTGGTGCATTACAGGAAAAGGCCCTTCCCCCCATAGTTTTTAATTTACAACGAGGCTGAAACAAAGAGAGAGAGCCAGCAGAGCGGAGAGAGCAAGCAGGAATGGATGGAGTAACCAATTCACAGACGTAATCTGGAGCCAGCCCATGTACTGCTTTATAAGTTAAAATCAGAACTTTAAAATCAATACGTGACTGAGCTGGAAGCCAATGCAGTTGCTTGAGAACGGGGGTAATGTGATGGCGTGATGATGTGTGAGTCAAACACCCTGACACAGCGAAGCGGTCTGAGATCTGCTTGAACCCAGGTAGACAAATTGTGAACAACCTGTGAGGTAAGATTCAAACCAGTTTAACACCGTTCCAGACAGACCGGCCCACTTGTACAATCTGTCCAATAATATACTGTGACATATGGTATCAAATGCAGCAGTAAGGTCTAACATGACCAGAATGCCACAAGCCCCAGAGTCAGCTATAATGAGGAGGTCATTCAGAACCCTGACCAGAGCAGTCTCTGTACTGTGTCCAGATCTAAACCCGGATTGAAATCTTTCTAATAGGCTATTCGTACTGAGATGAGTATGGAGTTGCCCAACAACCACGCGCTCAAGCACTTTTGCCAGGAAAGGTAAATTAGAAATGGGTCGATAATTTGACATGTCAGTGATATCGATACCAGCTTTTTTAAGAACTGGCGTAACTGCAGCCATTTTTAGAGCAGGAGAGACATTCCCTGTAATGAGTGAGGCATTTACAATAGTAGTGATGAGGTAAAATGGCAGGCAGACAATTTTTTAAAACAGTCGTAGGGAGTGGGTCAAGTATGCAAGTAGTAGAGTTCATTGACAAGACGAGTTTAGAAATAAAATCAAAGTCAACAATACTGAAACTTGAAAAGGCGACGCCAGAGAGATTAGGAGGATGCACCTCAACAAGCTCAGGAGCATCCTCACGGGCAATAGCATTATAGATATTCTCAATTTTAGTTGAAAAATAATTGAGAAATGCATTACACTGCTCAATGGTGGAACAGTCAAAGTCACTAGGAGGTTTAAGAAGATTATTGACTGTTCTAAACAGAACACGAGGATTAGAGATGTCACTACTAATAATAGTAGAGTAAGAAGCCCCTTTTGCAGCTTTGAGAGCATTTTGATACTCAACCTGATGCTGATTAAACATTAATCTATGAACTGTTAGACCAGATTTTTTATATTTCCGCTCCAACTGCCTGCCTAACGCCTTCAATTTGCGCAACTCAGATGTGTACCAAGGAGATGATCTCTTAAAAGACACAACACGTTTTGTGAGGAAAGAGGACCATATACACATATTCAAATGTCTTTGTGTCAGTTTATCGTTTAAAATGCCAATTTCATGTGCGTATCCTGGGTGTTTTAATATTAAAAAGGCTAAAAGAAAATTTTCGTCAGGACAGAAGCGTGACCTTTTCAACGTAATTGTGTATTACGTGAGTCACGAACGCGCATCACAGAACAGAGCAAGGCGAGCATTTGTGCTTATAAAACTTCAAGTTTTTTATTTATTTGTGAAATGACGATGGTTTCGCTAGATAAGACCCTTATTCATCGTCTGGTGTCGTTTAAAGCCCTTTGAAGCTGCACTGAAACTGTCATTTGGACCTTGAACCGTTTGGGGTCCACTGAAGTCCATTATATGGAGAAAAATCCTGGAATGTTTTCATCAAAAACCTTAATTTCTTTTTAACTGAAGAAAGAAAGACATGGACATCTTGGATGACATGGGGGTGAGTAAATTATCAGCAAAAGTTTTTTTTTAAAGTGAACTAATCCTTTAAAGTTTGTTTTGATGTAAAGAGTTGAGTCACTCTATGTACTTTATTTGTAGCAAACCCCCAGCCAGACAATGGTGAAGCGTACTGATGTTTCCAGAAGCCTTTATTTATGTTCAGCCGTCACGTCAGCCTTGGTTAAACACAAATCTACTTTCCTTTCATTTCAAACTTTCTTCTTGAAACAACGTAAGAGCTACGGGACAGATGAATAACATAAAATTAGCTCTTACAAACAAACATTACCCGAAGGCTTAATTAACCGTACAAACAGTCATTTATAAAGACATTTAGTGACGTTACCCGTGTAGTATTAACAATGCTAAAAAAAAAAAACTAAAAAAAAAAACTACGTTAGCTTGACTTCACATGACGAGAGATAATACATTCAAACACTTCTTCACAGTTAAATGGATTAACATTAAAACAAGTTAAACACACAATACCTTGTTCCCGTTCCAGCTAGGTGCTTAAATTATCCTTGAAGAGCTTTATACAATTTCAGACCGAAATGTGATCTTTTTCTCCTTACTTCCGTGGGTGCGTCTCACAAACTAGTCTCACCTTTTTAGATGCGAAATTGACGTTCTACTAGGAAGTGCCAAAATAAAAGACTCTTTCACAGTTATCAAATATTAACAGAGAAAATTTATAAAATAAAGCTCTGAAATTATTATCTTATATACACTTTCCTTAGAGTTAGTTACACTCCCACCAATCATGAGTGAATAATGGAGCGGTACACGGTCTGCATTAGACACGAATGATTTTAACTGAAAATTGTCTTCCCTTGAGCCTGTTTAAGAATTAAGATAACTTATCTTTAAGTTTCTAACTTAAGTTTTCAACTTTGACATAACTATGTAATATTATGCGCTATGAAGTGGAGGGAGCAGATTTAGCTAGTCTCCAGCAGCAGGACAAGCTTCTGGACTGGGCGCTCAACTTCGGACACCTTGTGAAGACGCTCTCCTTTTTTGCCAAGCTTCCTGTCACCAAGCTGGATTTTAACTCTCCGTACAAGTCCATCTTCGTCAATAGTTCTTTCTGAAACTCTACCCAATCTCCACTCATTCCTGTGCACATCCTCTCCCTTCATGATTACAATGTCTCCAACTTGTAAATTTCTCCTTGGAGCATGCCAGCGCTGTCTGAGAGCAATGTTGGCCAGGTATTCCTTTCTCCAGCGACTCCAAAACTGTTCTGCGAGGTATTGAACATGTCTCCACCTTTTCTTGCCATACACATCTTCTCTGACGAATTCACCTGGAGGGGGTAAGGCCTGAACAGATTTCATTGTCAGAAGATGATTAGGAGTGAGTGGTTCAAGGCTATGAGGGTCGCTGAGGTTGTCAACAGTCAGAGGACGACTGTTGACTATAGCCATGGCTTCATAGAAAAAGGCCCGTAGCGAAGCATCATTTAGTCTACCAGAGGAAAGGGCAAGAGTGGACCTTAGAATGCTTCTCACTGTCCTTATTTGTCTTTCCCACACCCCTCCTGCATGACTGGAATGGGGTGCGTTCATGCTGAAATCGCATTGCTTCTCTGCAAGAAATACAGCCAGACGGTCTGCATCGACTTCCTTTAAAGCTTCTCTAAGCTCATTTTTGGCACCGACAAAGTTGCTTCCTTGATCAGACTTGATCTGACGAACAGCACCACGTATGGCGATGAAACATCGGAGGCCATTTATGAAGGCATCTGTCGACATGTCTTCAAGAATCTCAATATGAACAGCACGGGAGCTAAGGCAAGTGAAAAGAAGGCCGTACCTTTTGTTCTCCTTTCTTCCTTGTTTTGTAAGGAATGGCCCGAAGCAGTCCATGCCACAGAAGGTGAAGGGGGGTGATGGTTCCAACCGTTCAGGGGGTAGATCGGCCATCCTTTGCTCTTCCGTAGGTTTGCGTTGCCGTCTACAGGTGACACATTGACGAATGTAGGAAGCGACTGCCCGGTTGATTCCTTTAATCCAGTAGCCGCTGCGTCTTATTTCATTAATGGTAAGACCTTTACCTTGATGTTTCATCCTTTCGTGGTGATAGGCAATAATCATCCTTGTGATATGATGATCTTTGGGAATGATTGCAGGGTGCTTGATGAAGTAGGAAAGAGAGGAGTTGCACAGTCTCCCTCCCACCCTGAGGACACCGTCTTCATGGAGAAAAGCATCAAGAGCATGTAACGGATTGTGAGATGGTAGAGGGATCCCTTTACTCAGCAGTTTCAACTCTTCTTGATACACATTTTTCTGCAGATCTTTGATTATGCAATGTTCTGCCTCTGCTCGTTCTGTTACAGTGGTGAGACTGTTTGATCTGTTCTTGCTTATGCGCCTGAGGATGCGTCCAACCGCCCGCGTAGCTAGCGACCAAGATGAGAACTTGGACAAGCGATCAACGAGGCTCACGCGTTCAGTGGTTTTTGTACTAAGCGCCAGAGCACTCCTGACCTCTGGATCTCCGACTGTTAACTCTGGTACCTCATCTGTAGCCAGCTTTATTTCCTTGTTCCATAAGAACTCGGGCCCAGTGAGCCAGGTAGATGACAAAAGCTCACTGGCAGTTAAGCCCCGAGAAGCATGATCAGCGGGATTCTCATTTGTTGGGACATATCGCCACTGTTGTGGGGCTGTGCTGAGCTGAATCTTCTGAACGCGGTTAGCCACAAACGTGTGGAATCGTCGTGCTTCGTTTCTTATATAGCCTAAGACCACTTTAGAGTCGGTCCAGAAGAACTCCTCCGCGTTAATACATCCCAATTCCTCCTTGAGCATGTTGCTTATTTTCACGGAAACGACTGCTGCCGTCAATTCTAATCTTGGGATGGTTGTGACCTTGGTTGGAGAGACACGTGATTTTCCTACAACTAAGGCACAATGAATATCTCCCTCTTCATTTTGGAGTCGCAGGTATGAACACTGACCGTAACCCTTCATACTGGCATCAGAGAAGTGATGCAGCTCTGTCTTTGAGACCCTTCCAAATCCAGCAGGTGAGTAGGTACGGGATATGGTGAAATTATCTAGGTGGGCCAGATCACTTCTCCATCTTTCCCATTTTGGGCGAAGCTCATCAGTGAGAGGATCGTCCCAGCCAGTGCCCCGTCTGCACATCTCCTGAAGAATGATCTTCGCTTTGAGGACTACTGGCGCCACAAACCCAAGAGGATCGTACAGAGAAGCCACTGTAGATAAAATCCCGCGTCGTGTTGCAGGCTGCTCCTTGAGACTGACGTTAAGCCTGAAGTGGTCAGAATCCACATCCCATTGAATCCCGAGAGCTCTCTCAAGTGGCAAATCATCAAACGCGAGGTCCATATCCTTCACGTTGATTGCTCGTTCGGAGGGTGGTATACTCTCTAGTACCATCCATGGCGCAGAGTTCACGAGCTTCCCTGGCAAGCTGAATAGCATCTTCAGTGTTTTCAACACTTACGAGCCCATCGTCTACATAAAAGTCCCTCATAACAAATCTCGAGCCTTGAGTGTAGATGTCGCGATTCTCCTTAGCTAGATGTTTCATCCCATAGTTTGCACATCCCGGAGAGGAAGCTGCACCGAACAGATGCACTTTCATGCGAAACTCGCTGGGCGGTGAGTTCAAGTCTCCTTGCTTCCACCAAAGAAAGCGCAGGTAGTTGCGATCAGCTTCGTCCACATGAAACTGATGGAACATCTTCTGAATGTCGCACATCAATGCCACGGGGTGCTGTCGAAAACGGATGAGAACTCCACTTAAGTTGTTCAACATGTCAGGTCCCGAGAGGAGGTGATCATTCAAGCTTGTTCCTTTGTATCTGGCTGAGCAATCGAACACCACACGAAGTTTATCCGGCTTCTTTGCATGATGCACACCATGATGGGGAATGTACCATCTCTCACCTTCACTCCCACCTTCCTTGACCTGCTCAGCATCTCCCTTTCCGATGACTTCCTCCATGAACTCAACATAATGCTCCTTATACCTTTCATCACGTTGCAATTTCCTTTTAAGGTGAAGGAGACGTGTCATAGCTGAGCCTTTGTTGTCAGGCAAGCTGGGTCTGGTTTTAAAAGGCAGAGGCATTTCATAATGGCCATGTATATTTTTCCTTATTCCCTTATCCAGTATGTTGAGGAATGTGATATCGTCTTGTGACACAATTTTGCTGTCGTCACTGCCATCTTTGAAGTCAGACTCTAGAATGCGAATGACGTCGATAGGAGTTACCGGAGGTAGCTCCTTAACTGTAATTCTGTGACACAGATGACGCGTGCTCAACGCATCGTGGGTTTGTAATGAGCGCCCTACAATACTCCATCCTAAATCCGTCCTTACAGCATAGGGTTCCTCATCTCCTCCTAAAAGGACTTGCCTTGGTGCCATAGCTCTTGAGCAGTTGTAGCCGATCAAAAGGCCTACTACACAGTCCTTCAGTGGTTGGATTTCATCCACTTTTTCTGCAAGATGACTCCATTGTTTAGCCGTCTCACAAGTGGGAATGTGAGAGCGGTTAACGGGTATGCAGTCCTTTGTATAGGCGACTGGAAGATCGACTTGAATTGCAGAACTATATCCTCTAATACGAAGGCCAGAAACACTTTCGCTTGTGAGAACTGTGTCCTTACCACTCATAGTCGTCAACTTCAGTTTCACTGGATACTTGACAGCATTAAGACCATCACTCACTTCTTGATCAATAAACGTAGTGTCGCTTTGAGTGTCGAGTAACGCATAGACAAGTTTCTCAGTAGTTGGATCTTTTTTAGATGAAACCCAGACTGGTATCACCATGGATGTGTTGGATGACCCTTCACCTGCTACACTGAGTGACGTTGCAGCAGCACGTCGCTTTGTCTCTGGTTCTGATGTAGCTGATGTGGTTCTGACCTTTCTCTTTTATAATTGTCATCATGCAGGGCTGTAGGATGTTTTCCCTTGCAGTGGTCACAGAAATGACGATGACGGCAGTCTCTCACACTGTGGCCGGGTTTCAGGCATCCATAGCAGAGTTTCTTCTCTTTTATGTAGTTGCGTCGCTCAACCAACACCATCTCAGTGAACTTGGAGCATGCATGAAGCTGGTGTCTATTATCTTGACAAAGGATACATGAAGTCTTAACCTTCCTCTGTTCTGACTTGTGGTTTTCATTGTCAGTGACTGTTTGAGTGGTAAAAACACTGGCCTTGTTTTTCTTCACGTCTCTGGGATTTCTCTTCTCAGTGCTAGAATCTGATGAACGAAGGGCATAAAAGGATGTAATGGGATTGCAAGCAATCTCAGCTTCAGTTGATGTGAATCTAGCAAATTCCTTGAAACTTGGGAATTCTTGGCTTTCATTTAGGCTTTGCGTGACTTGTCGGTTCCAGCGTAAAGCTGACCAGTCTGGTAGTTTGTGTACGAGCTTCTGATTTTCTTCACAGTCATTTAATATGTCGAGACCCTTGACATGAGGCATGGCATCTTGACAGGCATTCAGAAAATCTGAGAAGCGTCTCAGTCCTTCAGCATCCTTTGATGGAATTCTCGGCCAGTTGGTGAGCTTCTCTCTGAATGCTCTCTGAATGGCGAATGGCTGGCCAAAGCGACGATTTAGTTTGTCCCAGGCGTCTCGGTAGGCTTCATTGTCATTTCGGTAGAAGTTGCCATCTAAAACCTGCCGTGCTGGGCCACCAACGTATTTTTTCAGGTAGTATAGTTTTTCAGCTGGTGTGATTGCCCTTTGGTCAATGAGTGAAGTGAATGCTGCCTTCCATTCAATGAATTGTATGGGATCGCCATTGAAGACAAATGGCTCAGGAACAGGAAGCCTATTTAAGGCTATGTTGTCTTGAAGAATCTGAGCGAGAGAGGGAATGTCTGTATAACGGGGCGATGCGACTTGAGAGAGGGGCACTGTAGTTACAGGCACATTCTTTGCTTCCATGTTCCTTTCCTTTTTAACATAGTTTGCATCCTTGTGTTCTGTCTCCTTATCGTAGATCTTCAACTTGGCTTGAGCTGCCCGTATCTCTTTCTCTGCCTGCAACCGCTCCAACTCACGCCTTTGTGCCTCTAGAGCTTTGCGTTGTTGTTCCTCTAACTCCCTTATAGATTCCTTTTGCCTTTCTTCCTCTAGCAGCATCTGATAATTTGCTTCTTTTACTGCTAGTTCAGCTGCTGCATCCGCGCGTTTTGCTGTCATGGATGTAGTTATGGAGCAGTGGCTGTCGGATTGGCTGTGACTTATCGAAGAAGCTGCGGATCCATAGACAGACTTTGCATAGTCATGGCGGAGCAGTTCGTGAAGGCGGTGTCTTTCCTGCTGTTCATTAAACTCGCTTTCATCATCTATAGCTCTGTTGTAGGCAATGTTGGTGATTTCTGTGGTCACCGATTCACACGTATCAACTCTTCTTCTTATGTCAGTGGAGGGTGTGGTGAGATTTCGAATTTCATAATAAATGGTCATTATGTCTTCTTTATCTTTCTTAAGCTCTTCAATGAGAGGCCAGAGCTGACTCTCTGACATATAAGTCTTTAACTGATCTCTTGCCTTGCGTGTGTGGAGCTTCCACTGCTCGTACATGGCATACAGCCTTTTCTCTTTTTTCTTGGCCTCTTCATATTGATGTACGCGCATCTTCTCTGTGGGATGGCGTGTGCGTTCAGAGCGTCTAGGACCTTCGAAAGCATTATCATCCTTATTAAGCTTGCCTTGGAGGTCAGTTAGATGTTGTTGTTTAGCTTCATTTGTTTCCTTCAGACACGGTCTCTCTGATAAGTCTACCATTATGTGGGCTTCACTTTGTAAATCTTCATGCTGATAACCAACCATCTGCTCCTCCACCTCCTTCTCATTACCTGACTCTGACATTATCATCTAATTTTTTTTTTTTTTTTTTTTTTTTTTTTTTTTTTTTTTTTAGCTCTAATGGCAGAAGACGACCCCTTTAGAAGATATAATCAAGCCCTTGTTATGAACAGCAAAAACATAAAACATCAGATTAAATAGCTAGCACACATGCATTTACATATAAACACTCAAATAACTGTAAATGTCAATGTAAATACCACGATAAACAAAGTTATCAAAGTTCTTAAATCCAAAGTGTGAGAAATGTAAATGTAAAGTCTTCAATAACCACAGTTAACAAATAAGACAGATGCAAAGTCCGAAAAATGTATACGAGTTCTTAATTAGAAAGAGTCCATGTGGATGTATGCAGGCAGGAGTGTAAAATGCAACCAGAGTTTATTTTGTTGCTCTCCTTAATGAGCCGTTGAGCATTAAATGTTCAGTCCAAGAAGCCATTCATCCGTTGTTCGCCTTATTGCTGAACTATAGACAGTATAATAATGGGTTAATACTCACAGTCCTGCATCAATGTCCGTGAGTGTGACTGTACTTGACCATTGCATCGAATTCGTGAAACCGCTGTCCAAAGTAGGTCAGGCGCGAGACGCGAGGATGCCGCCCGATGAGTCACGTTGACACCTCGTGGCGATGTCGCGGAAGCTGTAGCCGGCGCCGTGAAGACCCTCCGTGGTCCGTAGTAGACAACGAGTCGTCGTCGATATCGATGCGGGTCAAGCTCTTACTGTAGCAAACCCCCAGCCAGACAATGGTGAAGCGTACTGATGTTTCCAGAAGCCTTTATTTATGTTCAGCCGTCACGTCAGCCTTGGTTAAACACAAATCTACTTTCCTTTCATTTCAAACTTTCTTCTTGAAACAACGTAAGAGCTACGGGACAGATGAATAACATAAAATTAGCTCTTACAAACAAACATTACCCGAAGGCTTAATTAACCGTACAAACAGTCATTTATAAAGACATTTAGTGACGTTACCCGTGTAGTATTAACAATGCTAAAAAAAAAAAACTAAAAAAAAAAACTACGTTAGCTTGACTTCACATGACGAGAGATAATACATTCAAACACTTCTTCACAGTTAAATGGATTAACATTAAAACAAGTTAAACACACAATACCTTGTTCCCGTTCCAGCTAGGTGCTTAAATTATCCTTGAAGAGCTTTATACAATTTCAGACCGAAATGTGATCTTTTTCTCCTTACTTCCGTGGGTGCGTCTCACAAACTAGTCTCACCTTTTTAGATGCGAAATTGACGTTCTACTAGGAAGTGCCAAAATAAAAGACTCTTTCACAGTTATCAAATATTAACAGAGAAAATTTATAAAATAAAGCTCTGAAATTATTATCTTATATACACTTTCCTTAGAGTTAGTTACATTATTTTATAAAGAAAGACATTTCTCTGGGAGTAATAGTCCTGCTATCTATCATCTTTGTCTCTCAGGAGTCCATGGCTGAATTCTTCAATACCCAGATGAGACTTGCAGGACTGTCTCAAGCTCCCAGCAACCCTGTGCTCGCCGTGCAGATCAACCAGGACAAGAACTTCGCTTTCTTAGAGGTGAGACAATACAGATGTCACTCAGTTAAGTAGTCTGGCAGACATAGACTGCACCCGTTTAAATGTATAACAGACAAATGATAAAGAATATAGGAATATATTTGTAAAGACAATAATAATGATGGAGTGTTAATATTAGTAAAGTCACTTGAATTTCAAACGTAATTTGGTCCATAGGAGTCAATAATTAAAAGTCTTGTTTCCATTCATTGTAGTTGTGCTTAGCAAGCAAACCAATGTAATCCATAGGCCTAATGCCATAAAAAGTATCTTTCTATATTGTTTTTCTAGGCATTTTAATATTGTGCATTTTTCAAACACATGATGACATCGAAAGACAACCACAGTGTTTTGCCACTGTTGCCTTTGGCTTGCTCAGTTGGGGATATTCAAATTGATTAACCAATCATTAATACCATTGATCAGCCCTACCAAACGTCGATGTCTTTTTTCCACTAATAAACGAACATTGTTATGTTGTTTTGATTGATACTGTGAAGCTGCTTTGATACAATCTGTATTGTGAAAAGTGCTATAAATATACTTGACTTGACTTGACAACCAAAGCTTTACGAAATCTACTGAAATGATATTCAAAGCGCCAATGAGGATGTGTTCACACTTGGCAGGTTTGGTTTGATGAAAACAAACTCTGGTGTGATTGCTCTGTTAAGCCTGTTTTATGCTTCTGCGTTGAATCGATGGTGTACCCCCGCAGAGCCCTCTGCGTCACCGCGAACCCCTCTCCGACCCCTACGCCGTAGCTCGACGTGCACCTCCAAAACATTTTAACTATGCGTTGAGGCGACGCAGACCGCAAGGGCTGTAATTGGTCAGATTCAGCGCGATGCAACGCAACCTGATGCAGAACCATAAAACGGCCACAACGCCGTAGGAGTGACGGCGTAGCTACGCCGTGGAGTTGACGCAGAAACATAATGAGGCCTTTAGGGTGGTTCAAGTGTGAACACTAACATCTGAACAAGCGGACAAAGACCAACTTTTCAGAGGGGTCTTTCACACTGGCAGTGGCGTTTAGTTCGGACCGGCGGGGCACAGTTCGCATGAAAAATCGCTAGTGTGAATGCGGTCATGCGGACCCAGGTGCGCACTGGGGTACCGAACCCGAGACTACCTGGAGGAGGTGGTCTGAGTTCAGTTGCTCCCGAACCGTTCACGTGAATGTGAAAGCAACATGGACTCGGAAGCACATTTGTTCAGGAAGTAAAATAACCTGCGCATGCGTTTTAGCTGATTATAATGTATTTAGTTAAATAAAACACATGTAAGGGATGATAGTGTTGATGATTTACTTTGGATACGAGCGAGAGTGTGTCTGCAGTGTATTCGTGCATAGCGCGTAGAATCAGGGCAACAAATTAATGGAAATCTACTGTCTCCTCTAAAGAGTCCGTTTGCAAGCAGCAGAAGGCCACCTTGCGACACACACACAGTAAACCTGTTGTTCACTCAGTTGCGCATAATAACACAGAATTTGACCGCGTTCTGCTTTCTATCATGCGCCGTGCACCTTTGCGATGACGTAAGATGCACCAAACGCACCAGGGTTCGATTGAATCAAGTTGAGTGTGAAACCATGCCAACGCTGCGGGGGGCGCCGGAAACAATTGGGCTCGGGCCGCAGTAAATGAGCCCAGTGTAAAAGCCCCCTGAGTGTCCCAGTCTACTTCCAAACAATCTCTGGTGCGCTTCGACTGAAATATGAATGTAACATTGACCAAAGATATCTAAACAAACCAAAAAAACTAAAACGTGATTTCACGATGAGACTCTAAAAAGGACAGAATGATTAAAGGTGGGGTATGTGATTTGCAAAAAGGCTGGCAGATTTTGAAAATACACAACTCAAATGTTCCTACCTTCTTTCCTCCAACGCTGGCCCTGATCCTCCAAGTCCTGCCCGTTCCACAGATGATTAAATTGCTTAATTTTCATTTCAGTGCTTCTAACTCAGTGGCTGTAAGTGGGTTATGAATAGGATTTCAAGTGATTTTGAAAAAATGGACAAAAAAGAGAATCACATACCCCACCTTTAAGCATACCTGGGGCACTTCTAAAATACTTAAATGGATGTATTATAAGTTTCTGTGTAAAATGTATTTTTGAAATAGTTCAGTTTATCACAGCTGGATCTCAATCTTTAGAATCATAGAGCTACAGTCATCTTTACTAAAATTACACATCAATCATAATCCAAGCTTTAGACTATGAATGAGATCAGTGAGTCAGGTCATTACATGATGATTATCCTGACCTGATCTTATTTTCTCTGGCATTGCTTTATAAATACAAAGTTGGAGCAGCCAAGAGAAAATCTAATGTTAAAAAGTCAAGAGCCCAACTAAAGCAAACACTAATCACCATAATGGTGACTAACAAATAATAAATAATAAATAAAACATAATCATCTAAACCTCTGATAATTCTCAATAAGAACTTTCGTATATGTATAAAATAAAGTCGAAATGGACAATATTAAGTGTAATGGCTGGAAGTCAGTTGTAGTTGTGTTTCATCTCTTCTCTTTTTTTCTGTTCTTGTTGTTTCCTTTTCCTCAGTGATTCTGCTTGTTGACAGCAGGTGTTCATCATTAATGCTCAATCGTCACTCAATTAATTAAACTTAATTATCTCATTAACTCCAACACTGCTTCAGTGTATTTTAACCCTGTAGTGTGGACCCATATGAAGACTGAGCAGTGTTAATTTAACACTGAGCATTTTGCTGTAAATGTGTCTTTCTTGTGAAAAAACCTGACGCATTTATAAATGATCCTCCGCCTTCACATCTGTCACAATAATTAAACATTTTGTTTTACCCTTGCTGTTCAAATAAACCATACATCTCACATATTTCAACAGGAAAGGAAGTGAGGATGCACAAATAAGAAATGAGAAGCACCCCTGATTTTCCTCATCGTAGACGATATGGCGCTTTGTTGACTATTACAGTTTGGTACAAGCGTCGGAAGCGCATCTCCTTCATTTGTTTGTTTAACGGAGGAATTCCTGCCACTGTTTTGACTTCTTTACACATTTTATGAGCTCTTCACAAGTTGTCAGCTGGTAAAAATACCATCAGATGCATGCACATACAACGAGCATGTTTAGCTCTGCACACAGCATCGGTTTGGATGTTCTCTGAGTTCTGTCGTAAAATATACGTCATTAAATTTTTTTTATTTTTATTTTTTATTATTGTTGCGTTGAGTGTTATAAATGAAGATATGAACGCTAAGTGAACCAGGACTAAATGTATCATTTTCTTTTTTGTTCTGGACTAAAAGAACCAAGAGAACCGAACCTCAAGTGTGAACACAGCACAGCCTGAGAGACGTTTTGATGATTTGGTGATGCACAGGATAACATTTCCAATGATGATACTGGGCTACTCAGAGCTATTCCTGTCTGAAGCAGACTGTATATCTTCTATCTTGTCTTCTATCTGTCTATCTTCTCCAGTTTCGATCAGTGGATGAAACCACTCAGGCCATGGCATTTGATGGCATTATCTTTCAAGGACAGTCGCTGAAGATCAGACGTCCACATGACTACCGCCCTCTTCCCGGTATCTCTGAGCAGCCCGCTTTTCATGTTCCAGGTCAAGACTTTCGCCATGTTTTACCTTTTCATGTGTTTTAGAACAGCAGACTATTGGTACTTTCTACAGGGTTTTTTAAAAATAAAGGGCCAGATTTACTAAACAGGGCAAATTAGCGTGAGACTGCAATCCCATATAAGCGCCATTGGGACTATACATTTCTAAAGATGATCTATTGACAATGTGCTAATTAAAGAACAGTTTTGCTTATTTCCATTTTGACCAAAGCAATCTAGCAAGAGCAGGAAAATTTTAAAGTAACGTGGCTTGGCAAATGATATGTTCAAATAACGTCTTCCTCTGGCAATCCAAATAAATGAACAGGAGTTAGAAAATGCACGCTCTCTCTGTTCTCTGCAGCTCCTCCTCCGACAGCAACTATCACAGCATGTCACGCGCAAAATGGGTCAAGGCATGCTTTTTTGGGTGTTATATATTAGCGCAAATACCATTACATTAACTGGCGCAAACTTTAGTAAATCATGTTGCATGATTTATTTAAATACTCTCCTCCCATAAATGTAGCCTCTGAAAGGGAAACTCCTACGAATGCAATAAGGTCAGCGACAAAAATAATTGTCCACGCCTTTTCATTGCTAATTTCTCTCTGCCTGTCTTTAGTAAATCATGACAGTAGTTTAAGGGGGAAAGAGGGTTTGTGCTGACGCAAGCTGTTATTAAATCTGGCCCTAGTATGCAATTTATGCACCACTGGCAACATCTAACAGAACTGCAATGGATTTCCTTTTATGGATTAGACATAACATTGGCTCAAATAATAGCGTCAGTTTGTGTTGGGATTACCCGTTTTTCTGACACACCAAAAAAATTATGCCATTGGATGAGTCAGTAGGCCGCAAAAAGGGTTACAACACTGAAAATGAGTTTTGAAGAGAAAACTGACTTAAACACAACCATTTTTTTTTATGTTGCCATGTTTATTTATTTATTTATTTATTTTTTATTTACTAATTTATATTTTCCAGGGCATTAAAATCCTGTTGTCCTTGTTTTCAGGTGTTGTTTCCACAGTTGTACCGGACTCCCCTCATAAACTCTTCATTGGAGGTCTACCAAATTATCTCAACGATGATCAGGTACACTTTAGCCTTGCTTCTCCATCAATTAATCAGTTATTAGGACCTACGGTCAGTTGGTTGTGTACACTAGCAAAGAGTATCCCATTTTCTTATTGCCCATTCAAAAGTGTGTTTGTCAGAATATATCCAATTGTTATGTGTGGAAATAGTACATATTACTTTATTGACATACAGAAAGTCTGTAGCTGTGCTACAGCCATGCCACTTTTGCCACTTTTAATCTAACTGGTAGATCATTTTTTTCATTTTTAAATGTTAAGACCACATTGAAAGAGTGAAATGGATACATAGTGAGATTTAGGCTACGTTCACACTGCAGGCAAATGTGCCCATTTTAAATTTTCTGCTCAAATTCATTCCAAATTGCAGACTATATTTCATATATATACATACATGATCATATGCCAAATTATTCCAAGGTTATTATGATTTTTGGCCATCCTTCATTCCCATGGCCCATGTTGTTTTTGTTAACTAAAAAAAAAAAAAAAACTATTAAATGTGGTTAACTGAAATAAAGCTTAAAAATAATATATAAATATTAATATATAAAACTTAACCAAAAACTTACATCAAAAACATAAAAGAAAAATAGAAAGGCAACTGCCATGGCAACTTAAAATCCTAAAATTACTGAAATGGAAACTGGAATTAAATGAATTAATTAAAAAAAATGACAAAAACATCGAAATAAAATAAATTAAAACTTAACTAAAATGAAACCTAAAAAAAATATAAAAGTAAAAGCTAATTCAAAATATAAATAAATAATATAATATTATAAAATAACACTGAAATAGCATTGTTTTGTTGTCACTAAACAGGCCCTGTAAACCCTGTTTGCAATAATAAATAAGTTTCATGTCAATATCTTGGCTATGTGTCATAGTCATTAATGTGTTTGATTATTTGACTCAATTTTCTGACCCATCGAAAGTTCAATTGGTGCTGCAAGGAACATTCCAGTGTTCCCCAACCAGTGTGCCAAATCTCACCTTTTTACCGTGCATTTTAATGGCTGACAATACAGAAAAATGCTCCCAAAATAAGAATATAATTAATTAATAAATACAGTACAATAAGTGCCTCCACAAATGTAATATTTAAATTATATAATATGTTATGATTATGTCCAAGTGACGTATTAGTTCAAATTGAAATAATCGCATGAATTCCGACTTGTTTGTTCACACTGATGCAAACAAAAATATTCACACATATTCACAGTGTCATCCAAAAACAGATCTGTGTCACATGAGAGGGATCTGGTCCACATTCAGCTGCAGTGTGAATAAAGCTGATTAGACTTTTTATAGGACCGTTAATTACAGCAAGTACAAATGTGCAGTTATATGTGCAGGTGAAGATGGAGTAAAGATAGAAGTCACACACCATATTTCATAAGTGCGCTGCAGAAGTGTGTTGTTTCTATTGCAGACACAACCGAGGGGGTTTGGGTAATGGTGCACCTCATTGATCTAATTGGATTTTAGCTAACTAACTAATTTAATCAATTGGAGCTGAATGTACCCTGGTATTTATTTCATTCATATTCTCATATATTTTCTTTCTTGCAGTCACTGTTACTGCTTTGAAACTCACAGCTCTTTCATTTTTTGTTCCCCCACTTTGTCCCCCAGCTAGGGGCCCGTAAGATCGTTAAGTCTGCGCTCATAATTTGTTCAGTAGTTCTGATCTACTGCTGCCATGCCAACATGTAACACAAGGCAAGTAAGACATTCAGTTCCTCACACGGATTCACCTCCTGTCAGCAGGGACCCTCCCCTCGCTGTCCACTCTCTTCCTTCACTCTCTCGGAGCGCGAGCATCACTAAAGGGTCTTTGGGTAACTGGGTTGGGCTTTTCAAGGGCTGTGAATGTGAAATGTTTGGAAAAGGTTGAAGTGACTCACATTGATGTTAGACCACTTCATGTCTACTGTAGGGCTCGTTTTGACTGGGCTGAATGATTTGAAATTTGGAAAAGAAAACTTTTCACAGTTTTGATTGTTAAAAAATGTTTTTATCATTGCATGCAAAGAAAGGACCTTTCTTTATGCACCTTTCTTACATTATTTTAAAGTGTCCCTATTATGCTTTTTATTATTGTCTTCCAAAAGAAATAACCAAATCTGAACCGCCTGAAACAAATCTTCAGTAATTCCAGGGTTACTTCCTGCTCGAACCTTGTTGTGAGTGTTAGAGTATGGTTCATGTTGACGCTGTCAAGAAGACGCTGTTTTCTGTGCTGCAAAAGCAAATCCACTTTTCATGCACTTCCAAAGAATGAGGACTCGCGCTTAAATTGATACTGTAAAACTGATGCCATTTTTACTTTTCATATCACTATATGTTGTGTTGAGGAATCAGAGAAGTGTTGAGGAAGATCCGGAACTGAAATTCAGATGGTTTGGTTTCCAATACAGAGTAGACCAATTACAACAGACTGGGGCATCTGACCAATCAGAGCAGAGTAGACCTATCACAACAGACTGGGCCATCTGATCAATCAGGGCAGAGTAGACCAATCCCAACAGACTGGACCATCTGACCAATCAGAGCAGAGTAGATCAATCACAACAGACTGGGTCATCTGACCAATCAGAGCAGAGTAGACCAATCACAACAGACTGGGCCATCTGATCAATCAGGGCAGAGTAGACCAATCCCAACAGACTGGACCATCTGACCAATCAGAGCAGAGTAGATCAATCACAACAGACTGGGTCATCTGACCAATCAGAGCAGATTAGACCAATCACAACAGACTGGGTCATCTGACCAATCAGAGCATAGTAGACCAATCCCAACAGACTGGACCATCTGATCAATCAGGGCAGAGTAGACCAATCACAACAGACTGGACCATCTGACCAATCAGAGCAGAGTAGACCAATCACAACAGACTGGGCCATCTGATCAATCAGGGCAGAGTAGACCAATCCCAACAGACTGGACCATCTGACCAATCAGAGCATAGTAGACCAATCACAACAGACTGGACCATCTGACCAATCAAAGCAGAGGAGACCAATCGCAACAGACTGGGTCATCTGACCAATCAGAGCATAGTAGACCAATCACAACAGACTGGGCCATCTGACCAATCAGAGCAGAGTAGACCAATCACAACAGACAGGGTCATCTGACCAATCAGAGCATAGTAGACCAATCACAACAGACTGGGCCATCTGACCAATCAGAGCAGAGTAGACCAATCACAACAGACTGGGCCATCTGACCAATCAGAGCAGAGTAGACCAATCACAACAGACTGGGCCATCTGACCAATCAGAGCAGAGTAGACCAATCGCAACAGACTGGGTCATCTGACCAATCAGAGCATAGTTGACCAATCACAACAGACTGGGCCATCTAACCAATCAGAGCAGAGTAGACCAATCACAACAGACTGGGCCATCTGACCAATCAGAGCAGAGTAGACCAATCACAACAGACTGGGCCATCTGACCAATCAGGGCAGAGTAGACCAATCACAACAGACTGGGTCATCTGACCAATCAGAGCATAGTAGACCAATCACAACAGACTGGGCCATCTGACCAATCAGAGCAGAGTAGACCAATCACAACAGACTGGGCCATCTGACCAATCAGAACAGAGTAGACCAATCACAACAGACTAGGCCATCTGACCAATCAGAGCATAGTAGACCAATCACAACAGACTGGGCCATCTAACCAATCAGAGCAGAGTAGATCAATCACAACAGACTGGGCCATCTGACCAATCAGAACAGAGTAGACCAATCACAACAGACTGGGCCATCTGACCAATCAGAACAGAGTAGACCAATTACAACAGACTGGGTCATCTGACCAATCAGAGCAGAGTAGACCAATCACAACAGACTGGGCCATCTGACCAATCAGAGCAGAGTTGACAAAACGCAACAGACTGTGAAGATACTGTGAAAAAAAAGAGATGATGCTGCAATGTATATTATGAGAATTATTATTTTAAATTTTTTACCTTTGATGCATGTAAACCTGACCTCCAAAACAAAATTAGGAATATTTAAAATGGCATAATAGTGGCACTTTTGTATGTGACTGCTTTAAGAAATTCTGCTTTTTGTCATAGTCTAAACCAGGAGGGGCAGTTTTAAGGGGCGCTTACACTAGTACTGCATTTTGAGCATGTGAAATTCTCCGGACACTGCAATGGACGACTTACTGTATGACGTCACACTCTTTTTACATTTTTACAATCTGGTCACATGTCACACGTCTTCATGTGATACAAATTCGAGTTCACCAAGTTTTGGAATGCATCAAAATGATAAACCTTGACATGAATTTGTTTCTTGTGTTCCACATGGGCATTTGTATGAATGCAAGTCAGTGGAACGAAAAGTGTAGTGTAACCGCCCCTTAAGACTCAGAAACACAACTCTACTTGCATTGAATTAATGTAGAGCACAAATCATAGTGATAAAAATGATATGCAATATTGAGAAGGGCTGGAGGGAAACCCATTAGAATCGTACCCTTCTGCATTCAGAAAGCGAAGGGAACATCAAGATAATAACGTGTTCTTGTGTTACAAACATGTATCATGGTGTGTCGATGCATTGCAGGAATAGAGCGCAACAGATTACCTTTTTAGTGGCCTTGGTTTCAGAAGTATATTTTCTATTCCTTTCTCCAGAGGAAGAAAACATTTTTTTAACAAAGAGTAATGAAGCAAACAGACAAGGTCAGAAATGAACTTTTCCATTAATGGCCAATTTTCCCCCTGAAGTGATTTCCAGAGACACCTTTTACCTTTGTAAGGGTAATTTTTATAATTAGCTTATTATATGTATCTGTGTTGCCTTTTATGTAAAATATGTCAATTTACCCAGTTATTTCAATCAGTCAAATACTATAGACTGATTTCAATAAAATGTAATCAACATCAACACAGTAGGTCCTCTTCACACTGCAAAGGCGTAACAGAAGCTGCGTCTGACATGGCATTCATGTTTGATTACATTTAATGGTTTAATGCTGCTTAAAAGTGGTTTAAATGTATTTACAAATGTATGAATATATTATTTATTGCTTTAAAGCAGGGGTGCCCAATCCTGCTCCTGGCGATCGACTGTCCTGCACAGTTCATCTCCAACCCTAATCAAACACACCTGAAGCAACCAATTAAGGTCTTCAGAGCACGTCAGGATCACTTGAAAATTAAAGGCAGGTGTGTTTGATTAGGGTTGGAGATGAACTGTGCAGGACAGTCGATCGCCAGGAGCAGGATTGGGCACCCCTGCTTTAAAGCAACACCATGGAGCTTTTCCTTTTCGGTCGCCCTACTGGTTGGAAACTAAATTGTCCATTACCGCTGTAATAAATAATTTAGCCTAGCGTCGCACGCAGACTCGCTGTTTATCACCGGCTTTACAATGAACGATGTCCACAGACAAGGTAGAGTATGTTACATGATTTCATGAAAGTATGATGTGTTGCGACATCAGAAAGGAAGAAAAACTAAATAATGACTATTGTAACTATGACTAAATTTGTAGTTTTCTTATGTCTCATTCGGACTACAGAAACGCGACCCGATCTGGCAAACTTTCACAGTGTGGTTATAGCAGATATAGGACCAGAAGTGCCTTTCACCCTGTTACGACTTGATGAACCACTGATATGATTTTGGAAACATTATTTTAAGGTAAAACATTTTCCTTTAAGTGCAGTAGAAAAGCAATACATCACATTGGTTATTTTAGAAGCATGAAAACAAAACGGTTATTCAAATTAAAAATGGATTATGTAAAGAAGCGAGCCCCATCCCTGACACCACGACTTCAGTCTAGCTCGAGGTCTGCCCATCACAAAAACTCCCGCTATAATCACTGAAGCTGACTTCACTTAAAAATTTATCTCTTACTTACACACTGTATTTAGACTTTGTTGTTTATGATGAGAAAATTCACAAGATTGCAGAATTCAGTGCATTAAACAAAACTCTTGTTGAATAATCTGAACACCTCTGATTGGCCATTGCATTCATAAACTCAACAGAAACGTGTGATTGGTTATAACGTCCCCATTGTCTTGAATTCAAGGTACGTTTTCTTTTCTTTTCTTTTTTTGGTGTCATTCTTGGCCCAAGCCTCTGTTAATTTCTGACCCTGATTACATGATTAAAACCCAAAAGTGAGTATATAAAAGTATAAGACTTTATAAGTAAGGTCTTTTTGAGGGAATGGAGTTCAACCCATGAAGCATTTTGAATCATGTAATCATAAAATTTTATCCATTTTTGTTTGAAAAATCTCTATTTGTCTTTGAAGACAGTGCCTGAGATCAGAAGCCACTGTTGCGCTCTATCGGACCTGCCATCTTTACACCCTCATCTTGGGTTCAATGGACTGGATATGAGTAGGATTTGAGCTTTCAGCTGCTGTTGTGTTCACACACCTGTGCGTCCTCGACTGTTGTGCAGGTTAAAGAGCTCCTGACATCATTTGGTCCTCTCAAAGCCTTCAACCTTGTGAAAGACAGTGCCACATCACTGTCCAAAGGCTATGCTTTCTGTGAATATGTGGATATCAGCGCCACTGACCAGGTCAGTCAATTCAAGTTTAAGTATCAAAGGAGCACATCCTCTTAGTCTACATTTATCATTATTGGTTAATTCACATACAGTATATTATTAAAAAGTGAAGTCTCATAAAACATGTCAAGGACATATACAGGCTATATTTCATCCCAAATGTCAAAGACAGAAATAAGAAATATATTTAGCTAATTATTTGCTTATTATATATTAAGGAAACGGGGACTCTACAATGATGAGCCAAAATATTATGACAAGTAACAGGTGACGCAAATATCATTGATCATCTCCTAACAAGGCCACATATTAAGGACTGGGTAGATTAGATGGTAAGCAAACAACCAGTTCTTGTAATCTTCATGTTGGATGCAGGAGAAATGGGGAGGAGTAAAGATGTGAGGGACTTTGACAAGGGCCAAAATGTTATGGCAAGGCGATTGAGTCAGAGTATCTCTGAAACGGCAAGGCTTGTGGGTTGCTCTCGAACAGTGGTCCAAGCAGGGACAAACCACAAATCATCAACACACATGTTGGGCGTCCAAAGGTGATGCTTAAGGGCAACAAAGGCTCTCCCGTCTGGTCCGAGCCAACAGAAGGTCTACTGGTACCAGAAGCCACACATCATTTGAATGATGGTTATGGGAGGAATGTTTCACAACACAGTGCATCTGCTGCATATGAGACTGGTAAGCTGCCGACCAATCAGAGTGCTTATGATGACCCCTGTCCATCGCAGAAAGGGCCTACAATGGTGGGACAATGGTGTTCCCTGGTGGAAGTGGCTCTTTTAGCAGGACAATGGACCCTTCCACACTTACAGTGTTCAGGAACGGTTTGAGGAACATGATGAAGAGTTCAAGGTGTTGCCCTGCAGCCTCCAAGTTCCCCATACCTCAATCCAATTGATCATCTGTGAGATGTGGTGAACTAACAAGTTTGATCTATAGCGGCTCCACCTCAGGTCTTGAAGGATCTGCTGCTAAATTGTTGGTGCCAGAAACCACAGGACACCTTCAGGGATCTTGTAGAGTCTCGGTGCTGTTGTGTCAGCATGCGGAGGACCAACATCATATTAGGCAGGTTGTCGTAATGTTTTGGCTCATCTGTGTATATATATATATTTTTTTATTATTAACTTTTTTATTTTGTTTTACAGTTAACTGTTTACACGAAACCATTTTCAACTAAAAACGTAAGACGTCGTTCATTTACACGACAAATGCATTTTGGGCGTCTGAAAACGCAAAATTTTGAAAATGGGTTTCAAAGTGCACGTTTTTGAAAACGGTCTCCATGTAAACAACAAAAACGCGAATCTCTGAAGACGATGACGTCACACACATTGCGTATTATGTGTTCAGTATATAGTGTTTCATCGCCATCTACTGGCCTGGCAGAAGAATTCAGCGTTTTAGACGTTTTCGCGGATCTGTGTGAATGAGCAATGGTCATTTTGACAATGGTGTCGCCTGTACGTGGCAAACTCAAAGTAAAAACTTCTCAGTTTTAAATATACACTGTGTAGGATTTACTCCCATCTAGCCGTGAAATTATAAAAGACCAACTGAATATTCCTTTCTAGCCCCTCTCATTCCGAGTGTGTTTTAAATCCTACGGTGGGCGTATCATTTCAAATCTGCCGGCACTCGCTAGTAATCTCCCTCTCACATCCGTCACGGTGCCACTGAGTGTAAAAACGCGAAAGGCGAAGCTTGAATTTCAGGGTATGTCCTTCTTTGTCTAATGTATTTTCAAGATGGATGCTCAACATGGCTTCCGCCATTCGAGCGACTAGCTCGTGTGTATTATAAACGTTAGATTATACACTTACCAGAATACTAAATTAGTTGAAGTGATTACATGTTAATGAGAACATATAATTTTGAAAGAACAAAGTGTTTTGTGCTAAAAATCTACTTAAAATATTACAGTGTAGCTTTAAGCATATCGTTGTCGTGTAAACGTACCCTAAGGCCGTGTGTCCACCAAAGCGTTTTTAGTCAGCTGAAAACGCTAGACGCTTTGCTGAAAACGCCTAGCTGTGGGCACTTGAGAGCGTTTCGGCAGCGCAGCGTTTTTTTCAGTTGAGACGCTTCATTGCTATGATACAGAATATCCGCAAAACAGTTTACTTGTAACTGATTTCGCAGATAATTTGTTTCATACTAAAAAATTATTTTTCATCCATTTTGTTCGGTTAGCTCTGCTGGTTGATGTCGTTGTACAGAAAGAATGTCGTGACAGTTGGTCGGTGTGGTGTTAGCCCCGCCCCTCCTCTACTGTGATTGGACGGATGGGTAAAAAGTGACAGTGATGAGCGCTGCGTTTTACGCAAAGTTGAACATTCTTCAACTCTTGGCGACCAGTAAAAAACGCTGAGCGTTCAGAGCTTCAGCGTGAAAAAAACACTCAGCGCCTCGTTACGCTCATGGCGTTCTAAAAACGCGGCGCTCCCATTGAAATTTTTTTTTAAAAACACAACAGCTGCGTGAAAAAAACGCTTTGGTGGACACACGGCCTAAGACTATTATGTGAAGGATGGCCAATGATGTGTGAAAAATGTGAGATTCACTCAGATAGTGCTTCTGTTTGGTTCAGGCAGTAGCTGGATTACACGGCATGCAGCTCGGCGATAAAAAGCTCATCGTCCAGAGGGCAAGTGTGGGCGCCAAGAATGCCAATCCTGTAAGTTCCAGCCCTCAACAGTTCCCGTCAATAACTTACAGCTGTTATGGCAAAAAAAATAAGACATTCACGAAGCTGTTTACTTATATGGCCAACTTCAAGCTCTCAGTTGTGTCAGAGGTCCAGTCTCGCATCATGTTTCCTCTGTACGCAGACTGCTGTTGTAGAGACGCCGGTCACGCTCCAGGTCCCGGGCCTGCAGCGGGTCCAGAACCACGGCCGGCCCACGGAGGTGCTGTGTCTGCTGAACATGGTCATGCCGGAGGAGCTGCTGGACGACGAGGACTACGAGGAGATCCTGGAGGACATCCGTGAGGAGTGCTGCAAGTATGGCTCTGTGCGCTCTGTCGAGATCCCCAGGCCGGTGGACGGTGTGGAGGTGCCAGGCTGTGGGAAGGTGATGAGTGCCTTCAAGAGGAGGACATAAACTGAAAACAAAGGCCTTTGAGGATCTGTACATTCACATAATCAATGTTCCCCAACCAAACCTTTACCATGGTTGGATTTTAATAGGATTCGAGGAATAGTTCAGCTCTACAGTGAATTAAAATTCTGCCATTATTTACTTGCCCTGTTATTTTATAAAGGAGCACATATTGGATATTTATCCCCCCAAAAATATATATATATATTTTATAGCTTTGGAACAGCATGAAGATTAATAAATGGTGACAAAGTATAAATTTTTTTTTTCTTTATTACTGAGGCTGCATAGCAGTCTGCATCATTGTAATTATTCTTAATACAGGATTATTAATAACTAGAACCATTAAAAAAAAAACCGTTTTTTTACTTGAAATAAAATAAACATTAACTGAAATAACACAAAATATAAAAAAAACTTATATACTTTAAGGTAGTTGCCACTGACTGCAACATCTCTCATTTTCATTTATTTGAACTTGATGTACTCAAATAATAATTGAAGCTAAATCTGAAATAAAATAAAAACTATATAGACATTTAAACATCAACAAAAAGACTAATAAAAAGACAAAACACAACTAAATTACTTGATATTACAAACTAAAAACTTTACATTAGTTAGCATTGAAAATTAAATGTTACTTAACATTAAAAATATGAAAATAAAACCTACACAAAAATTACTGTAAAACTCACGGTAACTCAAGAGAAGTTGTTAATTTACAGTTATTTACTGTAATTTTATTTATAGTATGTTGCTGTTATAATACCATGCACTGAATTAACTCACAAAACTGATTGTCTTAAATTGCCATTTAAGTTTAAAAATGATATTTGTACTTTGGTAATAATGTGAGTATATTAGTACTGTGAACTTATTTAATTTCAGTGCACAAAAATATTTCTTAAAATAAAATTAGTGAAGCTAAATGATTAAAACTAGCATCATCAATTTAACGCGAATCCCTGCTAGCAAACAAACGCACTCATGCATGTGCTAATGCAGTTAGCAAAGAGATTATCACTGAATTGGCAACTCAAAACATTAACAAAAACTATTATCTCAATAATGCTGTTTTAATACTTCTCAATACTTATTCATACTCTTGTCTTACAGCGGTAGTGTCTCTCTGTTGCAGATTTTCGTGGAGTACGTGTCTGCTGCTGAATGCCAGAAGGCCATGCAAGCGCTGACGGGACGCAAGTTTGCTAACCGCGTGGTGGTCACCAAATACTACGATCCAGACATGTATCACAGACATGAGTTCTGAGCGCAGAGAGAGAGACCATCTGAGTGTGAGGATTTAATGAGCTGTATGTAGTTTCACACTTGTCATCTTCTACTTCGACTTCTAAAGTAGCCATGTAGAAATAACTAAGTCATGTAGTACAGCAGTGTCAAGCGATCTTTCCCGTGTTAAGGGGAGTTCACACATATAGTGATTTACAGTGAGAAAGTGACCAGAACTCATGAGAATTGGTGCTTTCCAGAATCAAGTGGGCATCAGGCAACGAGATGTGATGAAAGGTTTAGTTTTGATGAGCGTTATGTAAAAAAAGGTACACCTTTGTACTTTATTTTCCCCTTAAAGGATTAGTTCACTTTAAAAAAAACTTTTGCTGATAATTTACTCACCCCCATGTCATCCAAGATGTCCATGTCTTTCTTTCTTCAGTCGAAAAGAAATGAAGGTTTTTGATGAAAACATTCCAGGATTTTTCTCCATATAATGGACTTCAATGGGACCCAAACGGTTCAAGGTCCAAGTGACAGTTTCAGTGCAGCTTCAAAGGGCTTTAAACGACACCAGACGATGAATAAGGGTCTTATCTAGCGAAACGATCGGGCATTTCAAAAATAAATAAAAAAGTTTAAGTTTTATAAGCACAAATGCTCGCCTTGCTCTGTTCTGTGATGCGCGTTCGTGACTCAAGTAATACGCATTTTTTAAAATCTTAAAACGTTTTTATTTATTTTTTAAATGACCGATCGTTTCGCTAGATAGTACCCTTATTCATCGTCTGGTGTCGTTTAAACGTACAGTATGTAATTTTTGGCCACCAGGGGTCACTCAATCAAAATAATAACAAAAGACGTACTTTGATGACGTCGGGAAAGAGCGTGGGCTCATGGGAGTTGTTGTCGTTGTCAATGACGTACGATAGATATCGTAGTTGATCTGATTCATGATCAGTACGGGTCAGCTGCTTCCTGTCCTGTAACGCTTGTGATTCACGGATTAATTGCGTAGTTTAACCATCATAGAGTGAAAGTTTATCATTCACATATCATTTACATGTGTTTTTAAGCCCTGTTAGTTTAAACATCAAGCGCAAGAAGTGTACGCACACAGAGCCGGGCAGACACAAAGTTCAGTGCTCTTTCTCTCAGAGCTTGACGGACACGAACATTCAAAATTAAGTCAGAATGCCCATCTCGGTGAATATCCTCATGAACACAGTCAGTTATGCAGGAGTTTTTGAATTTGCCAAATCGAATTTTTGTCCCACTAAACTAAAGCATTATTTGATGGGTATGAATGGTGTAGAATAGAATGACTGCTGCCGCTGGACAGGGCGCATATGAGAGCGAGCAGAGAGAGAGAGGGAGAGCGAGGCCCGGCTGCGCGCGCGCTCTCACCGTCTTCAAACAACACGAGCGCTGTCTTGCTCTCTCTGCCTCACGCTCGCGCTTAGTAATCAACATCTGGTGACATATCGCAGGAAAAACAATATCGCAATGCCATTTTTTCCCAATATCGTGCAGCCCTAGCGTCCGGTGTTCCCCTTTGTGTTTGCAGTTTCGCCGGGTTCCGCAGGAAGTTAGAGAAACTAGAGGAGGAAGGTTATATGACGCCATAGACGGGCGACGAAACGGAAATAAAGAAACGGCCCGTGTCTTCTAATTAAACTATAAATTTCTCCGGATTTGAAAGTTGGTGGAAACTGTCGGGATAATGTAAGTACACAACTAAAATAAATATATAACATAGATACAGTTATTTTTGCTATTTTTAAAGCAGAAAAAGTACATATTGTGCCTTTAAAGCCCGTTGAAGCTGTCATTTGGACCTTGAACCGTTTGGGTCCCGTTGAAGTCCATTATATGGAGAAAAATCCTGGAATGTTTTCATCAAAAACCTTAATTTCTTTTCGACTGAAGAAAGAAAGACATGTGCCGCGTCCCAATTCGCATACTATCCGTCCTAAATATTATTAGAAAGTAGAATTAGTACGTCCCAAATCGTAGTATGTTGAAATGAGTGTTCCAAAGATACCCGGATGGTCTACTATTTCCGGTCAGAATCCGAAGTGCAGATCGATGCGCACTCTAACGGCTGATATCGTCCCACAACCCATCGCGCGTTGGACGAGGATTCGATTAGAACTACAAACACGAGTGAAAAGTGTTAAAAAACTACAGACATGGAGGACGTGTGAGTCCAGCGGTTATGTAGAGAGGTTTAGATTAAGGGGTTTGAGTGATTAATTACCAGTATCTAACCTGACGAAAATGCATTTATTCAATGTTGTCTACATTATATTGCATCTGCAGCAGCATTGTGAACTTTTGTAAAGATACATTTAACCATTAACTTTTAAATGCATCATTACATTCAAATTACAAACACATGAGGAGTCTCCGCATAAAGACCCACGACGAGCAGATCCTTTAAAGCTACATATTAGTACCTTTTAAAAGCGAAAACTGGCTGTAATTTTTTTATCTATTGAATAGGTTTCATGCAAACATTAATCTTGTTTATATGATGCATTATGCACTTTATGCATTATGCAATTATACTCTCTCTCTCTCTATAAACAACATTTACAATATACATTTATATACCCTTCTAAAATAAATGATTATGAAATGAGCACTATGTAGGAATGACCAAATACACTGTCACTCGGCACTCGATAAACTGATAAATCACTGTATGTGTGAACAGTGTGTGAGGTTTTGTCCTGTATCATTGGATGACAAAACATTGTGTTGGCCCCGCCCACAGTGAAGCCTCATTGGTCCACAAACATGATACAATTATCTGTGTTTGAAACATCAGATTTGCTCTGTTTGACTGTGATTTTGAGGCTTTGTGAGAACAGAAATATCACTCGACACCTGAAACTTGTCATGTTGTGCCTATGCTTAGAAAAAAGAATATCAGAATAGAACATAATTCTCAAACTAGAGATTGTCTTTGTATTAATCTGATGCCATTGTTCTGAACCTCAAACAACACTGAACACTGCAAACATCCACAGAGACTGATCTCAGATGCATTACATGCTCTTTAACATAGAAGATGACTTGAGTTTTGTTAGGAACAGAGCTTCTGCGTCATACCAGTGACAGCATATTCATGTTACTGTTTTTTTTTTAATTAAATATCTGTTGTTGTTTTTTTAAGTCAACAAATGCCTCCATGATATAGTATATTATATATTATAATAAATATATTGCTGTTTTTCTTTCCACATTATATTAAATGAGAATTAGTTTTCTTTGTTTTTGTTTTTGTTTTTTTTGCATTAAAGGTGCCCTATGTCAAAAAATCAATTCATACTCCACATATTCCACACCAGATGGGGGCAGTATACCTCCAGAAAGGTGGCCTACTCTAGTCTGTTTTTTAGTTTCGGGTTGTTAATCTTCTAAAACCGTCAAATAGTCCGCTTTGTCCCGCCAAAGACTATTTTGATCGGTGAGGCATGTAGAATAGAATGACTGCTGCCGCTGCGCTTGACAGGGCGCGTTACGAGCAGAGAGAGAGAGAGAGAGAGAGAGAGAGAGAGAGAGAGCGAGAGCGAGAGCGAGAGCGAGAGCGAGAGCGAGAGCGAGAGCGAGAGCGAGAGCGAGCCCCGGCCGCGCGCGCGCACTCTCACGTCTTCAAACAACACGAGCGCGGTCCTGCTCTCTCTCCCTCGCGCATATTAATCAAATCAATTGACACGATAGTAAGACCGCAGTTTCACGTGGAGCATTTGGAGATTTTTAGAGATTAGAGACTCAATTAACAACATCTCAACACTAAATTATAAAGGCCGGTCTCATATAGACGCCTGTCTCAAATACAAGCTGGTGCAGTTCGACGATTTGGGAAAATAAAAGCCCGGGCTATTATGTGAAGTTTTACGATATTCGTTTTGTTCATATAAATTTTTTTATGACACACGCAATTGACACTTTTCACATGCTCTCACGCCACACATCAATTTTGTCACGCACAGAAAAATCGCAAAGCAAAGAGGACACGGAGACCAACAGACTAGACAGAGCAGGTTAGTTATGATATAAAAAAATCTCAGCTCTCAGATTCTGTCAATTTTATTACGAAATTCAAACAATAAATACCGTTTTGGCGCTTGTAAATGTTACACGACAGATCCCTAGCGTACGTGAACCGATCATCTCTACTAGCTAATAGTAAAAAAACACGAACACTGTTGAAAGATACAGTATGCTGCAACTTACCAAAATGTATTCCTCATACATAATATCGACCAATAATTTTTTTGAACTCTTCCCTGAACTGAAATGTAGTAGTGGGCTGTACCAAAGTCCTTTTTTGTCCTTTACACGATTGACATCAGGTTCAAGTACACCCACAAGCCGTGCGAGTTATTCGTGTGTTGCAGTTTGGCTGGTGGTTATGTATGTTGCCCGCATACCGCCTCCCATGGCCGAAACTGGTATTACGACACCTGCCGGGCCGGGGCTAGTAATTTAGCATGCTAATTCAGGTTTATATCTCGGCAGCACTATAACTTGTCATTTTTTTTATGACATCATCGCACTTATTTCTTCTCATTCTTTTGATGCGTGTAGCTCATTTTTTGGATATTTTTACCTAAATTTTTACATATGGCACCTTTAAGGTATTGAGAAAATATTCTATTATCATGAAAATAATGTCACAATGCCAGAAATAAGCAGAAAATCATTTTATTTCTTTTGTTTCTTTTTGGGCTGAAATATGATCCAGGTGTGTTATTGACAGGTTTTATGAAACTCACTCGAATAGATCCAGTGTGTTAATGCTGTAAAGCTGCATATTTGCACATGTGTTTCTTTGTACCGTATATCCTGCGAGATTGATGGATGAGATTTTCTATCATGTTTCAATATTCTTCAAAACAACATAGGCTGCTCTGAACTGATTTTTATGCCAGAATGTATTGGTTCTTACTGTAAAATGGCAAAAAGGCTGAAATGTCTTCAAAGATGTCAGATCTGACTGTTTCTCCCTATCGTGATGAAAGCAAAAGCCCTGACAGAAATAGTTACATGTATCTGCTGTGAAAAGATGTTTTCACTCTTGTTTCTCATTCACTCTTGATGCCAATGTGTCAGTCGGATAATGACATGTAAAATAGAGACATACAAAAGTCCACCATCTTTTCACTTTAAGCTAAAATGTGCCTCGGTAGCTCAGTTTCTGTGGCTAGATACACCTTTCCTTCAATAAATGACATGATCTTAAGTGCTGTCTCTCTATTAAGTGTAGGTTGTTGTTGCTCTCCGTGGCACTGAAATCTGGAATACAACTTTTAAAATCTGAACCAATTGCAAAACACTATGAATCACTTGCCAACCTTGTCAAATGTTACAGACATTTTGGACAATTTTAATGCATGAAGACATGGATGAGTGAGTTTGAAGACTTAAAGCTGTTAAAGCTACAAAGGGTGGGCCAACTCCATATTAAACCCTATGGATCAGGAATGGCATACGTCCCAAAACTTTTGGCAATATAGTGTATAATATTTTCACATTTCATATTACCATGTCCCTTTATGGGCTTTGGAGTACGAATCAAAGTCTGTGTCTGCGGCCCTGTCCCAAATGGCACACTTATGTGTAATTGCGTTCTTGTGGACTAAGGCCACCATGTGTGTGTGTGTGTGTGTGTGTGTCCATTAAGGTAGACCATAGGGTGTCCCTTTTGTCATTTTGGGTTTCAGAAGGGTGATCGCAAGCCCTTTGTGGCCGATATGCACCCTTTTCCCAAAAGTGGTATTACTATGGAAAGTGTGGACTCAGAGGAAGATCGTGAGGGTTTAGGTTATATATGCCATATATTACAGTTTTCTGTGAAAACTCCAACTGATCAATATCTGCAGACTGGCTCTAAATTTGGCAAGTATTGTTGACTCACCCAGACTGTAAATCAGGGGAAAGATTGTGTTTAGTGCTTTTACCTCCCCATCTGCAGTGAGTCATGAGAAGACATGAGACTCAAGAGTGAGTCATGAGAAGAGATTGTGTTTAAATATATTTAAAGCTCGTAAGTTCGTAACTTTTTTGGATAAAAAATATCCTAAATACATTTTTTACATACATAAGTACATAACTAGCCAGTGTTCAAAACTCTCGGCTTGCCGTAGCTCGATTCAAAACGGTTAGCTTGTAATAATGGTTTTAACTCCAGTGGTCCTGGAGGATTTCCGCGGGAAATTCGAGCATGTCATTGCGTCACATCTGTCATAAAGAAGAGTCTCGGCTATAGGCTTTGAGTGTGAGGATGTTGGAGGTGGAGATTTATATCCTTTTCTCACAGCACTTGATATAATTAAACTGATCAATTTGATGTCGGATCCAGAAAGGTTCAGACAGTGACAACTGGAGATTCACCCGCTGTAAAATGCAAAAGACTTAGGAACAGAAATAGAGACTGCAACCGGCCCATGCGAAAACAAGGATAATATCTGAAAGGCATTAAATGTAGTCATGCAATGCTGATGTTGTTAACATAATATAATTATAACAAGTAGCCTATAATTTGCACGGTTTGACGTGATATGATAAGCGATCGTTCATTTAACTTTAACGATTTACTGCAATGCTTTTTTCCCCTTAGTTGGTCAGAACAAAAGTGGATGTTACTTGTTCAGATTACATTTTCCGGTGAAAATTCTTATGTTGGTCATAGCTACTTCCAAAAAGTATAATCTGTGATATCCACACCAGCGGTGACTGACAGCCTCACATTCTCCTCAACACTTTGGATTCATCCGCGCTGTGCCGTGCCGAGGGTCAACTCACGTAAAGTTGATAATTGCAGATTTCGAACAGAGATGGCGACTCAGAGGAAAAACTGCGGACTGCAGCTTGAAAAAAAAAAAAAATGTATTGGATCAGATAAATAATGTTTATTCACATTGAGATATCTGTTTGCATCTTGCAACAACAACAAAAAATCAGTTATATGCTGCTTTATTGAACCTTTGCTATCTAAATTGAGCATTTTTATGATTGGCAATATTTGTCTTCTCAGTGTTTCAGTACTTCACTGAGGTCTGTCCTGCAGTGTTTCAGTCCACCAGAAGGTGGCGCCCTGCCCTCCTGACGGCTGTGTTTATCCCCTGCTCACTGAGCCTCATCTCTCACTGTGTCACAATATGCCGTTCAAAGGCTTCTCCGTGTTTACAGCAGTTCATCGGCGTTGGCATTCACACACCAAACCTGTCAGCGGCAGATGGCGGCGGGGCTTTGAGATGCTTCCACAAATGTCAGACTTTATGTATTTTGTGTTTCAGGTCACATTTATTTACGTAGCGCTTTATACAATAGCTACAGATTGTTTCAAAGCAGCTTTCGCAGTAATGAACAGGGAAATATCAGTCAATGATGCAAAATTCATCATTAATGAAATGACTTCAATTTCAGCTTGAAAGCAGCCAGTGCTCTATGACAGATGCATACTTTCCCCAATCACAACTCAGAGTTTCACTACCTCATATTTTGCGACATTGCAATGATTTCCCCTTAATGATAAAGATAATGATCGCTCTCTTCTAAGTATAACAATAATAATTCCAAGCTGATGGTTGACTCAAAAATGAAAATTCTGTCATTATTTACTCACCCTCATGTCGACACAAACCTTTACTTCCTTTCTTCTCTGCAACACAATTGGTATTTTTATAAAGAAATGTCTTGATGTTTTATTTATCAACATTCTTCTGAACAACTTTTATGTTCCACAGAATAAAATAAGTGTGATTTAAGTAATCAGATTAAATTTTTCAAGTAACTAGTAAAGCAACACATTACATTTAAATTTACCACAAAATATCTGAGTTGCTTTTTCAAATAAGTAACTTTGTTTTCCCATGTAATGACTGACAGCTCTCCTGTCCCATATCGATTGAAACCGTGAGGAGGTGTTGTGTGTGCTCTATGGAAACATGATAGTTATTGTAGTTTTAGCCTAATTGTGAGTAGGCATTTACTCGTCACAAAAACAGATTCAGTATTCCTCAAAATGAATAAAAACTGAAATGCAAACTCAGAATATTGTGAAAACCTGCAATAATTAAATGTTTTAAATCATAATGACACACGTATGCTTTTATGTATTTAATCTCACTTTATTAACCAGTTGTCTTTGCTGCTGACCTTCGATGATCCAATTTGACCATAGGCCTACTAATAAGAAGAAATGACTTTAACTGCACATTTGTGTTTCATTGTTTGTTTTTGTTTCTGAAGAGTGTTCAACATGTCTTCTCCTGCGTCCTCTTCTTCTGTGATCCACAACGGCAGCATCTGAAAGGTGTGTTTGAGCGGCGCCCTCTACTGTACAGGTGTGAATCTGCATTTCCTTCAACCCGAGGCTTATTAATATCACTTTTGGTGTGAAAGTGCCTTCACATTTATTAGTTATTAACATTTGGTTATTAAAAAACAAATGAGCAAGCCCAGCCCAGGTGAGAAAAAGTAACGTAACATTACTTTCCATAAAAAGTAATGCATTTAGTTACTTTTTTAATGGTGTAACACAATATTGTAATGCATTACTTAAAATTACTGGACATGAGGGAGAATGAATGATTACGGCATAGTTGGTTTAAACTATTCTCCCAGCCTGGCTGTTTTCATTGATGTGACGCGTGTACAGGTGAAACTCTAAAAATTAGAATATCCTGCAAAAGTTATAATTTTGATGATTATGGCTTACTGCTTATGAAAACCCCAAATTCAAAATCTCAGAAAATGTGAATATTACATGAAATCAATGAAATGTCGGCCCTCTGAAAAGTATAATTGTGCATATGTATATAGTTATATATACTAAATATATTAGTTTCACCTTTTAATTTGTATTTCTGTTATACACAAACTTTTGCACGATATTCAAATTTTTGAGTTTCACCTGTATCTGTTAAAGTCACAATGAAATCAAAATGTACAACTCTTGTTGCTTTTATGTAACTCTGCAGTATTTACTATAAAAGATTTATCCATGCATATTATTTTTAATTATTGTGTCTTCGTTTACTTTAATCAAAATACCCCCCCCCCCCCCCCTCCCTCTTGCAGCATCATCTCTTCTCTGATGATGCGTTCACTGGCGTGAGGGCGGGGCAACCTGTCAATCACTTGAGATCCACCAATAGCAAACCACAATCCTCCATTCATTTCCCCACAGACAAAACCAAGCCCCGTCCTACATTTGATGTATTTTGAGAAGATGTTTCACTTGGATATACGTCACAGTAAGGAAGACAAGACTAACTTCTGCTTCACGTCGACTCAGTTTTAGGGTCTCATGACCCTTTAAATTCCCTCTGGTTCTCACTCTCGTCTCTGTGCACTAGCGGAGTCATTTTCTGTGTGGCTGAAGCTTAAATGATTGGTTTCTGGATGCAGGTTAAGCAGCCAAACGCTGTTTCTCTTTAAAGATGTAACTATAGGCAGACACGAGGTGGACGAGTGTTCACACACCATTCTGTGAATAGATCACACATCTTAAAAAGCAATTTCCCCCTTTCCCTCCTATTTCCTTTCAGACCAGCCTGAAAGCAAAAACACAACAATGGAGACAGAAAATGCGATTACATTTAGTGTTGGACATCAAACCCGTTCCCCATGCACTGGTTACTGCTGTGTTCAGTGCTGTTAATATCAGAGAATGAGTGTGTACACTGCTGAAGGGATTTTTGAAGATGTTTGGAAAAGAGATTGTGCTCATTTAATTACCAGCGTGTCATTTATATTAAACTAAGATAAGATAGTCCCAAACATTGGCGTGTGAACTGTTGATATCATTTTTGCTCTGTACCCTTGAATAAATAGGCAAAACATTGGGGTGATTTGGAAAAACATTCATCTAAAAATGAAAATTCTGAACCTATATTACTTTCTTTTTTGGCTACGGAGCACAAAATATATAGGCAAAATGTTTCAATCAAAAGTTATATTTTTTAATACATGTTGCTGCTCCTGTTATGAACAATTCATCCATGCATGTTATTTCAAAATGTAGGCTAATACCAATATCTGTAATTACTTTCCCTTTCAGCTCCATTCATCTCGTGATCCAATCAATTTCTGATGGATAGAATTAAGTTCCACTTCACTTCTTTCACGTTACATATCCTGCTTCACTTGGAACTATTACAAAAGTATTAGATTGTAGAAATAAAATTAGTAGTGAACCACACTAACACAATGTCTTGGAGTCTATGACTTTAAAACTCACTCTTGATTTTTATTTGAGTCTCCAGGCAAAGACATGCGCTTTCAGTTTATAGTGCGAGACTACAATAGAAATGAATATTGAAGCACATACTGCACGGTTATGTGAAACGTGAAGTCAACCGTACCAACATCATTTCCCGTCTGAAGTACCAGCTCACAATACCTTAGAGTGCTTTAAAAGTGTCCTCCCATTTTTCATATTCAATTGAATAAAAAAAGAGCGTGCGCTGTACTCGTTGATATAGAGATGTGGAAAGACAATCTCTAGAAGAACAGACTGCTTATTTCCTCCTCTCAGATGAATCAAGCACTCGACATGTCAGATCCAGACAGCTCAAGCACAGTTTACTCTCGACAGCTTTCCTGTCAGCTGGAGCGTTCCCCGTCTATATATCTATAAATGTGTAAGTCCAAATCGTACCGGTTTCGTGGAATGACTCATTTAAGTCTTTAAATCAGCTTATAAAAAAGAGAAAAAGCTTATGATTCCAGTCCTTATCATTATAAGGTCTTAATTAAAGGTCAGCCCTTGAGCACTTTTTGACCTCTTAAAAGGTACAATCTGTAATTTTTAAAACAATAACAAAGACGAAGCTTGATGACGCCGTGAAGGAGAGTGGAACGATGGGAGATGTCGTTTTCACCATCCACAGTCACGAATCACGAATATATTTACCGTAAAACTTCAAATAATAGCCGAGTCCCAAATAGACGCCTGTCTCTTTTACACGTCTGGTGTGGCGACAGGTTTGGATAAATAAAGGCCGGTCTCAAATAGAGGCCTGGTCTGTTTTTTAGTTTCAGTTGTATTTAATCTTCTAAAACCCGTCAGATCGTCAGTTTAAGCCAGTTCTATTGTGCAGATTGTGCACGCGAGAGAGCCCTGCGCATCTGGGCGGGAGCTGTTAGCGCAAGCAAGGTGAGAGTTAGCGGAGACCAGAGAGGGAGAAGAGGAGGAATTCACAGATGAACTTGTAGTTGAGGATCGCGGTGATGATGATGATAGTGATGAATAGGGTCAGTATCACATTATTGCAGTTGTTTATAGCCATCATTCACACCGGACGAGAAGCGCCGCGCGTCTTTGACAACTCGAGGTATAATGATATTCTCAATTCATTCAGTTAACTGACGGTCTGAGGTAAAGTGTTCAGACTGCAGACTTAGCCACGATTGTTTTTAATTGTACAGTACAATCATAACATAGTACAGACATTATCTTCATTTCATAATGTAACAACAATATTGCTGGCCATAAACTGAGAAAGTGCGCGATCGGTGTGCGATACCTCGAGCTGTTCTAGACGTGCTTCTCGTCCGGTGTGAGACCCCTTTAATTCTTACATTAACTTTGTTGAACACATTTGAATTATAAATAAAACGTAATATAATGTGGTAACCTCCTACTGTCATGCTTTACATCTATCAGCCTATGCTATTTGGATCGTTATCTCTAGACTTAACGTTACACTCCATGAACAACATCTCAACACTAAATTAAAGGCCTGTCTCATATAGACGCCTGTCTCAAATACAAGCCGGTGCAGTTCGGCGATTTGGGAAAATAAAAGCCCGGGCTATTATTTGAAGTTTTACGGTAAGCTAGTCAATTAGTTTTTGTTTGATCACGCTATGTTATGTCATCGTAATGAATCAGCTGCAAGGAACATGAAATGTAATGCTATATTAGTTACTTGTCAAATGCTTTGGTGGGTTAATGCTGCGCAGTTTTTCACGTTTAAATCAATCGTGCTAAAAGTACATTTGAACAAACTCACAGTATTTGCAAGTAATGGATACAATAAATGTACAATAAATAATATATATTTGATTACCTGTCTATTAAAACACATGCTAAAGCGAAGTCTCTGTCAAGTCCAAGTTTGTCACAAAGCTCTCCATCTCGGAAATTTGTCCCAAATCCTGCTCGCCTCAGTTAATCTACGTTTACGTTTTTTGGATTTTGCCTGTACTCACCAATCAATAATCGTGAACCATGATAACCGAACGAATCAACAGTGGCGTGCAAGATATTGTATCACAGAAATGTGTACATAGATTCCTCATTAACGGCTTACGTATAGCGGCCCATAGTGGCTCCACTCACTCACAGGCGGATCTGTTTTAATATTAAATATATCACACTGTGCAAGTGATTTTTGAATATTTTATTACAAAAATCTTACATATTGTACCTTTAATAAAGATTTTTTTTAAATACAAATAATTTACCTATAGTGTGCAGGCTCTCTTTTCCTTGAGCTTACACACATAAATTACTGTGAACCTCGACTTTTTCAGCATTGGGCACGGGCGTCTCAACTGTGTGTGTGAACAAACAATGTCTATCATGTCACGTGTGTCCTCTCTCTATCATGTCACGTGTGTCCTCTCTCAAGCAGCATGACAGCCAGCTCTCCCAGAATAAAGACATGATTGGGACTTTAAACCTCCTGTAACACAGCACAAGCTCTGCGTGTGGCAGACGGGGTATAAATGAGAAGAATCCCACGTCTAGACTGGATCCATTGATGCCGTCTTTCCTTTATTTGTGTGCGATATTCCTCTGATGTTGACTCTGTAATTCCATATTAATATGAGTATTAATACTCTGCCTGCATATATGGCCCAACTGCATAAATGTATCATTTACTCAGTCATGTCACTCCAAACTCATATTATATTCTTCCATGAAACACAAAAGATGATAGGCATAAGGAAAGGAAAAAGTAGATGATTTATATTGCAAAGCCCAAACAATACAACATCTTTGTGTGAGGAACAGATTAAAAAGTAAGTAATTATCAGCAATAAAAATTCCCCTCTTCTGAAGCGTTGAAATGTCCTTTACATTTGTGTTCATATGTCATGTTATGGGGATTCAAGCAGCAATGAGAGCTCTGAAGATTATTGGTGAATACCAAGGATCACATTTTCACACTAAAGCTGTCCGTAAGACCTAAAATATTGAACAGATGAGTTATGGTACTTTAGTATACTTATACAAACTTATGGTATCAGTTTTCATTCACTTTCATTGCATGGACAAGCTTGGATAGACTGCCTAATATCTCCATTTGTTTTTATAGGCTAATATAAATAAATTATTATTTTAGGGAATATTTAGTTTTATATTTATATTTAATATCATTAATATTGTAAATATATATGTCACAGATCAAGGCAAGCGAGAGATCCAAAAACAGAAATCATTTATTAACTCTTTCCCCGCCATCATTTTTGAAAAAAAAAGTTGCCAGCCACCACGAGCATTTTTGAGCTTTTTCACAAAAATGTTTTTTTTATTTTGTTACATAAATTTCTGAACATGCAATATATCAACAAACCCTTTGCTTACACAACAACAAAACACTTTTATTCTAGCTTCATGCATTCCTTTTTTTCAACAATGTGGGTGAGTTACATAAAAAAGTACCCCCTATATAACAGCGAAAACACGGAAAGCCGTAAAATTCCATCAATGTCGGAGAAAGAGTTAAGATCGAGCAAACTCAAGATCAACACTCAAACACTGAGAAACACAATTAACAATGACGAGAACGGACAAAGAGCAGAACCAAGCTGAGGATATACAGATGTCCAGGGGGAACTGAGGAACTAAACAAGACACAGGTGAACGTAATCATTAATGAGGGAAACCAAATCATACCTCTTTAGGGTCAGTTAACGCAAAAATGAAAATTGTCATTAATTACTTGCACATGCGGTTCCAAACCCGTAACACTTTCATTCATCTTCGGAACTCAAATGAAGATATTTTTTAATGAAGCTTGTGAGATTCCTGTCCCTCGTTTGAAAGTTAATTAAAGCAAAAATTGGAGCTTTTGTTTACCATAATTGAACTATTTGATTAATCATTATTTTCTACGGCACCTTTATGAACTTTTTAAAAATATTTTAACGAATCCTTTGCGTTCCAAAGATGAATGACAGTCTTATGGGTTTGTACCGACATGAGTGTGAGTATTTTATTTTATTTTTTGAGTAAATTAAATTAAAAATTTTGGGTGAACTAACCCGAACATTAAAAAAAATTTTTTTAAATGAGAACAGATACATAATTATTTGATAGTTATCCCTCACATTGAGCATTTAAATGTCTAAAAAAGCCAAAACGACAGGTTTATAACTGGTGAATCTCCAGTTGACACTGATGATTGTTGTTTGGATCTTTCTGGATCCGCCACAAGTTTAATTATGTAAAGTGCTGCGAGAAAAGCCTATACATCTCTACATCTCCTCACGCGCAGTATAGCCGACTAGCCGAAACGCCTTCTTTATGTGTATGGATGTGACGTAATGACGCAAAGACATGCTCAAATTTCCCGCGGAAACCCACCAGTACCACTGGAATTAAAATCATTATTACAAGCTAACCGTTTTGAATCTAGCTATGGCAAGCAGATAGATTTGACCACTGACTGAAGATGTTTTTTTTAAAATAATTATTTTGGATTATTTTTAATTAAAAAAAGTTACGGACAGCAGCTTTAACATCAGGTGTCTTCAATAATGCTCAATCATCACTCAATTAATCACTTAATTAACTCATTAGCTCAGAGTTTAATTGGGTCGCTTAAAATGACCAAATTCCATGATGTTGAAGTTACATGAACATATTATGTTTGTTTAACGAAACCCAGTTATGTGGAACCAGTGGAACCTGTTTACATAAAAAAGTTAAGTAAAGCCAACATATAATTTTTTTGAGTGTATGACCCCATACACTAGTCCCTGAGGTGGCTTCAAAAATGAGTTAATGAATTTTACTATAGCAGCTTCTCATTCTCTCAGTCACGTGTGTGAAAGGGTGGTGGGGTCGGCACGTGAAGACACATCTCACACTCCAAACTAAAGTTCCCAGATCTTGAAGGACAGCTCCTCCCATATACACGTTGTCTGTGTATTCAGCACATGCAGAGCTACAGGAGGAACCGCTGGCAAACGTGTTCACTTCTCACGTGTGACAGCGCTCGCCTGATGGGTTTAAACATCCCATTTTACAATATAATCGTATGTTATGTTGTACACAAACAGCTCTTTTTGTCTGTTTTCTGTGAGTCATTCTCAGGAAACGGTGCCATTTGCACCCCATTTGTGTCCTAATGGCTTACACTGATACAATTAACAGGTACGCAACTTAGTCACAATTTTTGATAGATTGGACTTGGTTCATTTTAAATAAAAAATATTGTGATGTTTTCCATCTAAATATCTTCCAATTTGCATGTAACCATTTATATGCGTTAGCTACATTTTTATTGGTTATATAGAAAAACACATCTCATAAATATACAATGGGTTGTTAAAAAATGGTGTACCTAAATGTTAAATGAATGTATACTTAGTCATTATTTTCGGATTTTCTAAAAATGTTCAAATTTTTTGGCAGAAGAATATTTTGTCTTCTTACTTTGCTTTCATGCGCCATCCCCCCGTAACTATAATTGCTTGATATTTCTGACATCATACCATGTTTTGAACTGCACAGTTCTAACTAAAATATATCTATTTTAGGTTCCTTCAACATTTGATTATATTTATACTTCCATTTTGTTAACAGGCAGTTCAACATAATAAACAAAATTAGTGTTAAAAAAAAAGTATATATATATATTCAAATGTATATATTTATATGCTGCGGCTACATAAATAGACACGTAAATCCTGTGGCAGATCTATGCAGGTGGAGCTGGGGAGGTGGAGGGGTAACTCTGATAGCACTGCAGGACTTACAGAAAACAACGAACCAGACTATTTAAATGTTGAGCAAGCAATCTCATTGGCTTCAGAATCAGCAGAGGCCAATCAGCTTGTGTCATGTGGTTATGATGATGTGATTGCTTGCAGATAACAGATTGTAAAGGATTTATCAGCCTGCGCCTTCTAGAGTTTCATGACTGAACTTGATATTTATTCTCTCAGTATAATTTTGTTTAAAGAAATTAACACTTTTCTTCATAAAGGATGCATTGAATTTCTATTTCAAATCAATTTGTTCTTTTATTTGAACTTTATTCATCAAATAATTCAGAAATCACGATTTCCAGAAAAAAAAACTTAAAGGGATAGTTCACCCTAAAATGAAAAATCTGTCATCATTTACTCAACCTCAAGTTATTCCAAACCTGTATGAATCTCTTTATTCTGATGAACACACAGGAAGATATTTTGAATCTGTAACCAAACAGATGACGGAGTTATTCACTTCCACTTCCAAGTCAATTGGGCCCATCAACTGAGATGAACTATAAATTTTTCCAGCACAACTGTATTCAACATTGATATTAAAGGGGTCATGACATGGTTTTTTGTTTTGTTTTATTATGTTCCCTTAGGTGCAATTATAGTATTACTATAGTTTTTTTTACAAAAAACTTTAAAAATGTAGTGATTTATGACCTTTTCCCACCCTGTTTCTCCCCCTCTGATTCAAACAGTCTGTTTTGGGGGCGTTTCCCCTTTAAGACTTCAGTGTTAACACCCACTGTTATGATTGGCTAACGTCAGTGCTGCTTATGCATAAATTATTAACGTTAATCATTTTGTATCACATGTAGACTACACAATGCTCCACCACGTGAAACTTCGGTCTTCCAATCTTTTACCATCGTGTCAATTCTCAATTGATTTTGATTCATATGGGAGGGAGGGAGAGAGAGAGAGACAGTTTGAAGGCGCGCGCGCGGCCAGGGCTCGCTCGCTCTCTGCTCGTTCTTTCAGTAATATTCCCTGTCACACTCATCTCACTCACCATTCAGATAAGGCTTTGGCGCGCTGCATATGCTGCAAATAAACTGCATCCGACTGCTTTCCCTGACGTCTGGATCGTTCGGCAGCGTATTCAAACACTCAAACAGGAACAGCACATCTGCGTGGCATAGCAATCTTCTTGTAAACAGACCCACTCACTGCACGTCGAGTCGTCGACTGAACACATGTGGGCGCGAGCCGCACGACAACGATGCGAAATGAGGCGTACTTGTCCTGCGCTGGAGGCGGTCATATGCAAACGACTGGTACGTCACTTCGCACCGTGACGTCACTTCTAACCATGGATCCAGAACGAGCTGTATTTAGAGCTTGATTAAATAAATGCTTCGTTTATAATGGGGAGGACGTCTTAAGCTATGAAACTTGCAGGAAGTTTTAATAGTACATAGATCTCTTATATACCAAAAGATCAAGGCAAATTTGGTTTCTCATGTCATGACCCCTTTAATTATAAATGTTTCAACCTCGAATGATTCAAATCGGGGGGTTACAGGGTTGGCACAAAACTAAGATGAAAGAAAAATATTAATAAAGTTTTAATATGTGACATAATGTAAGACGCATTGTAAGAATCCAAACTTAATGACAAAGTTTGAATAATGTTGCTTCTTTAGGGTAAAGTATTGCAACTTTTTAGAGTTGTCACTAAAGAACATTGGGAATCATTGTTTTATAACTGAAAACGCATACATGTTGGTGTAATCCCTGTACGGTGGTCCACCAATATGTATTGCAGTTACAATTACGGCCCAGTTTCCTTTGTTCCTGTGGTGGGAAAATATGTCTTCTTGAAAGTCAGTAACCTTTTCAAATGAAATGCTGAAAAAAAGTCTGCATTTCCTGACCACGACCCTTGTTCTCTAAATGGGTGGGGTGTCACAATTGCCCATTACTGCTATCAGACGCTTGTTATCAGTGGAAGTGCCTTGTTCACAGAGATTGCTCATTGTTCTCTGGCTCCTGAGCGGTGAGATTTGGTCCCAGAGGGAATTGCTGTGATTCGGAGACTGTTTTTCTGAACCAGGAGGAGAACGTGCTTCTGTCTTGGGTTTGATTGTTGCTGGGCGCCACATGAACAACAGACTGCTAACGTCACAGTCTGTCTGTCTAAAACCAGCCAAGATATTAGCCGTCCGATTCCCTCCCTTCCACTATTCAAACACTTGCCCAGGCACAATTATGTAACCTTTACTGGTTTATCTTTATGTTGATGGTCCCTTTAAAACATTCTGTTGACTTTAAGTATAGTTGCATCTACATGTCTAGTAACTCTCATTAGAGATGTAAAGTACTAGTAGACTGGTAGGGTTAGGGTTATAATAAATTGACATGCAGTTGGAAAGTTAAGATTAAGATTAAGATTAAAATAAGATTAAGATATACTTTATTGTCCCCGGAGGGAAATTTGTTTTGGACACTGTCCATTCCGTAGCTTTACAGAGACGGCACAAAAGACATTTCACAGCATTTCCTTAGCACAACGTTTAAATAGGTATACATGTATAGTAGTAGACACAGTAACGCCTTCCATTGGCACTTATAAAAGATTTAAAACTGTTACATAATTAAAAACTGGCATACTGCACACAGAAAACACACAACTTGCATATTGCATACTTCATAGCAACATTAAAATTACAATTAACATATTGCACTCTCCTTAAGGCCCATAAAATACGCGATTGGCATACTGCACACTCTATAGTACTCCTAAAATACACAACTGATGTATTCCACAAGGCCTAAATGATACACAATTGTCACACTGCACACCAATAGCACCCCCAGTATACACACTTATGTATTACACACTCTATCTGGCCTACAAAATACACAATTGACATATTGCACATTCTCTATGGCCTACAAATAGTACAAATGACATATCACACGCCTCAACAACCCGCATATTGCACACCCCAAAAGCCTACAGATGCACAAATAACATATTACACACACTACATATTAGAGTTAATGAGCTTAATGGACATTAAGCTCATTAACTTATAGTTAGTACTTATAGTTAGTAGAGGAGCATCATAATAAAGATTCATCAGATATTAAGCAGAGTCTACTTATAATCTAATGAGAGTTAGTTGGTATATACCTATTTATCTTTATCAGATCCATCACTGGAGGGGAAAATCACCGGAAGTCAGAGAAAGACCAAAAGACGTTTTTTTTCCCCCATTCACAAGAATATGTTTCACAGCAACGTTAAAAAGGGGAGAGAGGCTGACACAAGTAGTGAAATTGTAACATGGCTCACGGTAAAACTGTAAGAGTCCCCGATCAGGATTGCAGTCGTAAGCTAATGTTGGTTCTGAGTGCAGTGCACTCTGGGGGATCGACGGGACCCGGTGATGGCCGTCAGAACTAGTCACTCACACACACTGAGTCTAACATCATAGTCAATTTAGCTGACAGTCAAAGCCACCACTCTCAATGACCATTATTAATGATTCCTTGACATTTCTGACTGAAAAGGTTTAAAGGATTAGTTCACATTTTTAAAAAAAACTTTTGCGGCTAATTTACTCACCCCCATGTCATCCAAGATGTCCATGTCTTTCTTTCTTCAGTCGAAAAGAAATTAAGGTTTTTGATGGGTTCAATGAAAAGACACCCCCCTGCCCGACCCGGGGAACCACAGCTCCGGGCGGGGACCCCCACACAGGGACACCCCCCTGCCCGACACGGAGAACCACAGCTCCTGACGGGGACCCCCACCCGAGCACCAGGCGAACCCGGGGGTCCCAAACTTAAGCCCGGGCATTACTGTCCACCAAATGGTTCAAGGAAAAGAGTTCAAGGTTCTTTGGTTCAAAGAGTTTCAGTGCAGCTTCAACAGGCTTTAAACGACACCAGACGATGAATAAGGGTCTTATCTAGCGAAACGATCAGTCATTTCAAAAATAAATAAAAAAAGTTTAAGTTTTATAAGCACAAATGCTCACCTTACTCTGTTCTGTGATGCGCGTTCGTGACTCACGTAATACGCAATTACGTTGAAAAGGTCACGCTTCTGTCCTGACGAAAATTTTCTTTTAGCCTTTTTAATATTAAAACACCCATGATACGCACACGAAATGGGCATTTAAATGATAAACTGACACAAAGACATTTGAATATGTGTATATGGTCCTCCTTCCTCACATTTGTAAACACTGACTCGGTACTTCCGCCGTCGCGTGACCTTTTCAACGTAATTGCGTGTTACGTGAGTCACGAACGCGCATCACAGAACAGAGCAAGGCGAGCATTTGTGCTTATAAAACTTAAACTTTTTTATTTATTTTTTAAATGACCGATCGTTTCGCTAGATAAGACCCTTATTCATCGTCTGGTGTCGGTTATCGTCTGATTGGAAAAAATCTTAAGTCTGATCGTTCATAAAAGTAGCTCTTCTCCTCTACAATCCACATGACTAAGATTTGTACTGTTTGCCTGTGTCATACAAGAACCATTTTGGGTTCCCCAAAGAACCTTCCAGTGAACAGTTCTTAAAATATCTTTTTTGAACAACACTTTTCCACTATAAAGAACTTTAGTGCGAGGGAAAGGTTCCATGAGTGTTAAAGATTCTCATGGAATACCAATAATGGAACCCTTTCTTTTAAAGAGTGTATATGAATATACAGTATAACTGTTCAAAAGATTGCAGGCAGGATACTTTTATTCAGCAAGGATACACTAAATTGATCAAAAGTGATTGTAAAGGTGTGCATAATGTATCAAAAGATTTCTATTTCAAATACATGCTGTTGGTTTGAACTCTCCGTTAAGCAAATAATCCTGAAAATACTTATCATGGCTACACAAACATAAAGCAGCACAACTGATTTGAACATTGATGATAATAATAATAAAAGTTTGAGCCGCAAATGAAATCATCATTAGACTGATTTCTGAAAGATCATGTGACACTGAAGACTGGAGTAATGATGCTGAACATTCAGCTTTGATCACAGGAAAATATTACAATAGAAATCAGTTATTTTATATTGAAAAAATATTTCACAATATTACTGTTTTTACTGGTTTTTTTTATTAAATAAATGCAGCCTTGATGAACATAAGAGACATATTTCAAAAACATGAAACAAATCTTACACCGACCTCAGATTTTTTAACAGTGTGTGTGTGTGTGTGTGTGTGTGTGTGTGTTGTGTTTGTGTTTGTGGGTATGAACATAAGAAACATCTTTCAAAAACATGAAACAAATCTTACACCGACCTCACATTTTTGAACAGTGTGTGTGTGTGTGTGTGTGTGTGTGTGTGTGTGTGTGTGTATGTTTGTGTGTATGAACATAAGAGACATCTTTCAAAAACATGAAACAAATCTTACACCGACCTCACATTTTTTAACAGTGTGTGTGTGTGTGTGTGTGTGTGTGTGTGTGTGTGTGTGTGTGTGTGTGTGTGTGTGTGTGTGTGTGTGTATGAATATAAGAACTGAAGATGAATAGAGATGTTGTCAAAAGAGCAATAAATAAAGAGCAGTCTGACTTTGCAAACTCAATACAGTATTGATTGGAACAATGCAGTCACCTTGCGCTCCATGTGAGTGTGTTACACAGTGCTCCAACACAGTGTGCATTTACTGACAAAAATACTTCATCAGATGTAAGAGCGGTGGACAAATACACACAGTATTGCGGCACGTTGACATGTCGTTGTCTGGGCCAGAGACATGCACATTTAACAGGAGATTTCCAAATGCAGAGCGAAACAATCTCTGATGCTTAGGTGTGTGTGTGTGTGTGTGTGTGAGTGAATGTCCCTCACCATGGCTACCGCTGTCACACAGGTGGATCTGTTGAGCCTTGGGGAGCTCATTACAAGATTTTGAAGGAATTTATTTAGTGCTGTACAAGACAGTGTTGACATGACGCAACACACACACACACACACACACACACACACACACACACGGGTTGGAGAGACACAGCTGAGTACCAGTCAAAGTTTTGGACACGTTTAACAGATCTTAAAAACCTTCTTCTTTTTAAGAAAATTCTTTTTTAATTGATAAGTTGGAGCAGATAGTGAAGAAAAACAGCCAACAAGTGTCCAGAATACATGTGAATTCTTCAGTACAGTTTAACAAGCATTAGTGTGCAGAGCTGGAGTATAGACACAGAAGAAGCTCATGTCAAATGTGATTTCATTTGGTTTTGTCAGTATCATTCTGAATTGTGTTTTTCATAGTTTTTAATGCCTTAGTGTAAAATGTGGAATATTATAAAGGGGCTGTATGTAAGAGCTTTCATGTATCAATCACTTTTTTATTGCACTGTGAACAGCTTTTTATGAGTAAAATAAAGTCTGTGGCAAACATATCTTGATGATGCTTTGACGTTTTGCTCCTTTGACCTTTTTGATTTTAATGAACTAATCTTACGTAATTACTGTGTTTGTCCAGTTGATTTTGCCCAATGTACTTGAAATGACAAAATGGACTCGAAGAAAACAAAAACTTTTGGGAGTATTAGTAAAACCCAAAAAGCCCATGCAAAATAAATAAACAAATAACAAATATATATAATATGTATATGTTTTTTTTTTTACAGTGTGGTGACAAAACAAATTCTACTGATCTATTTAACTTTTTTTTTAGACATAATTTATTATAGTAGTGACAGTAAATTATAATTGCAATCTAAGCCTATAAGTGCATGTTGTTAATTAATGTTCCTCATTATTTATTTGTGCGATTTATCTTTAATATTTAACTCAATATGAACTTGTTCACTGAGCTACATTCAGTCGTGCTGATATTCAGTAACAGGACTTTAGTGTGATATCACTTAAATATATGAGGACTGTGTGTAAGATATAAATGCTTCACAACAAGGGTTTGCTCTGAGTCCTGCATAATCTATTTAGTCAAGCATGCATGGACTATATCGAGGCTCAACATAAGCTGCATATATACATGATAATGTGTGCACGCAAACACTCTGAGCTATTCCACACACACACACACACACACACACACACACACACACACACACACACACACACGCTCACACACACACACACACACACACTGCCCCTATCCCTAAACCTACCCATCACAGGAGACATGCTGCATTTAAAATTTTTTAATAAAACATTGTTTTTTTATGTTTTTTAAGCCATTTGATTTATGAGGACTTTTGAAATGTCCTCATAAAACACCCATAAGTTGTAATACCAGTGCAATACACATGTCATTATACAAATTTGTGTCCTCATAAATCACATAAACAAACCCACACACACACACACACACTGCAGACCACAGAGGCATGCAGGCTTTCCTCGTGAAGGACATAATTAAATGTTCTCAGATAAAGCAATCTCCTTCATTCCCGCCCAGCACAAAGCAACAATAACTTAGTTAACTCGCATTCAATTTCTGATGCTGAAGCCTTTTCTCTGCCTCTGGTGTGCTCGTGTTTTCCACTGGAAATCTTCCTAGCGGTAGATAGTTTAATATCAGTCCACATATGAAGGAGGTGAGATGGTGGACGGCGCATTAGCGATTAATCAGAGTAATTTGAGTTAAGCTGCTTTACATCCATCATAAGCAGAACAGCAGGCCTTCATAGAGACACATGCACATATACAGGTGTACAGTTTATAGGCCGACAGTATTTTGTTATTATTATTATACACATAGGCCTACTGTATTACAAGTTAGTAAATACATTATCTTAATTTATCATGTGTCTGTCTGATCCATTATGAAAACAAATATTATTCTTAAATTACATTTGATTTATCTAATGCAAAATCCCCACTCACACTCTTTTCATCAATGACACAGACATGGGGTGACAAGTCATCTCAATGCTAATGACCCAAAATTCACCCCTAATTACGTAATGTACCACAAATTGTGTATCAAAATAAACCGGTTCTAATATTAACTAACATAGATTTAAAACATTTAGAAATTATTGTAACATTTTTACCTGTCTGGGGGAGATTACTTTTTTAATCAAGATTGAAAAGTCAATGAGGACAAAGGTAGGCTATGTTAACCAACAAATGAACAGATGCAAACGCTGACCATCCTCCTCCTCACCTGTAATTCACCAACATATAATATATACACTCACCGGCCACTTTATTAGGTACACCTGTCCAACTGCTCCTTAACACTTAATTTCTAAGCAGCCAATCACATGGCGGCAACTCAGTGCATTTAGGCATGTAGACATGGTCAAGACAATCTCCTGCAGTTCAAACCGAGCATCAGTATGGGGAAGAAAGGTGATTTGAGTGACTTTGAACGTGGCATGATTGTTGGTGCCAGAAGGGCTGGTCTGAGTATTTCAGAAACTGCTAATCTACTGGGATTTTCACACACAACCATCTCTAGGGTTTACAGAGAATGGTCCGAAAAAGAAAAAACATCCAGTGAGCGGCAGTTCTGTGGGCGGAAATGCCTTGTTGATGCCAGAGGTCAGAGGAGAATGGCCAGACTGGTTCGAGCTGATAGAAGGGCAACAGTGACTCAAATAACCACCCGTTACAACCAAGGTGGGCAGAAGAGCATCTCTGAACGCACAGTACGTCGAACTTTGAGGCAGATGGGCTACAGCAGCAGAAGACCACACCGGGTGCCACTCCTTTCAGCTAAGAACAGGAAACTGAGGCTACAATTTGCACAAGCTCATCGAAATTGGACAATAGAAGATTGGAAAAACGTTGCATTATTTTCTTGGCACTCTTTGGGCCCCTTGGTACCAATTGAGCATCGTTGCAACGCCACAGCCTACCTGAGTATTGTTGCTGACCATGTCCATCCCTTTATGACCACAATGTACCCAACTTCTGATGGCTACTTTCAGCAGGATAATGCGCCATGTCATAAAGCTGGAATCATCTCAGACTGGTTTCTTGAACATGACAATGAGTTCGCTGTACTCAAATGGCCTCCACAGTCAGCAGATCTCAATCCAATAGAGCATCTTTGGGATGTGGTGGAACGGGAGATTCGCATCATGGATGTGCAGCCGACAAATCTGCGGCAACTGTGTGATGCCATCATGTCAATATGGACCAAACTCCCTGAGGAATGCTTCCAGCACCTTGTTGAATCTATGCCACGAAGAATTGAGGCAGTTCTGAAGGCAAAAGGGGGTCCAACCCGTTACTAGCATGGGGTACCTAATAAAGTGGCCGGTGAGTGTAGTTTAAATGATTAAAAGAGTTCCCACATCTTGACCAACCAATGACCATGACACTTACAATGATTACTCAATCACGAATTACTCAAATTACTTAAAGGATGAAATTAATCATTTTATGGGCATTGCATTCTCAAAGTTTCCAGCATAATAAATAGGCATATAGGCTACTAAATAAATATTTAATTGCTGGTAATGTATTTCCCTGACGTTTCCATGATTTTTCCATTAGCCTACATCAATGTTCAATTCAATTCACATTTATTTGTATAGTTTTCACAATTCACATCATTTCAATGCAGCTTTACAGAAAATGCACGAGTCCAAATTACAATTTATCCTCTGTCATCAGAGGTAACTGTCTAAGTTATGTAGGCTAGGCTATTTCAGAAATGTATAGGCTACAAAATCACAGTTAGCGAAAAGGGTTAATGCAGAAACGTTAGCTCATTGAAGTAACCTAATGAATGTTTGGAAATCACCATATTTCTAGTTTTTTCATGACTGCGGGAACTGATGTTATTATCTGAAAGACTTTATCTGTGCGACTGCAGTCTTTGAATCTCCAAGCGCCTCACGAGAAAAGAAATCTGTACGGAGACAGAATGAACCGACTTCAGTGATCCATCGCTATCTTCTCTGATTGGTCGAGCTAGAGCAGCGGTGCCTCGGTTTGCTCTCTGATTGGTTGTTTTCGCAATAGGCCTGTGCAGCGCTCGCTCAGTCTGTTCTCTGATTGGTCGACAACGCGGTGGGCTGGAACAGAGCTGTCGTTACTGACATCCACCACCAACGGAGAGACAATAGGGCAACAGCAGTCGCTCTGTCGGATGTGTACAAGAATTAATAATATCAAGGCTTTAAGAAATATATAACAGAGGAGAGCTGAAAGACACATGCATTGCTCCTGATGTTCTAGTTTTAAACATTGACCACGACGGAATGACAGCGGTGTGTTTGCGTATCATTTGCTCCTTGAAAGGTAGGAAACATTGTATTTAACATTAATATAATTGATGAAATATGCATATTGATGCTCAGTGTCATTCTCATTTGCCACTGTCATTTGCCAGTAAGAACTGCTATACTGTTTAGGTAATATGCCTTACTTCCCTAATACCTTACTTTATTTTCAAGGTTTATAATACTTATGTATTATAATAACACAGTGTTGGTGCAAGAAAACAGTCAGACGCATCCATTCGTTGTTTTTTTTATTATTGACACAAGGTCTCAATGCAGCTGAGCCCTTCTCTATGTAATCTGCATAGGAAGCAATCCACTGAAGAACAATAGACTGAAACACATCTTGAGCTGCTGTTAGACGTGTGTAAGTGAAGTGAAGGCATGCCATTCATATAGGCTATATGTGTGTGTGTGTGTAAATTACATGCTAAAGAGAGATGGTTATTCATTTACTTCTTGTTTTTTTATATTGCATGCATGGATAGCCATGCACATGCACACTCACACAAACCCAAAGGCGTAAAATGTACAGTCAGTGCATGAAACTGAATGTCCTGTTTATAACTGGTATTGTTCAGACAGGATTTTGCTGGCTAGATGACAACACATTTAGATGCAAGCTTAATGAGTAATATAGGGTTATTACAGGGCAGATATAATGTGGGCTAGATGCTTGATATTTTAGATTTGGCAGTTGAGATTTGACACTGACATTTTTACAGAACATTTACTCTGTATTTACATATTTGTTTACTGTGTGCGTGTGTCTGTGTGTGTGTGTGTGTGTGTGTGTGTGTGCGTGCAAAATAAGCTGAAAATGGCCAAAATACTGGCCAATGCATGAGACTGTCACTAGATGTGAGTATTCAGACACACACAGCTGTGTCCTTTGTCTAGATGAACTTCATTATTTGAATTCCAAGATATGATAACCAGAATTTCAAGTCAGTCAAAAGTCTAATAATGTTTAAACTGTGGTGCTGGTGACATTGTTTCATTCTATGACGTTTGTGGAGAAACAATCCTTTAACTGCTTGAATTTAATGAATTGCAAAATTGTGGTCAAGCAACTTTGGTCAGGCGTCCTGCAATGTTTGAAATAAGTATATTTACTAGACCTGAACTGAATCTAGGATTATACGACCAGCTAGAAAAGACCTTTCATGCACAGAGCCACGCAGTCAATACCATTTGCAATCCTGTTTACTTCCATAATCTGCCATATTTCTGAATGAAACAGTATATTAAAATAACAAATAATGATATTTATTTAATGATAAAAAGTCTCAAACTTAGATTTGACCCTCCAGGAATTAAAGGGATCTTTTAAAGTGGCCGTTACATCAAGCGGGCGGCTGGAGGAAGGGTGGGGGATGAGAGGCCGTTAAAAGGAACGAGGCGGAGAAATTATTCTTTTGATAAAAGATTATCAAGACAAACATTTTTTATGCACCTGCACAATAAGACATGCATTAAAATATATATACATATTTGGAAAATTTTGATTGTATGTTGTCTCGTGCTCACTGTGAAAGCAGGACCAAGCCTCGAGCCCTTAGTGTCTCCAGTGATCTGACTCAAGCGTGAACATATAATGCTTCATAGCACTGTGAGCATCGTGTGTGTGTGTGTGTGTGTGTGTGTGTGTGTGAGTGAACAGAACCAGCACTAACAGGGATTGTCAGGTTTTCTCTAAAACAGTGGTCTCAAACACAGTTCCTGCAGGGCGACTGTCCTGCGAGAGTTTAGCTCATAATCATTTGAACTTTTTCTGTTATGTTTTTGCACTGACTCTGGGTACTTTTACATGACAACGATGTACTAAACGTTTTTCCTTTGCGTTTTTTCTTTGTACAGACGACAACACTGTCAAAATGATCCCTGTTCACACAGAAAATGACTAAAATCGCTGTATTAATCCTGCCAGGCCAGTAGATGGCAATGTCACTTTGTAAAGAAACACTACACACCTGAACACGTAATACACATGCGCATGACGTCACAGTTTTCACAAATTCACATTTTTGTAGTTTAAATGTAGATGATAACTGTATCGTTTTTAAAAACATGCACTTTTGAATCCCGTTTTCAAAAGTTTTCGTTTTCAGGACCCAAAACGCTGTTGTCGTGTCGAGTAGCAAAGTGTTGGACTATAAGCCAAACAACAAAATGATTGATAAGAAATCGGAGGTGCACAATACAACATGGAAGAGACAGTAGGAAGTAATAAGAAAACCCAAGGAGCAGGACCAAGTTTAAATGACTTTATTTAGGACAGAATGACTAACGTTTCGACGCCCATGCGTCTTCTTCATGCGTCAAACAGTCGATGGCAACGATGTACAGAATTTAAAGAATCTAAATCCCAGGTATTGGCCACTGGCCTTGGTGGGCGTGGGACATCAATTATTAAATCCTATACAAGCACTCAGGTCTAGACCCGCTAGCAAAATACAGTTGCCTCAGAATGTGAACTATAAAAAACACGAGAGGCCCAGCTCCTCATAAAGGCCATTCGGTTCTACTGCGTTGAGAGTGAAAATCCAGAAAGCCTCTCGTTGTAGTAGGGACTTCACTATATCCCCTCCTCGTTGGGAGGGTAGTTCTATACCCCAAATGATTACTCTTTTTGTGTGTGTGTGTGTGTGTGTGAGAGAGAGTGCATGTGTGTGTGAGAGAGTGCATGTGTGTGTGAGTGCATGCATATGATTCAATAATTGATGTCCCACGCCCACCAAGGCCAGTGGCCAATACCTGGGATTTAGATTCTTTAAATTCTGTACATCGTTGCCATCGACTGTTTGACGCATGAAGAAGACGCATGGGCGTCGAAACGTTAGTCATTCTGTACTAAATAAAGTCATTTAAAACGTTCTGTGCTCCGGTCCTGCTCCTTGGTCCCAGCTAGACCTTGGGTTTTCTTATTATATTAGTGTCATGTTCCGTGAGCACCGACTGGGCTGAAGCGCACGGGACCCCTTTCTACAGTAGGAAGTCACTTAGAAGCAATTAAATTAAAGGGTAGTTCATTCAAAAAATTTTATTCTGTCATTTTACTCACCCTCATGCCGATCCATTTATTTTCTGATTCTCTTTCCTCTGTGGGACACAAAAGACTAGCCTATATTTTTTAAAAATGTCTGTCTATTTTTTTTCTGTCCATATACAATAAAAGTCAATGGTGCCTGACAGGGGTGTCACAATACCCTCATGTCACGATTCGATACCATATACTGAACTCACGATACGATATTATTGCGATACTCCAAGACGTATGATAAAAGGATAACAAAAAATTTGATTTTACATTGTGTGTGTAAGTGAAGAGGCTTGGACTTGGTGCTGGAAACCCAAAGCACAGGACAATCCAGAATAACAATATTCATGATTATGAAGCTGAAAATTCAGAATTATTTTAGATGAATATGCTTGATCTCTTTCACTGACAAGATATATGTAAAATAGGCCAGTTTTTACTGGTAACAGACATTTGGCATTATCAGGACCCACAAATATTCCCCCATAACTTTATTATACATTATATTCAACATTATAGTAGTTTAATGTAGCACTGACACTAAAACTCTGTAAACTTGATTTTTTTTTCTCACACAGTAATTTTTATTTTGAGTGAACTATACACAACACATATTGTCACTATCCACGATACATATTGTAGCATTTTTGTATTGCAATGGACAAGATATAATGTTACACCCTTAGTGCATGATGTTATCTGGACCCTAGCGTTCTTCAAAATATCTTCTAGAAGAAAGAAATGAAACGGCATGAGGATGAGTATTGAGAACACAATGTCACGAATTTCTTTCTGAGCTGAACTATTCCTTTAAGGCGTTGGAATAATCAATAGTTGCTCATTGGCATCCAGTTTGAGTATTCTCTGTATATTCCAGATATTAATTTCCTCTGCGCTCCCGCTACACATGCTTGGCGCTGTGATTAATGATAGAGGGATTTGTGCTGCAAAATCATTCGACAGGCTTATATATCTAGCCTCCATACACTGATTACTCCATAACTCCAATGGCAATTTCAATCTAGTTTTGAACCCTGACTAGTTCAGTTTTCAGCACAAGACAAATCTTCTTCATTACGAAGACTGATGGCAAGAGGTTTTCTGAAAGTACACAAGGTCCTCACACCATTTTCAGCTGCCACTGGTGGTCTATCTGTCTGCTATATTAACATGGGAACAGAGTAAATAAAATGTACTGTCGACAAACTAAATGAGTCTGCCGAGCACTTTCTGTCAATATCTGTACAGGTTTCTCACGTTATACTGTAAATTGGTAAGAAAGGATTTGTACAAACACCAGGACTATCTGCACTAGGGAGCAAACTACTTCAAGTCTTGTATATTTGTTTAAATAAATGTACTAGATATTAAATTACTGAAGTAAAATGCGACTTAAGTGTCTAAGTCAAACAGATGTCCAAACCCCAAGGCTCCGGTTCCTCCGTCAATAAAAGTCTAGATAGGATTTTTTCAGCCATTTTATGACCGCCAGGCAAAATCTCCAGACACAGCACTTTCAAGCACACTTCTCCTCAACAAGCTGCACGGTTTGAGCCGCCATTCATGTCCGAGTTATTCACTGAAGTGATAATAATTATGTTTAGGGGTTGTTTGAGTCCTGAATCCCGAATATCAGCATAGTGATGCTTGAAGAGAACCTTCTTTCATTTAAGACACTTGCCAATGTTGTAGTTGTAGTCTAGATTACTATTGCTATGCACTCTCTACATAAACAGTGCTCACCTCTAAAGGACTTAGATGGATATTAGATGAGTGTAGTGGCGTAAGAGCCCGTATAGCACTGGTTACGCTGCTTGTAATTATGATTACCTTTAAATGGCTCAGCACAGGATTTTGGCAGCCACATCATCTCTTACAGTATTGCTTTTTCTGAAGCTGGAGGAGGAGAGCCAGAGAAGTAAACAGTGAACACAAGATAAGGAAGAGGTCAATAAAGCACCAGGCTCGGCACATTGTGGAGATGAAGCGAGCTGTGCTACAACACGGCACATTCACTGGAGAGATGAGGAACTGTGTGGGCTGAAGATGTGTGTACGTCCACTGAAAGACCCGCTTAGAAAAGGACATCCAGTTACTGCTCATTATACTGTTATTGTACACATCTATCTATCTATCTATCTATCTATCTATCTATCTATCTATCTATCTATCTATCTATCTATCATCTATCTATCTATCTATCTATCTATCTATCTATCTATCTATCTATCTATCTATCTATCTTTCTGTCCATCCATCCATCCATCTATCTATCTATCTATCTATCTATCTATCTATCTATCTATCTATCTATCTATCTATCTATCTATCTATCTATCTATCTATCTATCTATCTATCTATCATCTATCTATCTATCTATCTTTCTGTCCATCTATCTATCTATCTATCTATCTATCTATCTATCTATCTATCTATCTTTCTGTCCATCTATCCATCCATCCATCCATCCATCCATCCATCCATCTATCTATCTATCTATCTATCTATCTATCTATCTATCTATCTATCTATCTATCTATCTATCTATCTATCTATCTATCTATCTTTCTGTCCATCTATCCATCCATCCATCCATCCATCCATCTATCTATCTATCTATCTATCTATCTATCTATCTATCTATCTATCTATCTATCTATCTATCTATCTATCTATCTATCTATCTATCTATCTATCTATCTATCTTTCTGTCCATCCATCCATCCATCCATCCATCCATCTATCTATCTGGGACATTCTTGTTACTTGCATCATCTTGCAAATGTTCCCCATGTTTTCCCCTTGGAGAATGGTTCATACAGAGCATATATCAAGCAAGCGTATTTAAAATTCAGCTGTGATGTGGTTGTCACTTTATTTCGCAAGTCAATGACGCATGAACAGAACTGTAGCAGTAGCAGTCTAATCAATTGTTTTCTGCCTCGGTGTGAATGTTGCCCATCAGATCAAGACTTTCTTATTATCTGACACAGCCTCTCTTTTATCTTATTTGTGAGTCTTCAATCCTTGAGATGGGAAGTGGAATGACCTACATTTGGGGTTCAAAGTGTTTGATGAGTAGCCAAAAAAAAACTAAAAAAGCAGCTCCACACTTTCCCCCTCTCTCTCTCTCTCACACACACACACACACTTACTTTCATATTTCCACAGATGGTGTCAATGTACAGGAAGTGCTGTCATCCTGTCTTATTCAACACAGTCTTCTCTATTAATGAGCACTGGCAGGACCGATGTGCCATCAGGACTGCAAATTCATTCAGAAATCTCATCAGGCGGTCTGTTATATTAGTGGAAACCCCATTGAGCATTCTTTAAGATGGTCATTATGAAATCACGACATTCTAATTTTGTTTTTCACAGCATTCACAATGCCTTTAAATTGTTTTCCCACATATGCTAAAACAGCAGATGTTTAGAGAAATAAAAGCATGCCGATACTCCATGTTGCAATTTTCGGTAACAATTTAATTTACAGTGTCCTTGTTACATGTGTTAAATGTTCTTACTAACACTAAATTATGCAATTAAATGATTACAAGGAACTAACCCTAAAACAAACCATAATCCTAACCCTATAGTAAGTACCAGCTGTTGTTCATTAATACTTACCTTAAAATACAGTTTAACCAAATTTTCAAAAAATTATTTATAATTTAAATTATGTTGCACATACCGGCATCATATTGGCCATTGGTCACCCTATTCTGACAATCTTACGTTTCTTAGAAAAGTGATAGCATGCAATATCTTCAGCAAGGTTCATGTTTTGGGTGTCATTCATGTTCACAAATGGTGTCAGACTCAAATGCCCAGCCTCTTAGACTGTGCTTGTACTATTTGTTGTGCATTGTAACTTAATGAATGATATTCTTCTCGTTTTGTTCTGTTTGGCTGAGCCGATATAGTCCATGTTAGCTGAAACAATTGAACATGGTGTTATGCAACAGGCCAGTTTGTCCTCTAACACCTTTCGGAGAGTGTTTCGTGGTGAGGAAGTAAAAAGCCCTATGGGACATTGGGACTGTGTGATTTTAGCATTACAAAAGGGATCGGTCCGGGTCTGTATGCTCTGATCTTTTGTTCTGCTCAGTTCCTCTCATGCGTTCTCATTTGAGATACAGTCTGTGATGTCGTGCACATGAAAGGGCGTCCACAGAACAGAAAGAAGATCAGTGAACGGTAGGGTGCATGAGGTTATATAAAGACTTGTTTGCGTTGCTAACCAATGCCCGCAATCTCTGTAACTGTGATGTTACTGATAAAGTGTGTGTCCAATGCAATCAGATTCAGCTGCCTTAGGTGTGGAAATAGTTATTTTAGGGTATTTTATCATGTATATCAACAATCTCCTCTTTTTTTTCTTTCTCCTGCCTTTAGATTTTTAAATCATCACCGTTGTCGTGGTAACTGGCCTCTCCGTCTCTGGAATAATGAGCTCCTCACCTCACATGTCCCGTTCCTCGATTGACATCCTGGAAGAGCTACAACTCATCACTGCCGAGAACCTGGAGAAACTGGACTTTAATAAATACTATGAGGTCATCAGGGAGCTTGGGAAGGGCACCTACGGCAAGGTGGACCTGGTCATTCACAAGATCAGAGGTAGGTTGAAGGGGATGGACAGCGTGGATGATATAGACGGGGCTTGATCATTTTGTGAGGGTAATATAGAAGTGTTCATCACTGGCTTTTCAGCAAAACATCATTCCAAAAACACATTCTAAAAACATCATTCCAAAAACACATTCCAAAAACACATTCTAAAAACATCATTCTAAAAACACATTCCAAAAACACGTTCTAAAAACATCATTCTAAAAACACATTCTAAAAACATAATTCTAAAAACATCATTCTAAAAACACATTCTAAAAACACATTCTGTAAAACCTTGCTGTAAAAAAACGGACAAATTCTAACAGTAACATAGCATTTTCCATTAAAACAGTAATATACCGTAGAAATCAATGCATTATGGGTAATATTTGTTATTTTTGAGAAAGTATCCTTCAGGAATATCCTGTGAATTAACAGCGCTCAAAGTCGACTTTTAGAGGCCGTGTTCCAAATCACAGCCTATACCCTCATTCACTATTCCCTACATAAGCTCACTAATATAGTCCTCTTGACAGAGTGAATACAAATATTTGAGTGAATTCAGACACTGATGAACACCTGACACGCAGAATCACTGACGAACAGAGGAACAAGAACAGAAAAAAGAGTAGAGATGAGCAGAAACAGTGTGAAACCAGTTTCTTTCATGTAAAGAAGTTATTGTTGAGAATTAACTATGTTTAGATGTTGTTTTAGTGAAAAGAATAAAGTTAGTAGTCACCATTATGGTGATGAGTGTTATTTTTTACCATTCATTTACAGGACTTTTTTTTTTCTTTTTTTTCTTTTTTTTTTTACAGTTTAGTACCTCCATGCAAATTTAAAGACCATAAGTAATGAAAGTATATGAAAGCACATAATGACCAGGGTCTGCCAAACACCATAAAAGCAATACATACAACTCGTTTGCTACTGGGTCTTCTGTAGACTCTGCTCTTCATTTAATAGTAATTGATGTCTTGAGATATGAAAAGGATCTCATTTGTGTTTTTTCTTTCCTATGTGAATTTTTCCTATTCAAACTGACTGAGAATGTTTGTACACAAAAATGAAATCCACCTACACCTACAAACACACAAGCACACATTTCTCCCCGTCCTATGAAATCATGCATTATTTATCAGTCATCTGTCATATTTTCAAGATCCTCCAGACCACATACGCTTTCACACGAGAGCTTTTAGAATGGACACAAGTCAATCTGACATGTACGTTTCGTTCATCTGACTATTGAATAGAGGGTCTTGTGCACAGTTCATAGATTCACCAGACAAACACAAGTGCCGTTCTCTATGTAGAATTTTTTGGCAGCTCACATCTCCATCTGAGATGCTATGTTGTTTTTTTTGCTAAGAAAAGCCTTTCGATTACAGTATGTCCATGCTGTTCTTTGTGAACAGGAGATGGTGAAGCTAGTCAACCAACATGTGTTTTGTCTGGAGGTGCTTCATGGCCAATGGCTGGTTAAAGGATTAGTTCACTTTTTAAAAAACTTTTGCTGATAATTTACTCCCCCCATGTCATCCAAGATGTCCATGTCTTTCTTTCTTCAGTCGAAAAGAAATGAAGGTTTTTGATGAAAACATTCCAGGATTTTTCTCCATATAATGGACTTCAGTGGACCCCAAACGGTTCAAGGTCCAAATGACAGTTTCAGTGCAGCTTCAAAGGGCTTTAAACGACACCAGACGATGAATAAGGGTCTTATCTAGCGAAACGATCGGTCATTTCAAAAATAAATAAAAAAGTTTAAGTTTTATAAGCACAAATGCTCGCCTTGCTCTGTTCTGTGATGCGCGTTCGTGACTCACGTAATACGCAATTACGTTGAAAAGGTCACGCGTCGACGGAAGTACCGAGTCAGTGTTTACGAATGTGAGGAAGGAGGACCATTTACACATATTCAAATGTCTTTGTGTCAGTTTATCGTTTAAATGCCCATTTCGTGTGCGTATCATGGGTGTTTTAATATTAAAAAGGCTAAAAGAAATTTTTCGTCAGGACAGAAGCGTGACCTTTTCAACGTAATTACGTATTACGTGAGTCACGAAAGCGCATCACAGAACAGAACAGAGCAAGGCAAGCATTTGGGCTTATAAAACTTAAACTTTTTTATTTATTTTTTAAATGACGATGGTTTGTCTAGATAAGACCCTTATTCATCGTCTGGTGTCGTTTAAAGCCCTTTGAAGCTGCACTGAAACTGTCATTTGGACCTTGAACCGTTTGGGTCCACTGAAGTCCATTATATGGAGAAAAATCCTGTAATGTTTTCATCAAAAACCTTAATTTCTTTTCGACTGAAGAAAGAAAGACATGGACATCTTGGATGACATGGGGGTGAGGAAATTATCAGCAAAAGTTTTTTTAAAAGTGAACTAATCCTTTAAGGCCTTGTTGGAACACCAGCAACCAAATCTGGGAATCAACTACCAAAACATACAGTATGATAGTGACCATCATGAAGGCATAGCTTAACAAAACAAGCACCTTCTCCCAGTTACAGTTTCAGGTTCTTTCAGGATATCCACATGTTCTGATCAAGACGTCACGTTTACCTTTCCTTTTCTGAAGCGTATTGATGGTCTCCAGCTTATAAAGTGCCCCCTGTTTTGCTTGTGCATTCTCCAGATTTCAAAGAGATGCAAAACACACCATCTGTCAGCATCCAAAATCCCCATCAGTCTCACCTCATTTATTATTTACATGCAGTATGGGCCATACTTAGAGGATTTATGCTGCAATGCATTGTGGGGGCAGTTCCAGGAACCCACTATCCCGCTAACCTCAGCAGAAGTCGTCTCGTGAGCTGTCATAAAACTTACATCTCAGGATATCTACTCTAAAACCTGACAGATATTGCATCTGTGTCATGGGACATCTTTCATGGGAAGTGTGTGTTTACCAACTGGAATATCACTAGAGGAGTGAGCTGAATTTGTATTTGCTTTTTTTGTAGTTTGCTTTAAGGCTCCGCTGTTCTTGACAGTTTCATGTTATTTGTGTATAGTAACATAATAACATTGTGTATGTATAGTTTGTCTATTCCATTAAAATGGATTCAAATATTGATGAAAGTTTCTCAGGGTTGTGTATTGTACTGTACCTCTTTAAGTTCTCTCTTTAATACTGCTACCCATCCAATACTCCTACAGGTTGTACATAACATCTCCGACTTCTGACCACTAAAATGTTCTATCGCCCGAAGTTTGTAGAGTGATATCGTTTCAGTTACTGAACATCAGACGTCTCCAAGCAACTAAATTGCAGAGGATAAATGATGCTGTGCAATGCTAACACTTGTTCTGCAGGTGTACGATTATCAGCAGAGAGGATCATGTGTTTCATACTGTGTTTTACACACCTACGGCTTAATTATCTTGTAATGTAGGAACTCACTGATGCATTTCAACGGCTTAAAAGGGAATGTTTGTCATTAACTGATGTCCTACACCTGCATCAATTTCCCAAGTTGAAAGTCTGACTTCAAGTGGTGTTCAAATACACATTTACCAAGTAGGAAGTTCAGACATTCAGAATGTAATGTAATGTAATATCACCTGCAACCAACTAGCATGGATAACATCATGGATTACCAGACTCTGATTATTTAAAAAGTCTTTTTGCTATTTAAAATAGGACAAGCCCTTAGGTGTATATATAGGAAATATGTCAACAAAGAGTTTGTCAAACCATTACATGTCTTTACGAATCTTTATTTGCACAGAGGACTACACTGTAGTATCTCAGTACATCAGAAAGATGTACTGCGTTTGCGTTTTTCTGTGATCAACTACAAATTTTAATGCGACAATTCAGTCCCAGATTACGAGCTTTCACAGTTAAAGGAACTAGTTCCCCCGAGAACTAAATTTGCCCTAGGGCCATTTTCCTGGTTGCATTCGCACCGCCAGTAAGAACTCTGAAGTAACGTTAGCCAGCCGACAGTGATGTCATTTAAGTGCAACAACGTCAACAACTGGAGAATGGAGGACGGCGTGATTGGAGCTGTGTTTTGTTGTGTGTGTCGTGGGATTCGTGATGGAACGTAGACGTATAAGTTGTGCGATGGAGAGGGCTAAAAGACGATATCTCCTACGACAACTTGCAGTGATAAACAACACAATACCGCAGACAAAGGTGACAGGTAAATGCCGTTAACATTAGCCGTCTGTATGTTTATGTCTTTTAACAATATAAAACACTTTACTCTTTAAACTTTACACAGTTTTACAAATGGTAGGTGCTGTTTCGAATGGGATGTGTTCGACCAATCAGCGTACACTTACTTTATTGGTAGTTTCTATTGGGTTGGGTTAGACCCTTCTCTAAAGGAGTTAAAGGACTAGTTCACTTTAAAAAAAACTTTTGCTGATAATTTACTCACCCCCATGTCATCCAAGATGTCCTTGTCTTTCTTTCTTCAGTCGAAAAGAAATTAAGTTTTTTGATCAAAACATTCCAGGATTTTTCTCCATATAATGGACTTCAATGGGACCCAAACGGTTCAAGGTCCAAATGACAGTTTCAGTGCAGCTTCAAAGGGCTTTAAACGACACCAGACGATGAATAAGGGTCTTATCTAGCGAAACCATCGTCATTTAAAAAAGAAAAAAAAAAGTTTAAGTTTTATAAGCACAAATGCTCGCCTTGCTCTGTTCTGTGATGTGCGTTCGTGACTCACGTAATACGCAATTACGTTGAAAAGGTCACGCGTAGGCGGAAGTACCGAGTCAGTGTTTACAAATGTGAGGAAGGAGGACCATGTTTTCATCAAAAACCTTCATTTATTTTCGACTGAAGAAAGAAAGACATGGACATCTTGGATGACATGGGGGTGAGTAAATTATCAGCAAAAGTTTTTTTTAAAGTGAACTAATCCTTTAATTTAGTTCGTCCACAAGGCATTCCTAGAACTACGTTCGTTCCCAGTCCCTGCGGTGCAAACAAGCCAAAAAGAAAGTTCAAGGAACTAGGAACAGGTTCCTCCGGTGCAAAAGCCACTATTGTCTATCATCTGTCTGAGCAGGTGCAACTGTCGGCTGTGCTTATAATGAAGGTCCTTTGTGAAGGCCTTTATCTTGTACACACAGGCAGCTTCTGCTATCTGTTGTGTTATGTAATAACAAAGTTGGGGGCGGGGGTTCCTCTTGCCATTTGACCTTCCTTTTAAGTGCTTAGCAGCTGCTAACCATCTGTAGTGTTATGGAAAGGACTTCTATAGTGATTCTCAAGCAAAATCTGTCTTTTTTTGACATTGACGAGACAATGCCGTAAGACATTGTGACTGGCAATCACAGTTTGTCCCATTTAGTGAGTAAATATGCCTCAAAAATTGAACAGCAGAAAACGATACACATTTAAAATATGGCATATGGCACGAGTGTCTGTGAACACTGGGGAAATTGGTGGAAATGTGTCGTCAATATTTCACAGACAGAAAACCGTGGAAGTGGAATACACAGTTCTGCATGTGGATATGGCGTTTTCAGACCTGTAGATGGCTTCCTTTGTTCCTTAACGGGGATTAAAATTGTTGCAATGTTGCAATTTTTTCTTGGTTTGGTTTGCTTACACAAGGCAGCATTTAAAATGGACCAAAACACAAGTCACGTGTGTGTAAACCATCCTCCCATTGGTTAAAGCGCACCAGTTTATATTCCGGCCTCCGGGATTCTGCTCATAGCGGTTATCCGTCATGATTAAATCAAATGATTAAAGCCCGTCTCTTAGAGATGCTCGCTAAACAGTAAACACCTTGTAAATTGGGTATTTTCATGTGTCTTGGACAGTTATGTTTGTCTGATCAAATTTTAATTAGGCATTTCACTTCGTCTTTGCTCCAGGTTAACCCATGATTCATTTTGAGTGGCATTTGCAAAACAAACACCCCATATTGAGAGACAGTCTAGTTTGTTGGTCCATTGGGTTGGATTGCTTTCTCGCCACAAGTGAACCGCTCCAGAGCTTGTTTTCAAGCGGCCCAGACCGCCTTGTTCAGGCAATCTTGGACCGATTGTTTTGGTGCGGTTCCAAGAGCGATTGTTGTGTTCATATATGCCCAAATTAACCGACCTTAGGGAGAAAACACACCCGGTTCTGAAACAAACCCTCCAAACGTGTCAGGTGTGAAAGTTCTTCCTCAGATGCATCTGTTACATTTTAAACATGATTTTGTTTATCGGTGGTCTGGTAAAAACCAGTGCAGATGTCTTCCAATCTGATTCGAGTCTGAGACCACCCTCCCTCCGAGTGAAAGTCATTTGATGCATTGATGCAATGAAACAGAATACAATGTGTTTACTGCAGTTGAACAACGCAATTAATCAAAGTGTGTAGCTAGAACTATTTGCATTCTTACTTTCATGGCTTTAATGAGCAAAAAATTAGAGCAGAATTAACCAACAGAAAATAGATTCATGTTAGCTGTTTTTGCTTCTGGTATTCGTTCAAATCCTTTCAAACTTGCTTTAAAAATTAATAGTCAAAGAAAGCTGTTCCCTTGAAAAGTTATTACCTATATTAATACATGACTTGACATGGTCTCTGCGTGACATTTAAAAAGAGCACATTCAGATCTCTGCAAGTAGGCCATTAGCTTTGTGTCAGCGGCAGAATAATCAGCAATGCTTTAAAAGCCAAGCAATGTTAACCTCTACCTCTGTTCCCTCCAGGCACGAAAATGGCCCTGAAATTCTTGCGAAAGAAAACCACTAAGCTGAAGAGTTTCCTTCGCGAGTACAGCATCTCTCTTTACCTGTCACCCTGTCCTTTCATCATCAACATGTTTGGCATCGCCTTCGAGACTGATGAATACTACATCTTCGCTCAAGAGTATGCGCTGGCAGGCGATCTGTTTGACATCATTCCTCCGCAGGTGAGACGACTTCTGTACCTCGCTTGAATCTCTTCTAATAGACATATTCATACTGTGTGCTAAAAAAGTCCTAAATTTAAGCATTAAAATTGTTTGGTTCTGTGAAGATATTTTTCATTTCTTATTGAACAGTATGCTAAATTTAGATTTTAGATATTTAGATTACCTTTATTGTCATTATAAACATGTATAAGGAATTGAAAACTATGTTGTACCAATAAACGTTTACCATTATCATACCATGTTGTACCATTATCATAAAATGTAAATCTCATTATTATGATGTTATTGGTTGTTTTGGGTGATTGCCAGGGTGTTGCTACAGTTTTTAGACTGGTTGTCAGTGCATTGCTATGTGGTGAGGATGTTCTGGGTTGTTGTTGTTTGGCATTAAGCCAAAAGAGCTCATCCTCCTCAAGTCTTTGTGATATTCTTGTCAATAGATATGACTCAGGTGCCTCCTTTAATGCAAATCGATGGGATTTTTCCTTTTCCTTAATGATCCTCTTCTATGTGTGACGCATAATTTGAGTCTCATTCATGTCTGGGTGATTTACATGGTGAAGTTTAATAATTAGGGTTAGGGTTTTGTTTGATTACTATTTTGCATCTCTGTATAATCCCCTTTTTACTTTGTTCAGTGTTGACAACCTAGCGACTTTGACTCTAGATTAAGTGACTTTTAAGACACATTTATAAAAAATATTTTTTTGTAAAGCGCCAAGTGGCAAACCTCTATTTAGTTTCCCAAACTTGTACTGTCATACTTTCCCACTGCAGGCACAACTATCCCTGCGTCTGCTTCATTATTGCAGCTAAGATGAGCAGCACATTCAGTTGAGGCTGTGCGCTGTCAAAGAAGAAATAAGACAAACAATCATTTTAATATAAATATAAATCATGCAAATAGAGCAGCAGCATGAAAGTGACTCACATAATCTTAATGGGCTTTGTTTCAGTCACTATTTCATACTCTTGTTCCATTGCCTGACAATATAAACAGAGAAATGTGTAAATGAGAACAGATTTATAGGGGATTACTGTATTAAAATAAAGTATGTGAGCACAGAGAGTAGGAGAGAAACAAAGAAATGTAAAGGACTGACACTAGACACGATGACACAATGTAATGATTTCACTAATATGTAAATGAGCATATGACATCATCATCATTTAGTCAAGTCAAGTCACCTTTATTTATATAGCGCTTTTTACAATACAGAGAGTTATAAAACAGCTTTATAGAGATAACAGGAAAATAATGCAACAAAGTTTGTTTCTAGAAGAAAATAGCTTAAGTGACAGTCCAGCTTAAGTAAGTTCAGTGATGGTCATTTTTGTTGTAAAAAAAAAAGTTATTAATTTAGTTCATTCATGACCTATACATTTGTATAATTTATGTAGCCGCTCTCTAGCGAGATTTAGCAACTTTCTGAGCAGTCTTCAGCTACTTCCCATTGATCGTAGTTGGCAACAGTGCCTTTGTTGGCAGCTAAACGAGGACTTTGTGTTCCCTGCATACTTGTTGCTGCATTACAAAATGTCTTCAGATTTTGTCACTCTGTGAGAATCATGATAATATCCATTATGTAATCACATGGCGTCTAATTCTGTACTCTGTCCTTGTGCGTAGGTGGGACTGCCGGAGAACGTTGCCAAGCGCTGTGTGCACCAGGTGGCGATTGCTCTGGATTACCTGCACTGCAAGAAGATGGTGCATCGTGACATAAAGCCGGAGAACGTCCTCATCTTTGACAAGGATTGCCGGAAGGTGAAACTCTCAGACTTTGGCATGACGAGGCGCGCCGGCTCTCCGGTGAAGCGGGTGAGCGGGACCATCCCGTACACAGCGCCAGAACTGTGCGACCCCGGTCGACAGGAGGGCCTGTGCGTGGACTACAGCACCGACGTGTGGGCCTTCGGCGTGCTTCTGTTCTGCATGCTCACCGGGAACTTCCCGTGGGAGAAAGCGCTGCCGTCCGACGCCTTCTACGATGAGTTTGTGCGCTGGCAGCAGCGGCGGAGGCGGACCAGCGCAGTGCCTTCGCAGTGGCGTCGCTTCACTGACGATGCGCTCCGCATGTTTCGCTGTCTGCTGTCCATCGAGCAGGACCACCGATGCTCCGTTAAAGAGGTCTTTAGCTACTTCAGCCACTGCTGGATGCTCGACACGGAGAACGGGAACACGACACACGCCTCGGGCGGGAACTGCAATGGTGGCGCGGTGGTGAATAACCGTCAGGCTGAGCTTAGCTCTTCTTCCTCTGAAGAGGATGAGTTGGTGGACCGATTGAAGCAGCAGAGCTTGTCACCTGTGTGTGGAGTAGCTAAAGGGATCGTGATGGAGCCGGTGATGGCGCACTTCTCCTCTACATCCACCAACAGCTCGGCTTCCTCCAATGGCGGCTATGAGCGCGTCTCCCGTGACAGCAACGGCAACAGTGGTCGAATCCTGGTCACGACGCCAATTGAAATATGCGTGTAGAGAGGTCACTTGAATTAACCTACCTTGCACATACACTTGGGATCACTAGATGACAATAAGGACTCAAGTCCTTGCGAAGCATCATTAGGAAAAGTGCGTACAAGTGCTCCAAGAGCATCCCGAGGAGAGTTGACAGCGTGAAACTGTTCCCGATGAAGAGGATCTCTGAGGGAACGTGTAAGACTATCGACTAAGCCTGCTGATTGTGCATCAACCATGTTTTCCACGTATAATTAGACCAAAACGACATTGAAAACTTTGGAAGAATTGGGGAAAAAACTCTTCTATGAAAATATGAAGCAAACTCTATGAAAATATGGAGCAATATGTTGGCGAAAAAATGATTGAAATCAAATAAGATTTTAAAAACGTTGGAAAAAACAGCTAAAACATTTCGCGTGGAGACTTGACGTGGTTTCAGAAGCACAGTAGGAGCTGTGTTGGTATTGTTTCGTGCTTGTGTATCCCTGTGATCGGTCAGTGGATATGACTTATTGATTACTTTATACACAGCAAAATCCTCAGTGTTAAAATAACACTGAAAAGTGTGAATTATATAAACTCTGAGCAGAATGTTAAATGAACACTGAAGCAGTGTTAAAGTTAATGAGATAATTAAGTGATTTATTGAGTGATGATTGAGCATTATTGAAGACACCTGATGTTAACAAGCAGAATCACTGAAGGAGAAAACCATCATTTTAAGTCACCGTTATGGAGATCAGTGTTTGCTTTAGTTGGGCTCTTGACCCTTAAATCTTTAAAATTAGATTTTGTTTGGCTGCTGTACGTGAGTTATAACAGCTGGATGAACAAATGGTCATGGTCATCTGATAGTATTGGTTGTGTTTTAACATTATCATTATTTTACAATCATTTGACCTAAATCACTGAACTCATATAGAGGCCAATTTCTCAATTATGATTACTTTTTTAATTATGGTAGCACTTACCTTGTACGGCATAATATTTTACATTTTTACAATGTATTCAAAATAATTTTATAAAAGTTTCTCTTATACAAAATACCTTTTTTTTGTTGTTTTTTTGACACACAGACATCAAGAATCAGCCTGTGAATCTCAACAATGGGGACAATTATAAAGCATGTTGCAGTGCATTCTGGGTGCCACCAATCAAAACTCATTCATGGCTCCCATCATGCATTGCTGCATGAATAAATAATGAGCTTGTGGTCAGAGGTGATCTGTTTGTCACCATTGCTGAGACTCATACGCTAATTATTGATGTCTGTGTGTGCCTATATAAAGAATTTTCAACGTTTTCTTTTTATTGATTTGATCATTTGGATTTCATTGCAGAGGTTAAAAATATTATGCTGAACAAGGCCAGTGCTGATATAATAAATAAAGTAAACCTAAATTGGGCTCTATATTAGCTCAGTGATTCAGGTCAAATGATTGTGATATAATGATTATGTTAAAACACAACTAACACTCAGATCAGATGACCATGACCATTTGTTCATCCAGCTGTTATAACTCACGTACAGCAGCCAAACAAAATCTAAAGTTAATGATTTAAGGATCAAGAGCCCAACTTAAGCAAACACTAATCACCATAACGGTGACTTAAAAATTATGTTTTTCTCTTTCAGTGATTCTGCTTGTTAACATCAGGTGTCTTCAATAATTCTCAATCATCACTCAATTAATTACTTAATTATCTCATTAACTTTAACACCGCTTCAGTGTTCATTTAACACTCTGCTCAGAGTGTATATAATTCACACTTTTCAGTGTTAATTTAACACTGAGGATTTTGCTGTGTACGTGTGTTGTATTATTCATTTAGGTCTTGACCTTTTTGTTATTTATTTAATACTGTAGCATTACAGTGTTTAATTATAATATTTTGGAGAAAACACACACTCAAATCTCAGTTTGCTCACTATTAATCTGAAACTACCAAAAAAAAAAGTCCCTTAATTGCAGAAGACTGTTAAGGTTTGAATGGTAGATGCAAAACCTCTCTTCAGAGTAACGTATAAATGCAATCCATCTCTATCTAGGCATGCAGTACTTGGCCCTGCGTCACCTTATATGAAATAGTTGTACAAATCTTGCATTCAGAAACAGAGCTGTGGGTGTCCCGCTAAATACAAGAGAGATTTAGACATGACGGCTCCCAGAAGCACAAAACCCTTCAAAAACCCTTCAGCCTTTGTGTGTTGACATACAGTTCATACCGTACGAACAGTACAATACCGCATTACATACATTTCTTGTTTTGCGTTCTCTCTGAGCATCATGGATGGAGGCCCTGATAGCACACGTATTTCACTTGAGACGTCTTTTTGATTTCCTCTAGATGTCAGTTTTTGACCCCTTGATATGTCTTGGACAAGTTCCTGTCGGACGTTAGATCGATTTACATTTTATATATATGAATTTGCTCTTTTCAAGATGTTTATCAGATGTATGCGATGCGTAAAAAAGAGTGCTATGCTTTCCAGATGATGTTCTCTTTCATAGATGTCTTGTTGACATACGTGTGCTTCGCTTACCGAGTGAAGGATTTCTCAGGTATACCATTCACTGTGTAATATTCCAAAGTCAACATGAAATCAAAATTTATTATCTTAATACACATTTCTGGTCTTACTGTGCATGACTGGTCTTACCGACTTTGCACATTATTAAAATAAATAAATGAAAGATTTCAGCCTCTAAAAAGGTTTTATTTTTGGATCACATCACAAATCCTTATTACTTTCAAACACCTGACTTCATTCTGCTACAGTTTGTAAGAGAGACTTTTCACAAAGTATTCACAATTCAGTTGACGCCCTATATTTTTATCCTGTTTTACATTCAAATGTTAGTTGTGGTTATTAGTAAAAAATATTGTTAAAATGTGTTATTCATGTTGTCTTTAACATCCAGTTTGTTAATGTATGTGCAGGAAGGGTGTGTTAAATGAAGGTGTCATATTTATGTTTCATAACTAATGGGTTAGTGATGTCAAAATAAATCTGCTGCTCTGTGTCAGGGAATGAAGATCCAATTGAATATCTATATAAGATCCATTTATTTGAACCATTAGTTACATATTATAAATGTTACGCTGCTAAACCTGGTATACTTCGCATTTAGACTAAAATGACAATAAAGTGGATTGTACTACCCTGTTCCACACAAGTCTTGCGCAATTCTTTTTTTTTGTTTTTTTTTTGTTTGATTTTGTATTCTTGTTCGAAGAAAGGTAGCAAAAGGTGATGTGCTGGAACTGTTTTGATCTTGTGTTGTTAAAATTAAAATAATAAAAGTGTTGACGACAATGTTTGAAAGGTCATTTTGCATGGATATAACAGAAAACAGAAAAGTTGGTATCTGTGCTACTTTTTAGAATTGTGAATATTGTGTAGTAATACGTTCAATTAGCACAAGTTTGCATAACTTGATAAAAGTTTCAGTGGAGTCGAAAATGACAATGTGCAAATAATAAAATAAATGTTTTTGTATAGTTCATGTGCAGAACAACAGCAGGCCAACAGTGAAGAAACTCAATGTTACACTGAAAGACATTTTAACCCTTCGAAATGTTAGACCATTATGAAAATCTTTTGTTGAAAGCATAAAAGCAAACCAAGAAATATTTGCATGAATCAACATTGCTCTGGAGAAACATTGTAGAAATAAACACTAAAAAACTGAATGCTGTGGCTTGTGTTTTTTCTGAACCATTATAGAGGCTGGTTTTCATATGGATCAATCTGTGCTCGGTTTTGATTTTTGAGATGCTTAAATGCAAAGTGCCTTTACTTTTTCATGTCCCACCATATTAATCTGACTTCTGATCTTCCTGTTCCTATTATCTGAGGGTATTTCACTCCCTTTACCTGACCTTGAGTATCATATTCAGTCAAGCATGATTTGAACTCATGACAAATGCAATTGTTTATATCTGTAGACCAATGCGTTGTACACCCACCCGACATGAAAAATGAAGTAGAATATCCAGGATTGGTGCAAACTAAACTGAAACATACCTGGCTATCCACCTAAACCAGATTTGTGTGGTCCGTTCACGTCAAAGTATGGTTGGGTTTCCTGTAATTGTTCTTCCAATTCTTGTCGTGGCTTTGTTGCGTTGTTTTCCTTTAATAAATACACCGCTTGGAAAAGGTATATTTTACAAAATAAGTTCGACTCTAAAATTGCAAGAAATTCAAAGCCATATGCCTATCTTAAGTTGTGCTCCAAATTTGAAGCTCATATACACAAAGATTGAGAGATTTAAAATGCCATTTCCATAGTAACCCAATGTCTGATTTTTGTAAAATATGAATTTTGAGTGTTTATACTAATTTATGATGATTACTAAAATATGTAATAGGGACTAACTGGCTTTAATGTATTCAGTCAAGCAATATTTGAACTCATGACCAATGCAATTGGAAGTTGTAAACTCACCGGAACATTTTAAAGACATGACAAATGACGCAGGATAAATGGCAGTAACATGCAGCAAAATTGTTGAGAAAACATCATGGTAAATTGGTGCTTCCACAGTAGATGACTGAGGATAAATGTATGGATGCAGAAATGATGGAAGTGACAGAAATGGAGAAGAGGAAGAACCAAATTAAACCTATAACACATTTATTTTCCTGCTGTAAATTCTGATTGTATGAACTGTGCTTGAAGAAAGAGTGAAGGTCTGGCTGTTATCCAATTCCACAGTTTCATTCATTCTCTTTCTGCAATGATGCCATTAAAACGTTGCAGTGTATCCTGAATAAATACATTTGTTTTTAAGCAACAATGTCCATGAGTAAAGATGGCAGCATCCAGGAAGTGCACGTTTGAGGGGGGTTCCCATTTAAATGAATGGGAATGAAAAACATACAGTGGTGAAAACAATATTACGTTGCGTCTTGCACATTTCACAACAGCTTTTCAATTTCCAGTGAGTGCCTCTAAAAGCGTGTTCAGTTTGATCCGGAACAGATGAACGTGAATCTGGCAGTGTTTATTACATTTGCTGTTGTACGTATTGCAGCAGTTCTGAATTAAAATGTCCCGTGAGTGGTGCTAAAAGGTTAATGCATTTGAAAATATCACACCACCTACATTAAACCCTAAACATCCCCAATAGTGTTAAGAAAAGACATAAAAACAGATCTACTGAAACAATCATGTCATTTTAGCTTGTTTCTAAAGGTTTTTGAACTCGTTTATCATGACTTATGTTTCATGGGACTCGATGGTACCGTTTCGCTCCACATCACAAGTGCAATGCTGTACCAGGTGAGATATCGAGCAAGTTTACTACAGCAAAGGCCCTGTGTACAGCTGGTATTAAGAAGCGTTTTGGACGATCGGACCACAAGCTAAATACAGGTCTTAAACATTTTGAGCTTAAACCACTTCCAGAGGGAGTTGAAAACACATTTAACCAGATTGCTTTCGTAGTGTAAACGCTCATGTGGTCGAATGTGTTCAAACAGCCACAAAACAGCGTCTTCTCTCCGTCTACTGGACTAATGATGAGGAACATTATTGACCTTGACCTTATTTAATCCATTAGATGAAAATATCTGAAAAACACATATCCTCCTGGGACCCATGAATAGACTTTTGGCCACTGTAGTGGACATTATATTTTAGTGAATTTCTCTGACACCATGTCACATGTCACACCTGGGTGTCCTGTAAGAGCACATTCAGGGCTTTTCAGAGATACCAAATGTTTGGAGGTTTCACCATGTAAACAACCTCTCCTTGGTCTTTAAAAAAGTCTGACATTAATTTATGACCAAATGTAGCACTCTTATGGAAATATGATAATATATTGTGATAATAATTTAAATCTGACTATTTTTCAAATTGTATTTCATAAACCAACATCTCAGGAAAAAGTTATGGGGTTTCAAATAAAAAATAACTTTCTGTTACAGAACAGGGCATTGATTCCATACATGTCCACTGTAGAGGACAGCAGGACTAAAAGCATGTTTATCAGGCATTCTGGGAGACACAACAAGTGAATATGAAAATAAATTATACATCAATATTCCTATGAAATATTATATATTATTATTAAAATGTTGCTAATTACTACTCCAATTATTACACTTCTTTTTTAATTAAATGTTGCTCCAAGAACACATTAATGTGCAAATTGGATTCAGTGTATAGATACATTGCATTGAATGTGAATATTAATTTATGGCTATTTTACCCACATATTGCATAAAGTAAAATGGTGTAGTAATTAATTCCGTTATATCTTTCATAACAGCTGAGAATCATCTTTATACAAATTTTGGTTAAAAAACATCTTGAAACCCCCAATTTTATTGGTGATTGAAAAAAAAATCCCATTGTTTATGCCTATACATATAATTTCATGTCATTTTCTTTTTTAAACAACTGAGTCTTGGTGTCCACTACAGAGGACATAGCATAACATTTTTTTACCATTTGTTTCTTATGCTCTAAACAATGTGATGACATGAAAAAAAAAAATTGGCAAATTTTTTTTTTCTCTGGGTCTCAGGAGGATATATATTTCCCCTATATCCTTACCCATAGACCCTCCTCTTGAAGAAATCAGGACAGAAGTGTTTGAAAGTGGACAAAAGAGACGGATTAAAACACCAGGTGTGAACGGGAGTGTCTCTTTTTTTAGATGAGTTTTAGTCGATCGGATCACGTTTAAACAGGGCCTAAAGCCACACATATATGAAGCTTGTGTTCTGACATCATACAGTACTGTGTGATGAGCCGTGCAAAAATAAGTCTTTATTAATCAATAATATGCACCTGTAATCATAATTTTGTATGAAAATGATTAAAAGTGCTTGCTGTTTTACTGCCTCTATGGTTCATTTCAGCTGGAATTAGCTTTTTTTTTTTTTTTTTGCATTGTGCAAAATTGTAGGTAGGGGTAATTCCATCCATCCATCCATCATCCAAACCGCTTTATCCATATGAGGATCTTGGGGCGCTGGAGCTTATCCCAGTGTCGGGCCACCGGCGGGGAAACACCCTAAATGGATGGCCGTTTCACACCCACAGACAACTAAGTCTCCAATTCAGTTTTGCTGCACGTCTGTGGATTGTGGGGGAAACCGGAGCACTTGGAGGAAACCCACGCGGACAGACGGGAGAATATGCTAAATCCACACAGAAAGGCCTCCTGGCTGAGCCGGGACTCGAACCCTGGGAGCTTCTTGTTGAAGGAGAGCTTCAGAGAGCTGGTGAAGACTGGGGCAAGTGCTGGCCAGTTGGTGTTCCTCAGTGATTTTTTACCACAAAATTGTAAGAAAAAAAATATCGGAATGGTATGAAACTTGGTAAAGGTTTTGGCACTTGCTATGTGAACACAAAAAAGAATCATGGACATGATTCGAAAAGATTAAATATATATATGAAATAAATATTAGTCAAGTAAAAAATAGTCACACTTGTGATCCTCGTGGTCGAAAAGGAGTTTAATCTAGTGGACGCGTCTGGTACTGCAGCTCAAATTTGGAACAAAACTTGTTTAGATTTATTTCTTTGATTTTCTTGCAGTTTTAGAGTAAAACATGGTTTTGAAAATATATATTTCATATGGAAATTGAAAATAGTACTTTTGTGCATTTTTCATAACAATAAACATCAAATTCTGTAACTTTTTTCAAGTTGACTTTTTAAAACATTTTTCACTTCAGCAATAATCTGCCAAGTGTCGTCTCTGAAAAGATATCAAACTGAAGTCTGTGCTCTAAAAGCGTTTAAGATGGAAGTTTAATTTTCAGGTCTATGTTCAAAACGTGAATAAATGGATTATAAATACAGTGCAAATATAATTCAGTATTTAAAAAATCGGCTAAAAATACAAAATATTTAAAATTATGATTCTCATTACGGGATGCCAGTGATGGAGTACTTGAGTTCTGGACTCGAGTCCGACTCGAATCCTTATTCTCTGGACTCGAGTCCGACTCGAATCCTTATTCTCTGGACTCGAGTCCGACTCGAGACTCCATTCTCTGGACTCGTGACTCGACTTGGACTCGCGGACTGATGACTAGTACTTGGACTCGGACTCGAGAATATATAAAATCGGACTTGAGCATTCATTAAATGAATGACGTTGTTTCTGACTAAATAGGTTATAAAATTTTGATATAAGATGTTACACTTTTCCTGTTTCGGGGCCCAAGACCGGCCGTGATCTATTTTTCCCTCACAGACACTGCTACCCACATAGCAACATTGTGTCGGCCCAGATCCGGCCCAAATCTGGCACTTGTGGAATGCGGATCTGGCCCACATGCAGCGTGGAATGACGGCCCTTGGGTGGCCCACTCCTGTTTACCAGATCTGGGCCACAAGCAGGCCATAGCAATGCCACATGTCAGCCAAGAGCAAAGAAATAAACCAGACCTGGACCTTATCTGAGCCACAAAATCTGTGTATATTAAATATGAAGTCATCTCAGCCTTAATAAGCAGAATCACTGAAGGAAAGAAGAGAACAGAAAAAGAGACGAGCAGAAACACAAGAACTACAACTGACTTCAGTCACAGCCTTAGATGAAATCAACTGAAGAGAAAAGAAGACGTTAAATCTGTGAAGATCTCAGCAGAGGAGGAATACAAAACTCCACAAACAGCATTACCAGCTTCACTTATTACTAACCAGACTGACTTATTTCTGTCAGACGTCTACAGGAGTTTTATTGAGAACAGTTTAACTCTTTCATTTGAAGTTACCATAACAGTGATCAGCGTTTCCATTAGTTGGTCTATTAACTCTTGTTATGTATTTTGTCTTTTTTGGCTGCTGTGACAGTGTGTGTGTCAAACACATATGCAGCAGCAAAGAAAGCTAAAGTGAAATGAGATCAGGTAATAATGGTTTCCTGTTTATGGTTTTATAATCATCATTAAATAGACTGATTCACTGATGTCTTTTGACTCTAACAATTGTGTTGTACCATTAATATATTTATATCTTAAACCCTGTGTTTCTGCCGCATGAGATCTGGCAACATTGCAACAATCAGTAAGATTTTAACAAACACGAGCACAAAAAAAACTTATCTACCATGACACACACAGACATCAACAATCATCATATGAATCTCAACAATGGTGACAATCAAAAATATTTAGGTAAACCGATCAATTCAGAACAGCACTGAAAATATTTTGAATTAAAATAATAGGACAGTTCAGCTGCATAATTTATTCATGTTGCAATGGATGCTGGGAGTTTTGTACTATGCTGGTACCCAGCATGCATTGTAGCAAGGTACTTTTGATTGTCACCATTGTTGAGATTCATACGCTGATTGTTGATGTCTATGTGTGTCATGGTAGATAGGTTTTTTGTGCTCGTTTTTGTTAAAATCTTCTAACTGATTGTTCTAATAATGCCTGCCAGATCTCATGGGGCAGAAATACAGGGTTTAAGATATGAATATATTAATGGTACAACACAATTGTTAGATTCAAAAGACATCAGTGAATCAGTCTATTTAATGATGATTATAAAACCATCAACAGGAAACCGTCATCACCTGATCTCAGTTCACTGTAGCTTTCTTTGCTCCTGCATATGTGTTTAACACACACACTGTCACAGCAGCCAAAATAGACAACATACATAACAAGAGTTAATAGACCAACTAATGGAAACGCTGATCACTGTTATGGTGACTTCAAATGAAACAGAGTTAAACTATTAATTCTCAATAAAACTTTTGTAGACGTCTGACAGAAATAAAGTCAGTCTGGTTAGTAATAAGTGAAGCTGGTAATGCTGTTTGTGGAGTTGTTTAATCCTCCTCTGCTGAGATCGTCACAGATTTAATGTCTTCTTTTCTCTTCAGTGGATTTCATCTAAGGCTGTGTCTGAAGTCAGTTGTAGTTCTTGTGTTTCTGCTCGTCTCTTTTTCTGTTCTCTTCTTTCTTTCAGTCATTCTGCTTGTTAACAGGCTTATTATGGCTGAACTTACTTCATATTTAATATACACAGATTTTGTGGCTCCGATAAGGTCCAGTTCTGGTTTATTTCTTTACTCTTGGCTGACATGTGGCATTGCTATGGCCTGCTTGTGGCCCAGATCTGGCCAACAGGAGTGGGCCACCCAAGGGCCGTCATTCCACGCTGCATGTGGGCCAGATCCGCATTCCACAAGTGCCAGATTTGGGCCGGATCTGGGCCGACACAATGTTGCTATGTGGGTAACTGCTCGCTCTCCTTGCTTGACAACACACTCACTGACGTCACTCACTTTACGCTGCATTCTCGTGCATTATTCGCGGGGGAGAGAGATAACGTAACACTCATTTAACACTAGATAAGTTCCTCTACATCTAATCAGCAATTTCGATTTTGGCACGCTTTGCAGCAGCTGAGCTGACCACTAGAGCGAATGTACAGTGACGTGACAAAACTGCCAGATTTAAACTGTGCTTTCGTGCTATGGCTGGTGCTGAGCCAAAGTCGGACGCGCTCAGCGCTTAATCCCGCTTATCATACAATAACACAATTATGTTTATTTTAGCTAACAAACTAGACGACGACCTTGACTATGTCACACATCGCAACCACTCTTTACCTGCGGTGTTACAACTGCTTATAGCACTGCATTTTCTGTTTTTTGCCGCAGTTACATTGGGATTTAGTTTGCTTTTCAAAATTTCTAAATAGTTTTTCTTTTACCATATTCGTCAAGAAGAATGCATTTCTCCTCCTCTGTCCAATTAGGCTTTATTTTTTGGTTTCTTTATCCATTCCAGTTGCCTGATCATCCAAAAAATCTATGTTTTGAATAAAGTTAAAAATCAATTAACCTCTTTTATAAATTTTATCAGCTCTTTAAAGGTGCCAGAGTGGAGACATGTAGGCACTGGGGGCTCGAGACTCGACTCGGACTCGAACACGGGACTCGAGACTCGACTCGGACTTGAACTCAGGTAATGGTGACTCGACTTGGACTCGACTCGGACTCTTCTTTGGTGACTCGGACTTGGACTCGGACTCGAACACTGGGACTCGAGACTCGACTCGGACTCGACAGTTGGTGACTCGACTACAACACTGCGGGATGCTAATGAGAATCAATGAGGCGAGATGTGAGAAAGAGCCCTAGAAATCGCTGCGTGTGTTAGCTAAATTGAACATTTACCCTTTCCAGGAAAAACAAACATAAAAGGGGGTAAAAATATAATGCGGATATCTCGTGTAAATCAAAGATTTGCTGTAAATGCTCGACTAAAGCACCAGCTCTAGTAGCTCCTTCTGCCATCTGGACGGCTCAGATGCGAGACAGAAGCAAGGGAAACAAAACAACATCTATGTTGTACGTTTTGTTCCCATGATAAGCGCTGGGTTAGGAGAGAATATATCAAACTCCCACGTTATCACCATCCCTCCTCGCTCACACCTCAGAGCCAAACGCGGTTTAGCAGCGAGACTAAAAATTCACAACCCTGTGGTGCTTTTTTGGACATCTAGAGATGTGACTCAGTGGCTGTTCTTGCACAAGGAGGATTTATATGGATTTCAATTGAAGATCGTGCTGAATGTCAACCATCGAGCAGTGGGAGGTAGTGAAATACAGCCTGGAACAGACAGTCCGAACTGGAAGAACAGCTTGATCTATATTCGTCCCGTTGGATTTTGTAATGCTTAAAGCCCAAAACAGAACTCCAAGATCCCAATGTCAGCCTCTTCTAAGCTTTCAAATGATGAAATCCAGTGCAGTTTGCTGGAGGCAAGAGCTATTCGTCAGACAGTGATGTAAACTATTAGTGCGTGGTAGCATATGGGTTTTAAAGTGATTCACAATGAACACATGGTGAAACATGCTGTGATCATCTGAACACAATCAAACAACCTTTTCCTGGAAATTTTTGATCATTATCAGTACACTCTAAAAATTAGGCCTAATTTGGGTTAAAAATTTACAAACCTAGCCATTGGGTTACATTCATTAATACAATGTTTAACCCAATAGTTGAGTTTGTCCATATTTGACCCAAATTTGGGTTAAAACAACCCAGCATTTTTTAGAGTGTATTATTATTATAACTTTAGTACAAACAAAAGCAAAAGCAGAGAGAATATCATATATCATAGCAATATGGGAGTGTGCTCTTTTGCATTATGAGTCTGAACAAGATTCTTACTACACAAATACCTTATCACTCTGCATGTTACAGTTATGTCTTGTTCGAGCTAATCATAAGAGTTTTTCATAATTGGTATTTGCTAAGCTAGTATGCTACACCGTTAGCTTGCTAACTGAAGACTTACTGAAAACAAAAATAAAAGGAAATGTATATATGTAATATGTGACATGTAGGCATAATATGTCATTTAAAATGCAGTAATTGGTATATTTTCGTGATTAAGAATAAATGCATGTAAAGTGAATTTAATAATCTATTTAAAATTAGGCACATTCATTGCACATTGTTTCTGTTGCCCTAAAACCTAAAAAAAAGTAATAATTGTAATAATTGAAAAAGAACTTTGTAATAATGTCACATTAAAAGGTTTTCTTTCTTTCTTTCAAGTACATTTTGAAATTGTTTAAATAATCTTTTGTCGAGCTTTAAAGAAGTGTACTTATATTGATGTTACTGATGACTAAAGCACAACAATTGTATTGTTTTTTGATATTGCATTTAAATATTACATATTTTAATTTATTATGATTATTGAATATAAAGCTGTAGCCTACTTATGTCTAAAAAACGTCATTTAATTCAATATGTACATTTGAAATAAATTTAAACCATACATTTTTCATACAACTTAATTGTAAATAACATGCAATTAATTGTTGCATTCCATTCAGTTCCCTCTCAAATATTCTTTTAAAGTACGTTATCTCCGTAATAGGTACTTGTTTTACCCACACGGTATACTGATGACAAGATGAAGATACAGAGATATATTTCAGGAAAAACTAATTTTTTTAAGGTTTTAACTTTTTTTAACTCAATAAGACTGGGAAAAGATCCTTCGCCACCGAGCTGCAGAGCTGCAGATTACGATAAAGGCAAAAAACAAATTAAACTGTTGGATTTCTGCATGCTGAGATAATGTTAACGCCCCAGAGAGAGAGAGAGAGAGAGAGAGAGAGAGAGAGAGAGAGAGAGAGAGAGGGTAAGAGAGAGAGAGAGAGAGAGAGAGAGAGAGAGAGAGAGAGAGAGAGAGAGTGAGAGTAAGAGAGAGAGAGAGAGAGGGAGAGAGAGAGAGAGAGAGACATTAGCTGCAGGCATCAGCCATAAAGCATCTTTACGCAGGCGTGACAGATCCTGCATCTCATCCCTCTCTCTCTCATCTTCTCACGGTTAATCTTTGAGATAAGTACAGATTAGTCAACATGCTGGCAGACAGTACCAGTGCTGTGCTTGAAAAGTAAGGCCATCATAACCTTTCCACTCTATTAATCTGACATTTCAAGAGTTATTACCGTTACTGATGTTGGATGCTTGTTTTGAGTCAGTCACCGACTTTTGAATGTCCGGCAATGAAGAAAACAGTTTTGTGTCAAAAGCATCTTTCCAACAAGCTAACAGAAAGATTGAAATTATCTTTCGAAATGTATGAAAACTTTGGCTGTCATCCAAAACCTGCCTTGCCAACTGCCTTCAAGCTCACTGAACTTTAATTACTTTTAATTAACTGTTAATTACATTAACGGTTAACTATTTGATGTTTTATTACCAAACTATTTACATTTGACACTATTTAAATGAAAATCTTTGCGTATAATGTCACTTTACTTTCAGAATGCAGAAATTCCACGAAATTCCAACGTCGTATTCAAGACTTTTTGTTATAAAATGTGTCGATCTTCGAACTTCCAGAACGATCTGACAGAAACACGGCTGTTCACGTTCGACAGCTTTACTGTGTTCACAGTCTTGGCCTATTCAGTCATGGGGAGGATAGAGAATGTCTAAGAGAACTGCCACTCTCAGTAAACTTCCGGCTTCTGAACTGGTTGCAGTTCCTCTCTGTTCCATATGAGGGCGCTCACAGGATGAGTGCAGATAGAATGGAGGTCTATGGAGATATACCCCTCAAAATCCACTTTTCTCAGGATATCATTTTTTGTCTAGTAATTTGAATGTTGTTTTCGAAAGGAGATGCAAAGAAATTACAGATTGCTGGGTGTTCGATTTTTTAGAGTCACTTATTTGCTTTAAAGAGTCTTTTAAAAGGTCAATGACATCATACAATCAGCATCCATTAGCAGTGTTATGGGCAACAACAACTCCTCCTGTAAGAAATCGAAAGGACCTAAGTACTCGTTCATTCAACTTTCGACCTATAACCCATGTCGAACTTGCAAAACCTACAATCAAATCTTAGATTTCTCAACGGCAATCGGGTGAAAGAGTCAAATTTAGCCGTTTAGCTCCATAGACTCCCATTCATTCTGCACTCGGGCGATCGCCCCCAGTGGAACTCTGGAGGAACTACAACCAACATTCGGTACAATAGGACTTCATAGGGAGTGGCCAGGCTTTCCGTAGACGGGCTTTGGGGAGGTACAAAGGAAGTAGAACAGTAGAACGCACAGATATGAACATTTTGGCCGATACAGATAACCGATAATTCTTTATATTTGAAAGCCGATAACCGATATATTGGCCGATATATTAATCTGAATCCAAATTTGCCATTTTTGCGAGCCTGATTACAAAAACAAAAGTCTCACCATTAAAAGAAATGTACCAATCACACAATCACATAATTTTATGACACCAGACATTTCTGATATTTGTTTTACTAGTGGGTGCAGGACACTATAGTCATAGCTGCCAACTCTCACGCTTTGGCCGTGAGACATACGCATTTGATTGGTTTCACACGCGCACACGCCACACCCCCGATTTCTCACGCTGAAGTGTCAACCCGGTCTGTCAAATGCCTGAAAGATGAGTTTATCTATAGAGCTACCTGTTGAGCCACTCGTGATCGACTAGTTATACCGCAAATTTGTTCAAATCGCCCGGAATAGAGTGAGCGTGCATGCGAGACAGACTGTGCTCAAAACCGCGCACGCACGGCAGAGAGACCTTGCGTAATACAGAGAGTAGGATTCCTGACAATCATCCCCCCACAGACTGAACAGAATGAAGCAGTGCTTGGTAATTGTTTGAGCTAAACTGGTATTATCTAATTGTGTAGTTAAATTCAACAGCTGACAGATATTCAACATAATTCATCCGAGAGAGTCTAACAGAAGGATGGACAAAACCACTGAAATATCAACTGATTTAATAACTTTGAGTTCTTGGCATATTTTATTACCATTTTCTAAACTATAGTGAATAAACTGTGATAATGCGAGAAACGTCGAGGGTGTCTGAATACATTTTGTACGTAACTGTCATTACAATCATATTTCAAGCAATTCAAAACCATCATGTTGAACAGTGAAGTGTCTCAGCTGAAGGAAATAATCCATTATTTATTGGTTTTAATACATCAGCCAAATTTTCTTATCGGGCCGAAAATATATTTTTTTATATACAGTGAAGAAAATAAACATTTGAACACCCTGCTATTTTGCAAGGTGCATGTCCACTGTGAGAGACATAATCAAAAAAAAAAAAAAAAATCCAGAAATCACAATGTATGATTTTTTTAACTATTTATTTGTAAGATACAGCTGCAAATAAGTATTTGAACACCTGTCTATCAGCTAGAATTCTGACCCTCAAACCCTTTAAAATGTCCACCTCCACTCCATTTATTATCCTAAATTAGATGCACCTGTTTGAGGTCGTTAGCTGCATAAAGACCCCTGTCCACCCCATACAATCAGTAAGAATCCAACTACTAACATGGCCAAGACCAAAGAGCTGTCCAAAGACACTAGAGACAAAATTGTACACCTCCACAAGGCTGGAAAGGGCTACGGGGAAATTGCCAAGCAGCTTGGTGAAAAAAGGTCCACTGTTGGAGCAATCATTAGAAAATGGAAGAAGCTATAACATGAGCTAAACAGGTCTCAATGATCCTAAGAAAGGTGAGAAATCAGCCCAGAACTACACGGGAGGAGCTGGTCAATGACCTGAAAAGAGCTGGGACCACCGTTTCCAAGGTTACTGTTGGTAATACACTAAGACATCATGGTTTGAAATCATGCATGGCACGGAAGGTTCCCCTGCTTAAACAGCACATGTCAAGGCCCGTTTTAAGTTTGCCAATGACCATTTGGATGATCCAGAGGAGTCATGGGAGAAAGTCATGTGGTCAGATGAGACCAAAATAGAACTTTTTGGTCATAATTCCACTAACCGGAGGAAGAAGAATGATGAGTACCATCCCAAGAACACCATCCCTACTGTGAAGCATGGGGGTGGTAGCATCATGCTTTGGGGGTGTTTTTCTGCACATGGGACAGGGCGACTGCACTGTATTAAGGAGAGGATGACCGGGGCTATGTATTGCGAGATTTTGGGGAACAACCTCCTTCCCTCAGTTAGAGCATTGAAGATGGGTCGAGGCTGGGTCTTCCAACATGACAATGACCCGAAGCACACAGCCAGGATAACCAAGGAGTGGTTCTGTAAGAAGCATATCAAGGTTCTGGCGTGGCCTAGCCAGTCTCCAGACCTAAACCCAATAGAGAATATTTGGAGGGAGCTCAAACTCTAGAGAAGATCTGTGTGGAGGAGTGGGCCAAAATCTGGTGAAAAACTACAGGAAACGTTTGACCTCTGTAATTGCAAACAAAGGCTACTGTACCAAATATTAACATTGATTTTCTCAGGTGTTCAAATCCTTATTTGCAGCTGTATCTTACAAATAAATAGTTTAAAAAATCATACATTGTGATTTCTGGATTTATTTATTTATTTTTTAGATTATGTCTCTCACAGTGGACATGCACCTACGATGACAATTTCAGACCCCTCCATGATTTCTAAGTGGGAGAACTTGCAAAATAGCAGGGTGTTCAAATACTTATTTTCTTCACTGTATTGTGCATCCCTAGTACGAAGTAACATGTTGATTCACAGACTCCCATCACATAACAAACTTCATTTACAGTGTGAGACATGATAACGTCTCACAGGCGGAGGACTGAGCAACACCAGCACTGTTATTAGATCAGTGTGTTCACACACTTCTGGAGATCGACACACTAGTTCACAAGCACTGAGTTTAACAGGACTGTCTGTTTTTGAATCTGAGAACTTATCCTAAGGCAATCATAATTACTACTATATCGTATTCATAAGGATTTGAACAAACATCTTACCTTATTCAACTTTGCTGTGTAACTCGTCCACCAACATTTGTGCTACTGACCAAAAATCAATCATACATCAAGTATAATTTTCAACAGCTGAGATGTAACAGCTGTTCTGTATTAAAGTCAGAGAGTCATAAAAATCCTTCAAGTCAGTGGAAAATAGTGTACCATTTGGTACGGTTAACATACATTTTGCTTTATGTATGATATTTCCCAAACAAAATGAGAATTTTAGTTATATTATCCATTTTTAAATAAACAATCCATAAAGACATTAGCCTATATTAGTTATAACTTATAGGGACAGACTTGTAAAACGCCTCAAAAAGAAACAGGGAAACTTTTAACACACAAACATCATTAATTTGAAAAATGTAATTGGGAACTATATTTGGAAGCAAAAAACATACCTAATATAATATCAACTAAGCTAGCAGGCTAATCGGGTAGATGTATGCTATGCTAGTACAAGCTAACTTAAAATAAAATAAAAAACAGTAAGAACGAGAAATGCTTGATTTCACAACCTATAGCTTGAGTTATAGTATATAAACCACGTCTTTATTTAAAATACATTAATGGTCATTATAGCGCATTCAATTATATAAATCATAAATTTAGCAGGAACTGTAATGAGGCGCTAAAAATACTACCCATAACCCATTGTGACCTGGGTCAGTAAACCATGACCAAACACCTTAGTAACACCGACTAAAAACCATGGTAACCAACTACAACATCATAGCAACTGGAGAGCAAAACATGTTAGAAACTGCTGTATGAACCGCACAGCAATCGAGTCAGAGAAAACCTTTTCAACTGAGATAGACACCCACCTTTGCAGAGCTACGGACCACTCGCAACGTAAGGGGTTAGTTTTATTTTTATATATTAGTTTTATAAGTTTAATTTGCTATTAACAGAGGCACGAAAGAATCTTTTTAAGAAATGCTCACTGACCCGAGTTTGTTTGATTGTGAAGGTTGTTTAGCACCACCAACTGGACAAACATGTGCATCAATCAACACATCCAGCCCAGTGCAACATGAAGCACAGTCACACAGTCACATGTTAGGAATGTAGAACATAAAAACATTTATTGAAACAGAGCTCGAGACATCACAAGGCATCGGGTGAAATGGAAAACCCTACAGACTCCTCGATTCCCAGGCCACAAGATTCAAAACTCAAATCAGATTCATATTTAAAGCACCCTGTAGCTGTTACCAACATCAAATTATAATGTTCCTTTACTGCATTCATACAAGGTGCTAAAACACACTCTGTTCATTGGCAAATAAATACACACATATGCATTAAACATAAATACAAATAAATATGTTCACATACTAGTGCATACGGTACCACTGGAGGAGACTCGGCATTTCAGCTTTATGTGATAAAATACATAACTGTTAAAGAATGGTCAGTTCGTGTTGCATTAATGAACAATGAGATGCTGCAGTTCATATAAGAAGGACAAACTAAACAAAAAACGAGCACTTCTGCTCAGTGCACTTGTACTGTAACTTCAAATTAAACAAGGCTCTCATTATTAACTTTCAAAGGGCTTTACAGGATCATGAAGCGGAATGAGATATTTGGCCTTCAGTGACATGGAGACCGGTTATGTAGTGAGATCTGCAGATGTTGAATATATCGAGCGTTCGTTGAGAGAGCAGAGGAATGCAGTGAGACTCATCCAGCGTCGTCCCGTCAGGTACTCAGCTCATCCGGTCCGGGGCCTTCAGACGCCTGAGAGTACATGTAAACACTCAAACACGTGAAGTACAAAATCAACTGGAACAATCTGTAAACACTTCAGGGATGCACTGCGCAGCCAGATAACCTGCTGAAGTCTACCTGTGGAGGAAGAGCAACAAACAAATCATCAATACACCACTAAATACACAACTTCAGGGGCCGTTTTCAACTAAAAACGGATACATTTTGGCCACTCATTTACACAACAATGGCGTTTTGGGGGCCTAAAAACACAAACTTGTGAAAACAAGTTTAAACGATACCATTATCGTATATGTAAACAACAAAAATGTGAAAACTGTGACACCATGTTCATGCGTATTAAGCCTAGTTCACACTACATGATTTTAAGCCCGATTTGCAAATCGTTGAGCTCGCCGACAGGTCAGGGTGTTATCGCATGCAAATCGCGGGGGATTAGCGCGCGATGAACGCTCGCCAATCTGTTAGCATGAAAGAGCCAACAACGCATCAAAGACGCTCGCAGACGCGTCGCCAAGCCCAGAAAAATATCTAACATGCTAGATATCCAGAGCTGTCGCGCGACTCAACTTATGCATACCGAATTATTTCCAATTCCTCAAAACGTTGTTGAAAATATTTTGTCCCGTTGCTTTTATGGACTCTCTATGGGCTTCTTCCTTGACTTTATCAGACTTTATGCCTCCTCGTCCCCCCAATTGCCTCAGACAGTAAAAGATTGCCCGCGAGCTTCTCTTCCTGTCTGTACGGTAATTTCTCTACTGTGTGACAGAGAGTCGAGTGTTATGACGCAATCGTTAGCCTATTTTTTACAAAAACTGCTTCTACGAGGCCATAACGTAAGATACAAGGTAATGGAGCCCTTTATTCATTGTTGTGTTTCTTTAGAAAAAAACAATGGACAAATGGAGTCTTTAAACGCCTCAGATGTAAAGTTATTCGCTGTCAAAGTGACGCAAAAATGAATGGGAGTCAATGGGATGCTAACAGCAGGTGAAGGCTTGTTAGCCAATGGCGGCCCCCTGGCAGACTTCAGTTTCGGCTGGTGGATTACCCCCTTGTACAAAAGTGAACTATCGCCAACTACTGGCCTGGCATGAATAATACAGCGTTTTTAATCGTTTTCAAGGATCTGTGTGAACGGGGATCGTTTTAACAATGTTGTCATCTAGGGTTGGGAATCGAAAATTGATTCCAATTCTGGAATCAAATACTTGAGGTCGGGAATCAGATGCTTGTTATAAAATAAAAATAGTTGATTCCTCTTATCGATTCCTTTGTGAGCATTTCAATATGATTTTAAACAATTCAAGCACAAGACGACTCGCGCTCTGTTTTCAGCGCTGCAGGCGTGAGTAACTATATTGGGAAACTCTTAAAGTGACAGCAGCCTAATATTCCTGCTGCCGTCTCTATAACAGTCGGTCTGGACTGAATAACTTTTGTAACGATATTTGTAATGTACTGTATATTTGATTTATAAAGTGCAGTGTTATTTTGCATTTGATTACAGTTTCTGTACCTGAATACCTGAAAAACTTAAAACACTGTATTTCAATCATACATTTGTTCTGTTGTATTTACATGTTGCGATTGCTAATTTTTATTTTATTTTTATTAATGAGTGTTTACATGTCTTTAATAATGCTTTAAATTTATATTAGTTAGGCTAGTTTGTTGTGCAATAAGACTAAATGTGAATATGTACTTTTTTTTTAACTTTATTGGAATCGAAATTAGGAATCGATAAGAGTCGTAATCGATAAGCAGAATAATAATCGTTAAAATTCAAACGATACCCAACCCTATAGAGTGCCGAAGTGATGACGTCACTTTGTAGGACAACTCGGAAGCTAGCGGCGCATGGGTTCCCTCGATCAAAAAGCTATGCATTTTCCCCATAGACTTTTGGAAAATCGCAAAAAATAAGATCTGTGTTTAACAAAGAGTTGTGACCCTTACACGTTTTGTCTATCAAGATAATCTTTACAAGTTGATCCAAAATTTATACATTTTGAAGCCTATATAAAGTTTTTAAAAAACACAAGCAGACACAATAAAGTTTAAAAAACCACAAGCAGGTTATAACTGTGTGTTCTATGTCATAGACCAAAACGTGAAAATATTTAGAGGCTTTGTTCACCACAGACCTTATTTCAGGCGATTTAGCAAAAACCCATTCAAAAATCCCATAGACTTTAGAGCGAGGGAACCGGTAGTGCTAAAATGCTAACTCACTTCCGCGTTTTGGCCTACAGAGTGACGTCGTAACTTCGGCACTCTATTGTCGTTTGTGCGCAGAAAAAGTTAAACTTTTCGTTTTCGAGTGCATCGTTGTCCATGTAAACATACCCTTAGATTAATGAAATATTAACATGTCTGAGTTATCACTAATGCACCAAAAACAAGATAAGTGTTTGTCATTCAAGTGCACTGTTGGGGAAAGCAACTTTTACTCAAATTCAGAGTACTCGATTTAAAAAAATCTTCGATTACAATTGACCCATGTCGAGTAGCTGGAAAACACTGGAAGTGTTGCGTTCCACGGACGAGAGTCCATGACTTTCATTATTAGACCGTTTTCTAAGGCTTTGATCTGCAGACATATAAAACATAGCCTAATGTACATACGATGATTTTCTATATTATGTATATTATATTATGCATTTTAACAGTGTTTTTCTATAAAACTATAACAATATTACTTAATTATTCTTATTTCTTTTGATTATTTTAATTTCTTCTATGTAAAGCACTTTGAATTACCATTGTGTATGAAATGTGCTATATAAATAAAACTTGCCTTGCCTAATTTTGATAATTTATTTGAAACAATTATTATTGCCTCACTGTTATTAATTCTACATGTATTTTAAGTCATTTTAAAGGCTATTGTTTGCTTAGGTCTGTTTTTATTATTACAAAAAATAATTAATCGGCCAGATTACTCGATTACCAAAATAATCGTTAGTGACAGCCCTAATTACTATCAGGGCTGGGCTTGCTTGTTTGTATATTTGTTTTTAATAAAATAAAATAAAAACAGTGTCAAAGAACATATCACAGAAGTTAAAGATGTTGTAACTTAAGTGCGAAGGAATACTATGATTACTGCTCTCGATACCAACAAAAACTAATAAGGAAAATTGACCTCTGGCAAAACGAATAAAAAGGTTTCAGATTTCTAAGGCCTGATGAATGTAGTGAGACGCTGCAGTGAAATACCTTCAAAGACATTTCAACCCGTCCCAAATGTCATCTGTTCTTCAGCCTGCTGACGCTCAATCTGGATGCTTTATTCTGAGAAGACAAAAACACGAGCGTTCGTTATCAACACTGAAGATGATGCAAGAGGAAGACAATAAAGCTGAGAAATTCAAAACTGCAGTCTATTATGCTGCAAACTCATGTCATTTTCATAACTTAAGGAACACTCATCTTTTTTTGGAAATGGGCTCATTTTCCAACTCTACTAGAGTTAAACAATTGAGTTTTACCGTTTTTGAATCCATTCAGCCAATCTCCGGGTCTGGCGATAGCACTTTTAGCATAGCTTAGCATAGATCATTGAATCTGATTAGACCGTTAGCATCTCTCTCAAAAAAAAGAACAAAGAGTTTTGATATTTTTCCTAACTAAAACTTGCCTTTTCTGTAGTTACAGGAGAAATATCTAACTCTTAGGTCATTTTTTTTGAGAGAGATGCTAACGGTCTAATCAGATTCAATGATCTATGCTAAGCTATGCTAAAAGTGCTACCGCCAGACCCGGAGATCGGCTGAATGGATTCAAAAACGGTAAAACTCCACTGTTTAACTCTAGGGGAGTTGGAAAATGAACCTATTTCCAAAAAAAGTTGAGTGTTCCTTTAAACTCAACTAGAATAATATCTCTGAGTCACCTTGTGCTTCGGGCATCTTATGGTGAAGTTCTCCTCATTGAGCGCACTGTCTGTGGAGAAACAGCACAGACAAACACCTCAACAACAAGGAGACAACCACACGACACAAGCATCAGTGCAGCAAAACAGAGATGAGTGTTCGAACCGAAACTCCAGAACAGCCGGAAGTGGGAAATAAGCCGATGCCTTGCAAGAAGCAGGACAATACAGCTGCAATCAAGCTCAATATTTCCATTGCTCTGTAATTAATTAAAACAGTGGTTCCCAAATGTCTCCTCAATCAAACACATATCAGCTGCTCATCAGTAGAGACTCCAAGGCCTGATTATTTGTGCATCTGATCTTTAATTATTGACTGCCCACATCCATCCAGATCTGATTTATGTGTCTGTGCTTCTCTTTCGTTTTACAGAATATCTGCATAGGTTTCTATGGCGTTTCGTTGGTAGATATATGCCAAAAACAACATAAGGGGTTTGCAATACAGATGTTGTCTTATTTACATCATGACAACGTGTGGCCGGTGTGCTGGACCACTGCGTCTTATGAGTCTGGTATGAGTGGTTTTATTTAGCGCTGTCTTCTCCTTGAGATGTCTCTGTTATATTGTAATTTTCTGCACTTTGCAACGACACAGCCTTGTTTCAGCAGGGATTTTCAGCATGTTTTCTATGTCTCACGACACGTAAAATGTCAGACGTTGTTAGTCACATAAACCACGTGAAATCCGATCAGATCAGTCAGGCTGAAACCGAAATACGATTTCGCATTTCATGTGATTTTGTGCCAATTTCAATCAGATATGCACAAAAATCTGATTTTGATTCTGAAATCTTAGGCAGTGACTTGTTGCCTCGCTGTCCTATCAGGCAATGACTTTGCAGGCAGCGTTTGCACACTGTTCCCTCATGAAACTGATTTCAGACAGACTTCTGAGGCTGCGTAACGGTTTAATGATCTACAGCAAAATAGAGTGAGCTTTGGTGAAAGCCAAGCAAATAGTTAATTGCTATAATAGTAATTTCTCGCTAGAAATGTCATCAGAAGTGGAAAATGTTGGTCAAAAACGTACATTTACGCCATCTGACCACCAAACACATCGTTTAGACGCCATCTTTCCTTTTTTTTAGCTTAGAAATGCTGCATTTGGAGGACGAATGCAATGTTAGTTTCACTTCCTGTCTGAGATACTTCATTTGAAGGCAGCATAGATGTATCCTTCACTGCCTTTGATATCCCACAATCCTGTGCTTTCCATTCTGTGACAGTTGAGCTATAAAAATAAAAATGGCTTTGAAAAATGAAAGTTGTAGTTGATGGTCAGTTTGTGTGTAAATGTAAGTTTTTGACCAATGTTTTCCACTTTTGATGTCATTTCTAGCAAACAATTGTTACTGTAGTAAATAAATATTCACTTCGTTTTCACCTGCCTGCAGTGTTTTGAAACAATCTGTATTGTAAAAAAAGAAAAAAAAGCGCTATATAAATAAAGGTGACTTGCAGAGTCATTGCCTGATAGGGCAACAAGGCAACAAGTCACTGCTTAAGATTTGGGATTAAAAAAGTATTCCTCCACAGCGAGCATACAGAGGTATGAAGACAACAAGGCACGTCCGTATAGGAGAAAAAAAAAAAAGTTTATAATGTGCAGTTCTGGGGGCTCCAGGAACAGGGTTTTAAATCAGAAAAACCATCATATGAAACAAGCTGTTTTGTACATTGCATTACTTGGTTTCAGTCGGTACGGTGTGACGAGGCCGTGACCGCACAGGAAAACTGATGAGCATTACCTGACTGCAGGGAACAGGGGAAGTGGTACTTATTGGGGCAATCTTTGAAAAAACATCCCAGAGTGGCACCAACCATGTGACAGTGCGAACACACCTGTAACGAACAAACACAACACACACACCTTATAGCTTCTGAAGATTCAGTCACAGCGCTGTTTAATGTAGTACAGCTTTTTAATGCCATGTCAGCATCTGAGGCATCATCACGGCAAAAACGGAGTGACAAAAATAGAAGAGTTGCATAAATACAATTAATATTATACAAGATGTTTTACATTAACATGATAAACATTCTAAAACTTTTACAATACAAGTCCTTAAGTGTTGCCTACTTGCATTAAAAGTTAGAGTCTAATAAAATGTTTAAAGGAAAGAGTGGTCTTGATGAAGACCATACATAGAGTTGGGACTTCGCCTTTAAGCAAAAAATTATGAAAATGGTTATTTTAAATAAAGCCTTTTATATTAAATAAGGGGAAAGAATCTCACAATATGTGTCAGGAATATGCCCATTAGCATATTTGACAAAAAAATAATGTTAATTGTATCAAGAAAAAAAATCCCTTGTGAAATCATAAATATACATAGCCTACTGCATTTACTGCTCCAGACACGTCAATTCGTCCACCATCTTGGAACAGTCAACATGACGCTGTTTATCACTCAGACTAACAAATGAATGATTTTCAAAGAAAATGCAAAATCATTGTGAAGCCTATGGTTATAATAAACACCAAGCTAACCATAACTATCAGCAAATGACAAATTCTAGATATCTATATGCCCAAAATCGGACAAACGGATAAACAGATACATGATAGACAAACAAATAGATGGACAGATATACGGATGGATGGAGACAGATAAACAGATAGATAGATAGATAGATAGATAGATAGATCTTCATGGAAAACATCTTTTGGGGAAAAATGTTAAGGGTCATGAAAATAATTTTACAATGCAAAAAATCTTAATAATAATAATAAAAAAACAGGTTTCACTTTCGTAATGCAAAACATAAGATCTTTTAATAATAATAATAATAATAATAATTTTGGGGAGAAAAAAAAACCTTACTGTTCCTTGTGCAAGTCGGATGGCCTCCTCCAATCCGTAGAGTTTCCCTTTAACCAAAAAGATTCCTGCAGTCCAAATGCTGCAGTCCTCATGTATCCAGAGCTCAGCACAGACCCCGGACTGCTCCACGTTCCCCGAGCAGTTCTCCTCCCTCTGCCGTGGGACCGCCCGGGACGCCCCGTCCTCTAAACTGCAGACGGAGTCCGGATCGCTGCAGTCGGGGTCCTGCTTCTGTGGTTCAGGACTGCGGTCGACCTTACAGACGGGCTGAGCTCCCTTGGAGTGGTACGGCCCATGCAGGTCCCCGAGGCCTTCGACGTTCCCGGCCCGTCCACATAGGCAGCAGAAACGCCGGACCTGAAGCCTGGCCTCAGAGCCGACCCGGCCCAGCTGCAGACAGGAGGATTTCGGGATGACTCCCGAGACCGTCTGCTGGGACCCTTTCTTTGCAGAATAATCATCCTCTTCTCTAAAATTAATGATTGAGCAGGAGGAGAACTTCATACGGATGTAAGGGGCGAAGCCATCCAGCCTGGCGTGAGTCTTTTCTTCTTTGTGGTTTGCATATCGGAGTTTGATCTCCGGCTCTTTAGGAGGAAACAGGGATGAAACTCCAGATGTCCAAGGTTTTCTTCTTCTCTTAGCCTTACTTGCTGCAGATTTACTGCCTGGTGACGGCCTTGCCTGCTTAGCCGTTTTGGGTCTGGGTTGGGATCTAGGTTGGGATCTGGGTTGGGATCTGGGTTGGGATCTGGATTGAGATCTGGATTGGGATCTGGATTGGGATATGGGTTGGGATATGGGTTGGGAACTGGGTTGGGAACTGGGTTGGGATCTGGTTTGAGATCTGGATTGAGATATGGGTTGGGATATGGGTTGGGAACTGGGTTGGGATATGGGTTGGGATATGGGTTGGGATATGGGTTGGGATCTGGATTGAGAACTGGGTTGGGAACTGGGTTGGGAACTGGGTTGGGATCTGGTTTGAGATCTGGGTTGGGATCTGGATTGAGAACTGGATTGGGATCTGGGTTTGGGCCTTGGTTTTGTTCTCTTCCTATTCTTTGAGGCAGGAGTCTTCCGGGAATGGCTTGGAGAAGAAGAAGCCCCAATCTGCGGAGACGCCAATGCGCTCGTGTTTTCGCCATCTGAGGTAGACGGGAAGTTTTGGGAATAAGCAGCATCCATGTCTTCTTGATCGCTGTCCTGCGGGGATATGGGTATCAAGACCGACTCCATCCACGACAGCAGCGATTTGGATCCGGAGCCCGTCCTACCATCACGGCCTTCAAAGATTGGTTTATCCATTGCGTAGACGTTGTTCACATTTCTGGGATTGTCCATTTGATGATCATAGTCTGCTTCCTGCTTCATGGAGAAATTGTTTCGTCTTCCATGGCTCATGTCTTTAACGATAACACTTTCAGTTCGGGAGTGCCAGTTCGAAGGCGTCTTGCATCTGGAGTTGCTTACCGGCACCTCAATGACGTCACTGTCCTCGTCACTGGAGATGTATTCAGCGGAGCAGGGAGATGTTTCATTAGCGCCGGTACATTCGGATGCGAGGGTTTCAATGGCAGTCGACTCAACCGCTGAGCTGGTGGAACGTAGTGTGTGTGCGGCAGCGTTGGCGTCCTGAGGTAAACGTGACGAGCCCTTAGTCTGTGACAGTGTGTCACTAAAGTATGGATGTGTCTCGAATGCATTGTGTGCTATCCTACCTCCTAGTGTGCGGTTTTCTAACCCTTTCTTGCGATATCTTTTTGCTTCGTCCATTTCAACGTCGTAATCTGCGTCATCCTCAAACTCTTGGTGTGTCGGTGGGCACTGAGACAGTATCTGAGCAACGGACGGCAATCCATTGATCAGGGGTAAAGGCATAGAGTAGGAGCCATGGGATGATGTCCCGCAAATCCCATGGTGCTTCGATCCTGGTTCTGGGTGATCAAGTGGAGTCTGTTTGCTTGGCCGAGTGATGTACCGACTGGACCGAGACTCAGACATGTTAGCGCTCTTGCTCCTTGAGGTAATGCCACACCAGCTGGGCTTCTTCACCAAATCCAATGCCTCCATGGAGTTTAATGGGCCCTGCCTACATCCCACAGATAGATCCAGAGCTGAGGAACGAGACTCCTGAAGGTGCATGACATCGACCTGGTCCAGAGGGTCCATGACTGAAAGAAACCAAATGCAGGAGTCAATAGAGGCTTTCGCACCGGGTAGTTATAGGAACTAGCCACCAGGGTGGTTCCCAGAGAACTAATGGTTCCCCTAGGAACATTTTAATGGTTGCATTCACACCGCCAGTAGGAACTCTAAAGTTACGTAAGTTGTGGTTGTGGCCTTTATTTTGACAGCCTGTTTACTAATACGTTATTAGATAGAACTGTTATACATAGAAAGTAGACAGTATATGAAAAGGTATTAGCATATGCCATGTGGTTGATGTCCAGTGTTGCTAGCTGAGCAGAAATACATAATCATGTTTCTCTTGGTCCCCTGAAAGTTGCGTTGGATTTTCTTCGTAGCGTAAAGGTTAAAGGATTAGTTCACTTTAAAAAAAACTTTTGCTGATAATTTACTCACCCCCATGAGCGACGTCACGTAATACGCAATTACGTTGAAAAGGTCATGCGTAGGCAGAAGTACAGAGTCAGTGTTTACAAATGTGAGGAAGGAGGACCATGTACACATATTCTAATGTTTTTGTGTCAGTTTATCGTTTAAAATGCCCATTTCGTGTGCGTATCCTGGGTGTTTTAATTTTAAAAAGGCTCAAATAAATTTTTCGTCAGGACAGAAGCGTAACCTTTTCAATGTAATTGCGTCACGAACGCGCATTACAGAACAGAGCAAGGCGAGCATTTGTGCTTATAAAACTTTTTATTTTTGAAATGACCGATCGTTTCGCTAGATAAGACCCTTATTCATCGTCTGGTGTTTGAAGCTGCACTGAAACTGTCATTTGGACCTTGAACCGTTTGGGGTCCACTGAAGTCCATTATGTGGAGAAAAATCCTGGAATGTTTTCATCAAAAACCTTAATTTATTTTCGACTAAAGAAAGAAAGACATGGACATCTTGGATGACATGGGGGTGAGTAAATTATCAGCAAAAGTTTTTTTAAAAGTGAACTAATCCTTTAACAGGCACATCTATCCCTGTTTTCCATGTTCGTTGAATACGTTTCTGGAGTAAATAAATATAATCTGCTTTTTTTTTTTTTTAAATGGCGGGTACTAGTGTTTAGCATGCATTCGGCCAATCTGGCTACACTAACCTCACTGGTAGTTTCTATACTGCTGGTTTAAACCCTACTCTGAAGTAGGAGCTAAATTAATTCCTCCAAAAGGAGTTCCTAGAACAGATGTCTCAATATATTGGTATTAAATGCATTTTCTGAGAACTTATATTTCAAGTTTTGACTGTAAATGTCACGTCTATAATGCTGTAGCCTAATTGCCCTGTAGCACAAGTGAAAATCAACAAGACTTTAGTCTAACCCCACACTTTACACATGTAACTCGATTTTGAATTTCGAATTTTATTCATTCCCAGGATATGAATTCTTGATATCAACAATTCAATTTTCACTAGTTAAAATGTTAATTCTTGACATCAACAATCAAAGATGTCATCACTCGCAGATATTCAAATTCTTAACTTCACATAGCCTAGTAAAAACTATGACTCTTGTTGTATTTTCACTAGTTTAACGTCACCATAGGCTGCCATTCAAACTCAATTGTTGATATCAAGAAGTGATTTCTTACTATTTGAAGTCCCAATTTCACATAGCCTATCAGAAATAAAATTCTTACTAGTAAAATCATAATTGTTTATATCAATAATTACATGGTTACTAGTGCAAATGTCTATTCTTGATATCAACAACTGAATTGCTACTAGTAAAGTTTTTTAAATCAACAATTCGATTGTCACTAGTGACTATGTTAATTTCTGATATCATGAATGTGAATATTAGTAAGAAAGCCATTTTAGATATCTGAAATTGCTCTCCTAATTATTGATATCAGGAATAGGCCTGTATTTTCAGATAGCCTATCCGAAATACCAAATAAAAAATGCTGAAAAACATTTACAGGAATCAAGAATTAACATTTCAACGAGTGACAATTGAGTTCTTGATAGCAGGGATTTATATTTTTTGTAGCAACAAAGTAATTATTGATTATGAAAAACTATGATTTTTACAAGAAAGCATTGAATTTGTGATCAAATATCAAGAATTCATATCCTGGGAATGAAAGTCAAAACGGCTTGTCGTATCCCTGTGTGTCAGTGCAGAGGTCAATAGGCAGTGGCATCTTTCCTGACCTCTGTTTTTTTTTTCTTTCTTTTTTGATCACACCTTCCTAACTGGCATAGGATCAGGCCCGGCGCCACGAGGGGGCAAAAGGGGGCATTGCCCCCTCAGATCTGATTTGTGCCCCCTCAGTTTCATTTTTGTATTCGTGGTTTCAAACGAAATGTTTAACCGTTTGAGCGGTACGGGATTTTTATTTCTGTAAATGTTCAGTGACGTGACATCACTGCCAGATTCAAACTGTGCGTTCGCGAGCAGGCGCTGAGCCAGAGACGTGACGTATATTCACATCACATGTTAACGCAGTGGTACAGTAACACTCACGGGACACTGCAGTTAATAAAAGTTCATTATCTGCTTGTGAATTAAATCTTTGCCGGTTAAACATTTCATTCGCGTGCTGTTGCGCGGATCTAACTAACATGCGCTTTGCTGAGCGCGTATCCGAAGCACACACACTAAACCGTCAAACAGCGCCTGATTACTGGACTAAGTTATCTTTCAAGTCTTATTGCGCTAATATACTGTCAAATACACATAAGGTTTACATAAACACTTATGTCTAAAGTGAAACCACACATTTGAGAGAAAATAGAGTGCGTGACATATGCGTGTCCATTAGATGCGTGCAGGTCTTAAAGTGACAGTAGCCCAATAGTAAACATGCTGCCGCTTGTCCTTAATAAAGGGATAGTTCACCCAACAATAAATGTCTGTCATTATTCACTCACTCTAATGTTGTTGCAATCCTGTATTCATTTATTTTTTGTGCTAAAAAAAAAAAAGAAAGAAAGAATATATTTTGAACAATGGGGCTATCCAAACGGTTGCTGGTCCCCATTGACTTCCATAGGAAAAAATATAGGCCTACTATAGAAGTCACTAGGGACCAGCAACTGTTTGGTTACCCACATTTTTCAAAATAACTTTTATTTTCAACTGAAGAAAGAAACTTATTCAGGTTTAAACAACTTAGGAGAATAAATAATGACAATTTTCATTTTGGGGGGAATTAATCCTTTAATGTTAATACAACAACAAGACTGAGAACTGAGAACTTGACTAAGAACTTTAAAAGTAGCTTTAATAAGAATCGATGTATAGTTCAGTGATGTCTATGTAGTGTTTTATCTTTATATTTGATCACTTAATTTCTTACTTGAATGTGTTAAATACACCTACTGTAACTGAAAAAAATAAATCCCTGTTTATTTAATTTGTAGGCCTATATTATGTTGTGTAGCCTATTTTTTTGTTGTTCCAAAGCGAGTTCTCAGTGTGTATTGTTCATTGATGGTATAAAGTTAAGCCCCCTTAACAATTTCACATGCCCCCTCTGTCATTTCATCCTGCAGCCGGGCCTGCATAGGATAGTGTATTAAATTACAGTTAGAGTTACAGTAAGTTAGACTTCCACAACATGATCTATGACTTATATTCTTAATCTCTACCTTCACTTTCACTGCTTCTATCCTCAACTTCTTCCTTTATTATTAATATGAACTAATTTTCTAAAGCACTACGGTCCCTACCATCAATACTTTCTGGAAAAGCTACAGCTTTTCCTCTCGGTCTTCCAAAATACTCACTAACATCAACCTAAAACAGGAAAAACGACAAATACTGACAAAGTGCCAGTACTGAAGATCCGCTAAAAGAATTTACTTAGGTCTTTTAGGTATTGGTTTTACAAAATGTGCATTAAAAATGACCAAAATCTTTAGAAAGTACATTTGGACGTACAATTTATGTATATTTTCTTGACTAAAATGAACTCACTATGGAGCATTGACAGCATGTGACCTTCACTTCCTTGTTGCCAAAAATGTCAAGCACATGACATATAGATTTTAACTTTGTTGGCTGAAAGGTTGTCATACGATAGTACTAATAAATATATATATTGGTAAAACATTATTATTGTATTTAAATTGCTATTTTCTAACCATAGTGTTAAAATAAAGTGTTCCTTGACCAAGAACAAACTGGTCAATCTTTTCTAATGATGCTCTCAAAGTTCACCTGAAATCAAGTATCATCCCACAGCAACATCAGGATAAATACTAACACACAAACCCAAGAGCAAAGTAGGTCAATACGCACACATAAATCAATATGAGGCCCGATAATGTTGTTTGTATTGATGTGTAAGCAGCTTTGCTGCGCCATGTTTTGATCGATCTATTGACTGATATAGATGAAGTCACTATCACTGAAGCTAATGCTAGCCAGGTGTCAGTGCAACACTTACCCGAGGATGAACACGTCCCTTCACTGCCCAGAGTTACTCAACATCTTATCAAAGGCACGGGAGGGGGGTTATAAAATTAATTTGGTCTAAAACACATATGGACTAATCATATAAAAGAGTAAAACTACTGACGAAAGCAGGACAAGGCAGTTGTTCTGTTTAACTGTGTGACTCCGGCTAAACATGGCGGCCGGAATGCGAAACACAATAGAGATGCTTTCAAAATAAAAGACAAATCTTCAGTACAAAAGGCCAAGAATAGACCAAGTGAAACACTTCTCCATTATATAACGGCATATAATGGCTAAAAAAAATTATGGATATACACATTTGAGTTACATATTTTAGATAGGCTAACTAATAAGAAAAGTAATGTGGGAATTAGTGATCTATCTCTGTCACTCACATTTCACCATTAATATTATCACGTTATTTTTAGATCATGACTATTAAGTAAATATTTCAGCCCAATTTCTCAGTACCGTAATGCTTCTTCTCATCATTCTCCATTTTGATGTCCATTAAGAGTGTCATTAGTGTAATAACACAGTAATGTATTATCTCATCCCAATTAGTTTTTATTGTATATTTTAATTGCATTCTTTGTTTCATAATGTACAAAATCTACAAATCAAATCCACATAATTATTTAATCATAAGGACAAGTTTATTGACATAGAAAAATAAGAACCAAACATAAAAATTAAAACCACTTATTAAATAATAAATATACATACAAAACCAAGTGTTCTGAGTGAATCAACAGGAAAGGCACGATTATGCATTCATTATCAAATAAACTTAAACATATAAATAATAATAATAAAAGAGAATGCTCATGTGCATATTTTCGAATAAAATACTAAATTATATACCTTTATTAGCTTACTGTTAATTGAATACATTTTACACTTTGATTTGTTATTTTAAGATCTGTAACAATCACTTCAGCAGCTCATAATAATATGTCACATATTAATAGCATATTGCACGACTCTCTGCCTCTGAATTACTTGATTCTGATTGGTCAACCGCAGCGTTCTGCTGTCAGAAACCTTTCTGACGCTAAAATATATTTATTCCCTTTAGTCTGTCATGTCTCTTGTGTCACTCTTCACACATAATCAAATCATGTATGCTCAAAACAACATTTTTACATGAATTATTCGTCGAGTAGCGTGAAATGACCAGAAAAATTTACATAGTCGGTCATTAGTGCAAAGTAGGAGATACAAGTCGCCTCCACTTTACGTCATATGACCACACTGTACATTTCCCTGTATATTACAGTTTGCTACATTTCAGATAATTTATCCGATTTTTTGCATATGTGTGACGTAATCTGAGCATATCCTTCAAACAATAAACACACAGCCTGAGAAACAACACCTCTAAAGAAACAGACAGTAATAAGAGATCCCTGATTCATCTACAAATCCCCCTTCTCAGTGAGAATATAAAGCACATGTGACTCATGAAACCACTCCAGACTTCAGCCATCGATGTACTTGGCGTCGAGTGTGTGGCTGTCCCGTATGGAGAAGGGTCTCCAGGCCAGCACCTGCAGGCACGTGACACACAGCGGCACCACACACACCAGGTAGAACATCATGCTGTGCAGGGACTGGAGAGCACTGGGAGGAGGAGGACAGAGAGCAGTGATGAAGGGATGCAGTGCAGCGTTACACCACTAGAGGAGGACAGACTGAGGCAGCAGGGCACTGGAGCTCTGACATCACGACTTATAGAGGCTTGTCTCCGCCACTGAATACATACAACTAATCAAAAAGTAGTAATTACAAGTAACTGCAACTTTTTAATCTAACTGTTCTGACTTTTCTTCTCATAATTGCGATAAAAATTCAGAAATCAGAAAAAATCAGAATTGTGTGATATAAAGTAAGAATTGCGTGATTTAAAGTCATAATTGTGTGATTTAAAGTCATAATTGTGTGATATAAAGTCATAATTGTGTGATATAAAGTCAGAATTGCGTGATTTAAAGTCAGAATTGCGTGATTTAAAGTCAGAATTGTGTGATTTAAAGTCAGAATTGTGATATAAAGTCATAATTGTGTGATTTAAAGTCATAATTGTGTGATATAAAGTCAGAATTGCGTGATATAAAGTCAGAATTGCGTGATTTAAAGTCAGAATTGCATGATATAAAGTCAGAATTGTGTGATTTAAAGTCAGAATTGTGATATAAAGTCATAATTGTGTGATTTAAAGACATAATTGTGTGATATAAAGTCAGAATTGCGTGATTTAAAGTCAGAATTGCATGATATAAAGTCAGAATTGTGTGATTTAAAGTCATAATTGTGTGATTTAAAGTCATAATTGTGTGATATAAAGTCATAATTGCGTGATTTAAAGTCAGAATTGTGTGATTTAAAGTCAGAATTGCGTGATTTAAAGTCAGAATTGCATGATATAAAGTCAGAATTGTGTGATTTAAAGTCAGAATTGTGTGATTTAAAGTCAGAATTGTGATATAAAATCATAATTGTGTGATATAAAGTCAGAATTGCGTGATATAAAGTCAGAATTGCGTGATTTAAAGTCAGAATTGTGTGATTTAAAGTCAGAATTGCGTGATTTAAAGTCAGAATTGCGTGATTTAAAGTCAGAATTGTGTGATATAAAGTCAGAATTGCGTGATATAAAGTCAGAATTGCGTGATTTAAAGTCAGAATTGTGTGATATAAAGTCAGAATTGCGTGATATAAAGTCAGAATTGCGTGATTTAAAGTCAGAATTGTGTGATATAAAGTCAGAATTGTGTGATTTAAAGTCAGAATTGTGATATAAAGTCATAATTGTGTGATTTAAAGTCATAATTGTGTGATATAAAGTCAGAATTGCGTGATATAAAGTCAGAATTGCGTGATTTAAAGTCAGAATTGTGTGATATAAAGTCAGAATTGTGTGATTTAAAGTCAGAATTGTGATATAAAGTCATAATTGTGTGATTTAAAGACAATTGTGTGATATAAAGTCAGAATTGCGTGATTTAAAGTCAGAATTGCGTGATTTAAAGTCAGAATTGTGTGATTTAAAGTCATAATTGTGTGATATAAAGTCATAATTGCGTGATTTAAAGTCAGAATTGTGTGATTTAAAGTCAGAATTGTGATATAAAGTCATAATTGTGTGATTTAAAGTCAGAATTGTGTGATATAAAGTCATAATTGCGTGATTTTAAATCATAATTGTGTGATTTAAAGTCAGAATTGTGATATAAAGTCAGAATTATGTGATTTAAAGTCAGATTTGTGTGATATAAAGTCATAATTGTGTGATATAAAGTCATAATTGCATGATTTAAAGTCATAATTGCGTGATATAAAGTCAGATTTGTGTGATATAAAGTCATCATAATTGTGTGATATAAAGTCATAATTGTGTGATTTAAAGTCATAATTGTGTGATATAGTCATAATTGTGTGATATAGTCATAATTGTGTGATATAAAGTCATAATTGCATGATTTAAAGTCATAATTGCGTGATTTAAAGTCATAATTGTGTGATATAAAGTCATAATTGCGTGATATAAAGTCATAATTGTGTGATATAAAGTCATAATTGTGTGATATAAAGTCATAATTGCGTGATATAAAGTCATAATTGTGATATAAAGTCAGAATTGTGTGTTATAAAGTCAGAATTGCGTGATTTAAAGTCAGAATTGTGAGATATAAAGTCAGAATATACACACAATACATATACACGCACGCACACACACACACACACACACACAGATCTGCAGAAGCACACACACACACACACACACACACACACAGATCTGCAGAAGCACACACACACACACACACACACACACACAGATCTGCAGAAGCACACACACACACACACACACACAGGTCTGCAGAAGCACACACACAGATCTGCAGAAGCACACACACACACACACACACACACACACACACATACAGATCTGCAGAAGCACACACACACACACACACACACACACAGGTCTGCAGAAGCACACACACACACACACACAGATCTGCAGAGGCACACACACACACACACACACACAGTCTCGGGTCTCCTCGTATTAATGCATAATGATGCATTTACAAGTCAATGGCCAAACGGATCTTTATAAAAGTCCACATTGTTATTGCAGATGAATAACGGATAACATGAAATAAATATATTTTTGATCAGGTTAAACTTTGATTAGACTTAATATCTTATGTCCTTTTACTACTTTAGTAAACGCATCTTGATTTAAGAATTGTTTTAGATATTTGGACTGGAAACAAGACAAAAACACTAAGTAAGAGAAGCAGTTTTTGCGGTGAATCTGGGTTATGTTGCTTTATGTGCTGAAATAAATATTCCAGGACAGTCTGATTAGCTTTGACAGACTGTGTATTGTAATATCTGATAGGTAAAACTTACTCTGGATCCACGGCCTTGGAAACCTCCTGCATGTCCGCGTAGCCGTACTGGTTCAGGATCGACACGGCCATCATCGGGGCCAGAGACTGAGCCGGCTTCGTGAACAGAGCGTTGGTCCCGAACACCATAGACGAGAGAGGAGAGCTGCAGACATTCAGAGGGAAAACACATCAGTTATTTTAAAGGACAGGAATTATGAATTAGACTCATCTTCGATAGCTAATAGTGCCATAGAAAAATGTATACTCGAATATATACATAGAATACTCAAAAAATGAGTATGACGACTTGAGAAGCAAGAGTTTGATTAAAAGCCAGTTATTGTAAAGTGTAAACACACGACGGATGTGTGTGTGTGTGTGTGTGAATACCTGCGCTTGTGTTTCTGCAGGTCCGAGTCGATGATGTCCGCCAGAGGCAGGTTGAAGACACTGAAGGACGCCTGAACCAGGACCCTAATTCAACATCACACAGTCACACACACGATCATTATTACTCACTTTCTTTCCTCTAGTCTAGTCAAGTCACATATATTTATATAGCGCTTTTTACATTACAGATCGTTTCAAAGCAGCTTTACAGAGATAACAGGAAAATAATGCAACAGAGTTTGTTTCCCGGAGAAAATAGCGTCAGTGATGTTTCATTTTTGTCGTAAAAAGTTATTAATTTAGTTTATATATATATATATATATATAGCCGCTCTGGAGAAAACCGTGATGTCATCGTCCAGCTCAGTTCACTTCTCATATAATGGTGTCAATGCAGGCAGATCAATATTATTGCTGAATATTAAATTAAATGTTAAATTTAATGTCTCTAACCAAGCAAGCCAAAAGCCAATGAAAACAAAGGTGTAAAAGGAGACAGTGGCAAGAAACCAAACTCAGTCGCTCAGTTCTGGCCAACGAACCAACTGTGATTATGATTATGATTCAGGCAACATTACAGCTCAGAAGTCAGATTGGATATTATAATAAAAATATTAATCAGTTTCATCTCTAGGTTCATTTAGAATGGGGTTTTTTTTCCTGCCAATGGTAATATTACACTTTTTATCACCATTTCATACACACTAAACTCTGGGGAAAAAAATAAGGAAAACAATTCAGGGAAATTTGATTCATGATTTGATTCCCCTTTAAGAAGAAAAAACAGCGTTAGGTGTGTTTCAAATGTTCAATGACGTCTGTGTTGCATTTTTCATTCATTAAATTGTTTTAGTAACACATATATCCACTGTAGGTAAACATTACTGTTTACCACTATGCATTGTTATATTGGCCAGTGTTGGGTAAGTTACTCTAAAAAATTTATTATGCATTCAACAGTCAATGCAATTAGATATCTGTACTCATTACTGTCTCTATAAAGTATTGCATTACTAATTACTTTCGAAATCCCGCATTAACTTCGACCAGTTGAACAATACAAGGATAGACATGAAACTAGACTTTAATTATTTTAAATAAATAATACAAAAAAATTGCATAATTTATTCTTGAACTGACCAGTGTTTAAAAAAGAGAGAAGGTCACGTTAAAAACATACATTTTAATGTTAGGTGTTAAATTTTGATGTTTTCATTGTTAAATATAGAATTAAATGACAGAAAATTCAAAAGGAATCCCTTACTTTACTTTTAAGTAAATTACAATAATTAACACTGATATTAGGGCATTCAAATTATTGTTTATTTGGTAAAAAAAACATTTTTATTTTTTTTACATTAACATTATAAATATAATTTCTTGCAGTGGCTGTTTGGTGGAAAATATGTATTTTCTGATGGGAAGAAGGTCACCCTTTTAAAACAACCTGAAAGTAAATGGCTATTATTGAGATGCGTTAGGCTACATGTGAATAATGTTGGCCAGCCGATTCAGAAACACAACACACGCTGTAAAAGTCCAGTTGGTATGTACGCTTTACACACTAATGAGCAGAGAACACATAATCTGGCCATGTTTAAAACCATTATTCACTGGCAAATACTGTAATACCCAAATACACTACCGTTCCAAAGTTTGGGGTCAGCCAGACTTGAACTTAAAAAGGCAATTAATACTTTTATATGGCAAGGGTACATAAAAATGATCAAAGCTTTTACATTTAAAAGATTTCTATTCCAAATAAATGCTGTTGTTTTGAACTTTCCCTTCATAAAATAATCCTGAAAATACTTCTTATGGTTTCCACAAAAACTGTTTTCAACATTGATAATAATACTGAATGTTTCTTGAGCATTAAACCTCACCAGAGTGATTTCTGAAGGATCATGTGACACTGAAGACTGGAGTAATGATCCTGAAAATACAGCTTTGATCACAGGAATAAATTACAGTCTACTATATATATATTCACATAGAAAACAGTATTTTGAATAAATTGAAAAAACTGTTTTTACTGTATTTTTGATCAAATAAAAGTAGCCTTGGTGAGCAGAAGAGGGTTTCAAAAATATAGTTTTTACCAGCGCCAAACTATTGAACGGTACACTGTAAACAATAATCCTGTTAAAAAACTGTAAACTACAGACAGCTGTGGTTGCCAGCATCAATACTGTAAAAATACGGTATATTACTGTTTTTGAAATTAACAGCTAAATATCATTTAGTCAGCTACAGTATAAACCTGTAATTTAACAGCATATCTGTTTAAACATTAACAGTAAAATACCGTATTTTTACAGTATTGATGCTGGCAACCACAGCTGTCTGTAGTTTACAGTTTTTAACAGGATTATTTTTACAGTGCACCGTTCAATAGTTTGCCGCTGGTAAAAACTATATTTTTGAAAGAACCCTCTTCTGCTCACCAAGGCTGCTTTTATTTTGTCGCGTAAATCCCTAAATGAACTTCCCCAGTGAACGCTCTCTTCTAGGAAGCACGTATCTCGTGGTTTCCTTGCATGTTTATTCCTCTATCCCAGAGTGTAATTACTCACATGCTGGAAGTGAGGAACAATGCGAGGAAATAGTAGCTGTGTGGACCCAGCAGTAACATGACCACGGCGGCTCCGGCCTCCACGTAGAAGCTGATGAGGATCAGTCTGTAGTAGCCCAGCCTCTGGAGAAGACTCTGGCTGCACAACACCAACACCTGCACAACAAAACACAGGGAGAGGTTTTTACCAGGCGCTTCAGTGCTGTGTCCATGTGACACACTCATACGTTTGCACACCCCTTGCAGGATATGCATTATCTTGGATGATGAGGGTATGTACTCATTTTGTGTTCGGGGAAACATCAAACGTCATTTTAAAGGGCAGCATTATATATATATATATATATATATTTTTTTTTTTTTTTTTTTTTTAACATAATAGTACACCCCTGATATCGCATTTGTGAATGTTTGAACCTTTTTTTGTTTATGTCCCTCCATTGTCCGCAGTGTGAAAAGAGGAAAGTTTGTCTGATTCAGAATCGATCCTTAATTACTAAAAAGATAAGAAAAGTATCCTTTTGAATTGTCCATCGTGCATCTCCTGTTAATACCTTCTTAAAGAAATTCAAAAAAGATATTAACACAAACTTCTTTCTTGTAAGCACCCTGAGACTATATAGGCATTTGTTTGGGCTTTGTCGTTACTCTAAATTTTTGTCGAAAGACTTTTCTCTATTAGTTATTGAGAACATTGATATGGATTTATCTTTACTTTTGGGGAAATGTTTTGTTTGGAATTGTTAATTGAAAAAAAAAAAAAGAGCATTTACAGAAAACCAAAATATATTTACTTAATTTTTACTTAATCAAAATACTTACCAAAATGAATCTTTACTTAATTTTGTAAACAAAAGTTTATACACAAATGTACATTTTCAGGTCTTTATGTTTTGCTTGCTAAATACAACATTACTTAAATTTGGACTATCTCTAACTCATGTAGAAAGAAGGCTTTAAAAACAATTAAAATATGCACATCTTTTAATCTTTTCCTTTGATATGTGATCTATTATGATTAGTTATACCCCTGTTTGTACATTTTTTTTTACCATTTTTGTTGTTTTTTCTTCTTTTTCCTTCTTTAGTTGTTCTATTTTTTTTACTGTTTCCTTCTTTGTTTATATAACGCTTTCAATAAAAAAAATAATTTAAAAAAAACAAGAACATTCCACACTTCATTTTCTTTGGTTAATTAAATCACACTGTTTATACTAAAATAAAACACAGCATAGATTAGTGCATAAGTACGTGAATTGTTTCGGGACATGAATTTGTATTTTGATTTGTATCTCAGTGTGTGTTCACACTTGTAGTTCGGTTGCTTTGGTTCTTTTAGTCCGAACCGAAACAGAAAATGATTCATTTTATTCCTGCTTCGCTTAGTATTCAAACTGTCATTTTTAACACCAAACCTAAAGCTTTAATAACCTATATTTTAGCGACAGATCTTCCTGAACATACAAAATAATGCTGTGTGCTGTGCTGGGATAAATGCACTCGCTGTATGTGCGTATCAGGATCAGAACCACGTCTCCTCGCAGCAGATCTTCGTGTGTGTGTGTGTGTGTGTGTGTGTGTGTGTGTGTGTGACGGAGGGATTTCTGATGTTGTTTTGACTCCTTTACACATTTTATAAGCTCTTCATGAGTTCTCAGCTGGATAAAATATCATGTATTGCAGCATTGTGTTGGTAAATGCCGTCTCAAAATAGGGAATATGTCATAAAAAAAGCCGACCAATCAGGATGTGAACGAATCCCTATGACTTTAGGTTTGGTATCTTTTGGTTCTGTGATAAAAATGTCAATCTGAACGCTGAACGGGCCAGGACTGAATGTTCTCTCTCTTTTTTTTTTTTTAGATCCGGACCAAACGAACCAAGCACACCGAACTACAGTACTGAGTGTGAACACACCCTTTAATGTGATGATACATGGGGCCACTTTTTGAGCAATGTTGCTGGGCAATGAAAATGAGGCAAATTAAAAATGGGGAATACATTTCAATCTGGAAACTTTAGATCAGTCGTGGGCCCTGTGTCTCATCTGGTTGACGGCAACATTGCTCAAAAAGTTGCCCCGTGTATCATCACCTTTAGTGATGATGATGATGATGTGAGCTATAAACACGTTTCTATCCTTGAAAGGGGGGGGGGGGGGGGGGGGTTACTCAAATCCAAGTATGAAGTACAATATGTGACCCGTCTGGACCACAAAACCAGTCACATGGGTCAATTTTTTTTTAAATTGAGATGTATATATCATCTGAAATCTGAATAAATAAGCTTTCCACTGAGATTGGGCTGAGATACGACTATTTGAAAATGTGGAATCTGAGGGTGCGAAAAAAATCGAAACATTGAGGAAAAATCGCCTTTAAAGTTGGCCATTTATGTTCGCAATTGTGCTGCATTCACTCACGAAAATAAATGTTTTATATATTTACGGTAGGAAATGTACAAAATATCTTGAAACATGATCTTTACTTAAAGGAATTGCTGATAATTTACTCACCCCCATGTCATCCAAGATGTCCATGTCTTTCTTTCTTCAGTCGAAAATAAATTAAGGTTTTTGATGAAAACATTCCAGGATTTTTCTCCATATAATGGACTTCAATGGGACCCAAACGGTTCAAGGTCCAAATGACAGTTTCAGTGCAGCTTCAAAGGGCTTTAAACGACACCAGACGATGAATAAGGGTCTTATCTAGCGAAATGATCGGCCATTTCAAAAATAAATAAAAAAGTTATAAAGTTTTATAAGCACAAATGCTCGCCTTGCTCTGTTCTGTGATGCGCGTTCGTGACTCAACGTAATACGCAATTACGTTGAAAAGGTCAATTTGAAGCTGCACTGAAACTGTCATTTGGACCTTGAACCGTTTGGGTCCCAATGAAGTCCATTATATGGAGAAAAATCCTGGAATGTTTTCATCAAAAACCTTAATTTCTTTTCGACTGAAGAAAGAAAGACATGGACATCTTGGATGACATGGGGGTGAGGAAATTATCAGCAAAAGTTTTTTTTAAAAGTGAACTAATCCTTTAATATCCTAATGATTTGGGCCATAACAGAAAAATCGATAATTTTGACCCATGCAATATATTGTTGGCTATTGCCACAAATATACCCGTGCGACTTGTGATCCAGGGTCACATATTAGTAGCACTAGCAGTTGAGGTTAGTTACCTGAGGACAGATGAATCCCGCTCCATACATGACGCTCTTGGCAAGCGGCGGCAGGACGTCCTGAGGAATGAGATGCTCTGCAAAAATCAGGGTGAAGTTACTATAAAAAGCCAGCAGGAACACCTGGAAAAAGTTCATGATCACAAACAGCTGGAAGTCTCTATTGGTGAGGATCTGCCAGGTCATGGACAGCACAGAAGACACCGAGAGCGCACGAGGACTGTCCTTCTCCTCGGGGGTTTTACAGTCGAACCGGCTCTCGCTGTGGAAGCCCGTGTAGAGCATGCAAGCGCAGGCCGACGCGGCCACGAACACGCTGAAGCCCTGGAAGACGGCGAAGTGCTCCATGTTCTCGGACACGAGGCCGCTGAACAGCACGCTGGACGAGCCCAGCAGAGACGCCACCTGGCTGTACTTGATCAGCCTCAGCCGGCTCTGATGGTGTCCCGAGATCTCTGCGAAGAGCGCGCACTGGGCCAACAGCACGAACGTGAGCAGGCCGTCGAACGCACACAGGGTCACGGCGAGGTGTACGCCGCTCAGCCAGTCGTGCTCCTCGTACGCCCTCCAGGGGAACCAGGCCAGCAGGAACGACAGGGCGTACAGCGGCGCCCCGTACAAGATGGACAGTCTGCGGCGCGAGCAGCACTGCAGGCCCGAGTTGTCCTGAAGATATCCAAACACCGGGTCGTTCAGCGCATTCCAGATCATGTACACAACCTGCGCAGAGACACAACTTTACTTAGTGCTTAGCATTTTGTTGCTTTACTGTACAAAGTTTGACCCTTGCTTTTTTGCTTAAAGTGATAGTTCACTTTGAAATTAATTTTTGGTATGTTTTAGCTTACCTCAAGGGCATCCAAGATGTAGGTGTCTTTGTTTCCGCAGTAGTTTCAAACTTTTAGGTTTAGGTCAAACCGTTCTTGTCTGTCAGTCATATAATGCAGGTCTATGGTCACCGCCTCAAAGAGCACGCACAGAGAAGTCCAAATTAAACATGATTTAATGACTCGTAAATGTAAGTACACATTGATGGCCTAAGACACGAAACGAGCAGTTTGTGTGAGAAAACAGTATTTATATAGTTTTTACCCCTTATAACCACAGCCACGAAGCGCCCGCGCCCTCAGATCACTTGGACGTGGCTGTGGTTACAAGAGGTAAAAACGATATAAATACTGTTCGTTTTCTCACACAAACCGCTCGTTTCGTGTCTTAGGCCATCAATGTGTACTTACATTTATGAGTCATTAAATCATGTTTAATTTGGACTTCTCTGTGCATGCTCTTTGAGGTGGTGACCATAGACCTGCATTATATGACTGACAGACAAGAACTGTTTGACCTAAAAATATCAAAATTGAAACTACTGCGGAAACAAAGACACCTACATCTTGGATGCCCTTGAGGTAAGCTAAAACATACCAAACATTAATTTCAAAGTGAACTATCCCTTTAAAGGAACACACCGACTTTTTGGGACTTTAGCTTATTCACCGTATCCCCCAGAGTTAGATAAGTCCACACATACCCTTCTCATCTCTGTGCGTGCCGTAACTCTGTCTGACGCACACACTGCTAGCCTAGCTTAGCACAAAGACTGGAAGTAAATAGCTCCAGCTAGCATACTGCTCCCAATAAGTGACAAAATAACGCCAACATTTTCCTATTTATATGTTGTGATTTGTATAGGTACAAATAACAAGGTCATATGAGACACAGGCATGTTTTAACCGTATACACACTGGGAACTATATTCTCAGAAGAAGAATTCGCCTAAGAGAATATAGTTCCCAGTATGTATACGGTTAAAAGATGCCTGTGTCTCATGTGACCTTGATATTTGTGCACACTGTGACTATACAAAACTATTTTTTAACCCTTTTTTCACTTCAGCAATAATCTGCCAAGTGTTGTCTTTAGAAAGAGATCAAACTGAAGTCTGTGTTTTAAAAGCATTCAAGATTCACGACAGTTTTGGATATTTAATTTTCAGGTCTATGCTCAAAAAGTGAATAAATGGATTATAAATACAGCGTAAATATAATATATATATATTTGAAAAATGTTGTTGGTAACACGTATGGTTACACTTCAACCATATTTAAAAGACAATAGAAATAATTATGAAAATACAAATAAAGACGTACTTAAATGGGCCAGAAAAGCACTCCAAAGTTTAACTGTTTGCATTTCTATTAATTTAACTATAATATACTAAACATTTAAAAGTAAAATAAATAAAAATTATTGTACAACGCGCAATAAAATGTCCGAAAAGGCGAAAAACATTAAATTAATTTTGCACATAAGTATATTATTTTAAAATATATTATTTTCAGTATCATTTTAAGTAGGCCTACTGCTAAAGTGTACATCTTTTTCACAAGGTTTGTACCTGTATGAACTTTTAATTTGAACCCATATATATATTTATTTATTATTATATTTTTTTTATGATGTTGGTGACACTTATGGTTACCTTTGACTTTACATTGTATGGACAGAAAAATACAGACACATTTTAAAAAAATATCTTATTTATATCTTCATTTAAGTTCCACAGAAAGAACAAAGGAGCGAATGAGGAACGAGGGACAGGATTTCTGTCTGAACTATCCCATTCAAACTGAACGTTTGTGCTGACGGCCAGTTTCAAACCACTGAAACTAACTCAAAAACACTTTGATTTCAGCCGGTTATTAGCCTAAAGAACATTTTCTTTCCTTGATTTGGCTTGAAGTACGTGAAGGCGTTCAGGATTACAGGCGCTGGTTAGGCTGGTCTGTTTACATGGTTTTCGAGAGCTTTAGTGTTGTAAAGTGGCGAGGCTGAAAGATCAGCTGAACATTAGCTATAGACCAGCTTAAACTAGCTAATCTGGTTTAACTAGTTTAAGTTAGTTTGCTTTAACTTTCCTCATAACTTATTCAATACAGTATGTTTCATAATAACGACAAAGTATTTCAGATGGATACGCATGTCAATAAGCTGAATTTAAAGATAACTGAAGTTGCGATAGTCTTTTCTTCACTATTGTGATGTGTATGTTCGAGTGAAACGGCTATTGGTCAAGAAACAGTGTAGGGCGGGACTGGATTTTGTCCATGGGGATTTGATTGAAGAGCTGTGGTTTGCTATGGGTGTGATGTAATGCAAGGCTGCCAATTTTTGAGAGAATTACGGATTGGAGTAATGGATATTCCAGTAAAAAAATAGAATGAACATGTAATATATTGCATATATTTAGCAAAATATATTTAGCTAACTATGCTAGTTTGGTCATTAAATGGCTTTCCTGAGGTAAATGTGTAAACATTACGTGACATTTAGAATCTGATTCTTCTAAGTCTTTCCACTCAGTGTTGGGATGATTACTTTGGAAATGTAATAGGTTACAGATTGCAAGTTACCCTATTTAAAATGTAATTTTTAAGGAATTTAATTTAAAATGACCCTAATAAAGTAATGTAACTCATTACTTTTCTAATTTCCATGCATTTGTATCACTCGCCACTCAAAAGCATCAGAATAGCATAGCTTTACTAAACGGCCTTTAAATCATTGAGCACATCAAAAACAGGCAAAACAACTAATTAATATTACTGAACATATCCTAGTGTTTTAAAGACAATATTCAGATCTAATCCCCTTTAAAATCATTATCATTTTCACAAGTAACTGTAATTTAATCTCATCGTGACTCTACTTAAACAATGCCTTTGTTATCAATTTAATGTCGTTGCTAATTTTATATCCACATATGTACGTTTTCCAACAACAAACCAATCTTTCGTATCTTTTGAAAGAACTTAAAATATTTCTTATTTTAAACAAATCTCATCTTCTGTAAATAAGAAAAGCAAGTAAAACGACTTCAGTTTGCAATGACTTTAATTTGTATGTATACCCTAATTAATGTATTATTAATATCTTACCCTCATGTTATTTATATCTCTGCTCTTATTTTAAATTATTATTTTTTAAAAACTTTTTCAGTCTTTAGCCAATTGTTGTTAATCGTCCTCTATATTCTGATGACACTGAACATACAGTTGATACTTTTAGTGTATTGTACACACAGTTGTATATTTTGAAAGTCCATCTTTGTTTTGTTTTTTTGCGGGGGGGTTTTAAAAAAGAAGAGAAGAGATGAAAAAGTAAGGAGATGATATATTATTGCATGGACAAATAGTTTAAAAAAATTCGACAATATTCCATAAGAATTAGAAGTCAATTTTAATTTAATCTTAATGATTTAATTTTGAGCCATGTTGCTAAAATCTTCTATAGTGAATTAGGCCACCCACATATACTATCACTACTACAACCTTCTCAGATAACAGTCTCGTCTGCTAAAGAGCAGATCTGGAGAACATCTGTTGTACTACAAACATCTGATGAACGTCTTAGAAAGAGCAGTTTTACATACACTCTAAAATAAATCATAAACATCTTAAGGACATTTTCTGAATGTCTACTTAACGTCTAACAGGAAACGTCTTAGAGACTTATTGCAGATGAACAAACACCCTAAAAAAAACATATTGCAGATGTAAATGTATATGATTATTGATAATATGTAAATGTATTTAAACATATTGCAGATGAAATAGACGTCTCCTAAAAACAATGCCGTAGCATTAGTTAATCACAGGTGTGCTATCGGGCTTCTGATTGGCTAAAAAGTGCTGGCCGCTCCTGCAACGACAATCGATATTTAAAGAGAATTGTGCTAGTGCTTGCAGGTGTTTTTAATGTTTCAATTGATAACACATAAGTTACACTGTATTACAAAAAAAAAAAAAAAAAAAAAACCGAAAGCATGAACTCTATAGAAAATGAACATCATGTATGTTAAAACTTGTGAAAACTCACCTGTGACTGGTGGAAGGCTGTCTCTGATATTTTGTACCTGTTCAAGAACAGCTTTACGTAGTAGAAACTAAACATGCTGTTCATCATGGTAGACCCAAGCGTTGTCATAGAGTAAGCCAACGCAGCGGGATTATGAGCAAAGTGCCTCATGATTATCATAACACGGATGTTTGACGGGCTGGAATAGTTTTTCCACAAAGGACAGTGCAAATGCAATGAAACTTAACTCTATTATAAAACTCATGCAGTCGTAACATTGGTTAATTTCCGCAAATCCTATCAATGGGATATTAACAGAAAAAAATAAAACGATTTAGTTGAAAATCTTAAGTTTTTTGAGTATCCATTCAAAACTGAGCTCATTTTAAAAACAGTGGTACACACTTCCTGGTATTCCAAAGTAGGCGTGGCCTACACGCACATCAGACCCCGCCCCTGTCCTCTGATTGGCCAGCGGGAAGATCCGTTCTTGTTGTTATCTCTGCGTCTTCTCTTCCCTCCAGTTGAAGTCTGACTCTGCCACGTTGCTGTAAACACCGGTTCACACCGCTAGGTATTGAAGCCTCGAAAGCCCGGCTCACCGGCGTCTATCCATCAGACAAAGGGTGCTGATGCTTTAAAATAAACAGGAGAAGAAACTGAACGTGCGCTTCCAGTCGGTGAAGCTTTGTGTGCAGTCGAGATGCTGACGGACGTGATAGTAGAGGAGGACTTTGATCGTAATGATGATGATATATGGTACAGCAGGAAGGATCTGGAGCATGGTAAGACTCCTTCACTAGCAATGCGCATATATAGCATGCTAGAAAGATGGTAGATACCTGTGCTTTTCACAAAAAGTCATTTAATTACAAATATTGCCATTCATTGATTTATACAGCCTGATTGTAACACATCAGCAATACATGGATAAGGGCATCAACTGGGATATGAATTGACTTTCTCAAAGGTCATGTGATATATTCTCTTGTAAATCTCGAGTGAAATGAGTGATAAATGTGTTCGTGTTAGTGATGATAGGGCAGTGTTTAAGCTGTCTATCTGAAGGTCACGCCCATATAAACCCCTTTAAATGCGCACTCCTGACGTCATCGGCCGACGAGGATACATCCGAGACATTTTATACTTCAAGATTTTTGGTTTTTAGTATATACATCATGTCACAGTGTATTGAATATTACTTGGTTGTCTAAAACCTGTGAAGAGGAAACTGGAGAAAAAATGTCCAAAGAAAAATACAGTTTCAAATGTAACATATATGCAGTGAAATGAACCATTTTGGGTTCATTTAAAAGACGATTTTTTTTTTCTTAGTGTGAAGAACATTTTATAATAAAAAAAACAGTTTTCCATTATAAAGAACCTTTTGTGCATTGAAAAGGTTCCATGGAATGTTATGTTAAAGGTTCTTTGTGGAACCGTGAATAAAGAACCTTAATTTTTTAAGAGTGATGGGTTCCATCTGCATGTTTGTTTCCTAATAAATGCATAAAAAAGATGAAATTCCTCAACATCTGCCTGCATGTCCATTATAGTTTAATTATCGTTTAGATGTACATTGCACTCTCAATTTAGTGTTTTACTGCTACTTCTATTTTGCATTTGTCAGATGCTTTGTCCACACGTTTTAGTAGCATATTCCTTGGAATCAAACAAACATTGCATCATGCACTGCCAGTCAACCTACTAATTTGAGGAGTGCTATTGTGAATCATCCCTAAAAAGTGATACTATTGTGAAAAGACTTGTTGTTGACCTGTTTGGGCGTCTGGTTGTTCATTCCTACCGCTGGGTTTGGCAGGATAACACCCACTACACGTCTACACTCGATGTTTACTGTCTTCTCCGTCTGTGTTCGGGACAGATCTCCATTTGGCCGCTGAGCTGGGCAAGACTTTGCTGGACAGGAACCATGAGCTGGAGCAGGGCCTACAGCAGATGTACTCCACCAATCACGAGCAGCTGCAGGAGATCGAGGTGACGCTTCTCACAAAACACACCACTTCTGTTCTCTTCCACTCTTCCCCTATGGCACAGATTATGTATGGTTTGAAATGTCCTTTGTGTAGGTTGTAGAGCTGTCCCGCATTGTGACCTTTTGAATAATTATGCATGCAGTTTTTCTGTTCTCATATTAATTAAAAGACTATATGGCATATTTGTCACCTAGTTGGATTGTTGAAATGAACTATTAAAGCTGATTTAGGTCGCGTTTACACAATAACGATGTACTAAGAATGGATCCTTTTTTCTTTCGGGTTTTTCATGTAAAAAATAACAAAGTTGTCAAACCGATCCGATTAAAAGCTGTATTCATGCCAGGCCAGTAGTTGGCGATTGTCACTTTGTAAAAAAAACACTACGTGAACACGTAATGCAGACAATAACATTATATTTTATACTTTGAATTCTGTTTTCACAAGTTTGCATTTTTAGGCCCCCAAAATGCTATTGTAGTGTAAATGAACGACCAAACCGCATAACGTTTTCCGTTTTTGTAGTCACCCTGTGGTGAAAATCAAGCTTTTGATGTTGTTTATATGTTTATGTGGTGTTTTTAGTATGGTTTAGCCATGAACAACCATGAACAAATTCATAAGTCGACAGCATTGCTGAGTATTTTCTCCTTAAAACGGCAGTCCAAAGACACTCTCAAAAACACGGTTTGAAATCGCTGGCGTTTCTGACGTCACAAACTACCTTGTAACCAATCAGATCAACGTGTGATCGTCAACCAGTGGATCTCTGAGTGAGTGAGTGAGTGAGTGGAGGCGGGGCTCATTTGCATATTCATAGAACCGCGCATACTAAATTAGGCAAGGGTGTAGAGTTACATTCAAGGTATTTTAAGGCATGAATAATTATTTTCTAGGAAAAAATTAATAAATATGTAATTTTGGTGATCAAAGAAGAGTTTTAAGGGATAACATTATTGACTACAGGGGGACTTAAATAAAAACGATGTTGTGTAAATGGCCCCTAAAATGGTGGAAAACTTGGTGGCCAGTTACTTGAGCTAAGAACACAATTATTCACATTAGATTTTTATCTAAAATTTTGAAACGGGCACATTGTTTGTCTCTCATCCAATGAAAAGGCATATATTTGTTTGGTAACACTGTCTCTGTACTCGTATGCACTCAGCTAGTCTTTCACTTTATGGAAATGCGTAAACAGCGGGAGATTTCCTGTTTGATCCTCTTTCCTGCTCCTCACGCTGAGGACATCGTGCAGCGGGACTTCTGCTATTTCTGACACCGTATCTGTGTCTGGCATGACCCCAATCGTGAGATTTGTGGTGTCATTCGGTTAATGGCCTGGCATGGCAATACGGTCTTATGCAATTGGTTTTCTACTGTGTGGAATGGCGTACTATTCTTTTTTAAATGTATTTGTAGTGTATATAGAGCCTGTATAGTATGCTCAGAATACGATGACTGTCATGTTTCCATTGTTACGAATAAACCCAAAATAATTACAAACATCATTATCTCATCAGTCGGCCATTTCGATTATTTGATCGGACTACCACATTCAGAAGTGCTAAATGCACTCCAATAGCATGTATTTCTGAGATGATAACTGGACATGATAACTTTCACATGCCAAGTGATGAAGTCAAGTGACAAAAATGTAGCATATGAATGTTTTAAATGTTTATGTTTGCATAATGCACTGGATACTTTGATGTACTACTTAAACAGTATGCAGCATGTTTTACATCTCAAGCAGACTTCATCAGCGTGTCTAACAGAAAGTTTGGCCTGAAGGAAAGTAGCTGCTGATTAGCTGATGTTCACTTGATCCTGGCTTTATAACTGGCTTTATAACTGTCGTCTCTCTAGCCAAATATTGACTTCTCAGAAACAATGCAGTGAGAAGTTGTTAATTGCAACATGAAGTTACTCTTCCGTCTCATGTAGTGAAACATTTACGAAAGAGGAGGGAAACGTTTGCACAGACGCTAGTGCATTTGATTGTGAAATGTCATTGTAACTTGTGAGTTTTGTTGCAATTTTGTGCCTGTGGTTCAGCAACAGATGCTTTAGTTTAGAGCATCTTTAGCATTGGCTTACTCTAAATTATGAAGTCTATATACTTTCAGGGCAGGGGTGATGATAAATGTCCAAGATGGGAGCCCAAATGTAAAAATGTAGTGTGTTCCTGTGCCACTAAGCAGCAACAAACATATTTAGTCAACTATGCTCTGCATTTTAGGCTGGGAAATATTAAAAAAACTGAAGCTTTTGATATTGATTGTTTGGGGAAAGCAAACTTCTAAGCGGGCATCAAGATAACGTGAACTTAATTAAAACCGAGCATTAAAATAAACTAAAACCACGAAAAAACTTCTCTCCTTTTAATTTACCATCTCTTGTTTTGTTTTTTTAAATAACCAAACATCTGGAATCATGTAATGCAATAATTTATTATTATTTTATTTATTATTTTATTTACAATAATTTTCTGGAAGGAAAAAAAAACTAGGGCTAGTATAAAATATAACTAGGGGGCGCTATTAAAATGTTAGTGTTTCTGCTCTCATGAGACAAGAGCATGAGACTAGTCTACGTCAAGGTCTTTGGGAAACTTTATAGCCAAATAAAAAGTTGCTAAATTGTATATTATCAGCTATATAATTGTGAATATTCAAAATATCACCCAGCTCTAGACAGTGTCTATTATCTGTAAGTGCATATATCTGTCTGATGAGCAAATATTTGAAGGCTTGTTGTCCGTATTGCCTCTTGCAGTACCTGACCAAGCAGGTGGACCTCCTGAGGCAGATGAACGACCAGCACGCCAAAGTGTATGAGCAGCTGGACATGGCGGCACGAGACCTGGAGAAAAGCAACCAGAGGCTTGTGCTGGAGAACCGTACTTCCCAACACCGCATCGAGAGGTGAGGACGAGTCCGATTCCAGGTCTCAGTTACCCCTTTTCCACCAAAAAACTGGACCTGGTTCAAAGTTGGTTCAACTTGCGAACCTTCTCAGAAACGGTTTGTTTTCCCACTGACTAGAGAGCCCAGCGAACGACGTCGTTACGTCACTGTGTACGTTGCCATACGTCTTAGCTTTCGCCAACTTCAAGCATAACAATTACAATGTCGGACTACATCGTCTTTCTTCAAATGTTTCTCCTGGCTTTGCGATCCTATATTGGGGTCAGAAGAAGACGTTTAGAACACATTTGTGCTGCTCGTCTGGATTAATATAGATATGGAGGTTACGTACGTTCGAGAAGAAGTTCGACAATAGCCCCGTGACGTAAGCATTACGTGGTAAAATAATGGTTCTAGTCCAGCAAAGAGTTGGTGCCGCTTTGGAACCAATTTTCCTGGCCGAGAACCGGTTCTTTGGCTGTCGAAACACGAAGAACTGGTTAGCGAGTAGGCACCGGCACTGCCTTGGTGGAAAAGGGGCACCTGAGATGTGGCCTTTTTTAACATGACTATTGCTCTTTATCCGCAGTCTAACTGAGACCATAGATGGGTTGCAGACTCACATGGAGGGTCTTCAGAAGCAGGTGGACGAGCTGAAGATGTCCCAGTCCAAGCGAGATCTCGCAGGTGTGCGCCGCAGCCTTGGTGCCCAAAGCATTTCATGTCTGAAAGAAATCTATGATCTGCAGCAAGACAAGTGAGTCTGAGGCCAAATGACGCCATCAAACCCTTATCATTCTCATCAACATCACGAAAACGGACATGTCTCAACTTGGGTGTATTGTAATTAAAGATATTGCATGTACGGTAGAGGAAAAAAGTAGAGTATATGTTAGCTTTGAGTTGATGATGGTGAGAAATCCTCCTTAAATTGATTAAAAGTGTGTTAATTCATGGTACAAGATGTCTAGGTTGGGTTTAACATAAACTTAAGGCTAATTAAAGGACAAGCCCAGTCCAAACGTCTTGTTTGAGTTGGCAATACATTCAATCTGGAAAGTAATTTGTGTTCGTCAAACCTCTTTAATGGAGACTTTAACATTGTAATTCTAGTAGAGCCGCTGGATCCTTGTAGGACTAAATGAAGTAGACGTTTCTCTGTGATGTCCGGCTCGTGGATGACCTCTCTGATGTGTCAAGTCGGCCCACCTGTAGCGTTAGTACGTGCTGACTGGGCATCTTAAGGGCCCCGAAAGCCAGACATCATAATCTGACCCGGCCCTTCTACCATAATCCAGTAATCCCTGATCTAATCCAACTCAGCAGGAGAGGCTAATATAGACCTAGAAGAAAACAGTGTGCAACAGTCCCAGTGATGCAATTAGCAACAGGTTCCTTTTTGGATGCAAAACCAAAATAATATAAAATGGAAAACAAAATAATAGTGCCCCTGTTATGGTTTTGTCTGATATTATCTTTAATGTAGGTGTAATAGTGTTTTAGCTGTTTTTAAATGTAAAAGTTCTGCAAAATTTCAAGGATTAAAGTGCAGGAGTAATGGAGTTATTTTCTCCCAAAAGAAAGTTTCGATTCTAAACTGCTCAAACAAATCATTAGTAGTTTCTCACTTTCTGCACAAACCTACATAGGCTTGTAACAAATTTGCCAGCCTATAGTCTTCACTGGCTACCTGCAAACAATGACCATCAAACACTATAATTGTAGCTGAGACTGGAAGAGTTTGGTTTGTGTTGAAGACAGCGTTTTCTGTGCTGCAAATCCACTTTGCATCTCTTCCAAATGATGAGCACTGGAATTGATACGGCAAGATCGACACCAGTGTTCTGTTCATGTCACTGTGTATCAAGTGGTGACCAATCAGAGCAAAGTAGACCAATCACAGCAGACTGGGGCTGCGTTCAGCGGCGACAAAACGTTGCAGAACGTTTTTTAAACAGAAATGGTGACGCGTTGAACGCACTGTTGTGATGACGCAAGAGTTGCAACTATGGCAGCTGAGAAGGCTTTTTGTGTTCTTTGTGAAGAATTTTCGGAGCCTGATGAAGTCGGTATAAATATGTGTTTAATACTACAAAATATGCCTGATTTTACAGTTACTGCACTTGCCGCCCAGAACACAAGAGAACATCCCAATCAAGTGAAGGGATTTGTGGAAACTGATAAATAGAGTTTTATAAACCTAATAAAGACTAAAACACATCTATTTAGCCTCACATACTGACTTTATTTGTTGTTCATACTGTTTTATTAATACCCTGTATTTTCTTTCTCATTTTTAGGAAAAGCACTTTACATGCATTGTTTATTTCTATACCAAATGTCAGACACTTGCAATGAAGCTAAAAATATAAACAACTACATCATTATGTTGATATCCTATATTTTTACAATAATACTTATGACAAACATGTCTTCTAATATCCTCAGTTGTTGCGCATCGAACACATTTGTAAATTACTTCCATTGTGCGAGTTCACTTTAATACCGCGTGCTTTATATACATGTTGCTGCTGATTGGACTGCAGTTCTGACACACCCACCAAACAAGAGAAAACGCATCTCAAACCCCGTTGCACACCGGTGCACGCCGTTTCCAGGAAACATGACGTTCAACCCGGAAACCGTAGCAAAACGTTGCGCACCGTTGTGATCTTGAACGTGCCCAGGGCCATCTGACCAATCCGAACAGAGTAGACCAATCAGAGTAGACCAATCACAACCGACTAGGCCATCTGACCAATCAGAACAGAGTAGACCAATCAGAGTAGACCAATCACAACAGACTGGGCCATCTGACAAATCAGAACAGAGTAGACCAATCAGAGTAGACCAATCACAACCGACTGGGCCATCTGACAAATCAGAGCAGAGTAGACCAATCACAACAGACTGGGCCATCTGACCAATCACAGCAGAGGAGACCAATCAGAGCAGAATAGACAAATCACAACAGACTGGGTCTACTGACCAATCAGAGCATAATAGACAAATCACAACAGACTGGGTCTACTGACCAATCAGAGCAGAATAGACAAATCACAACAGACTTGACAATCTGACCAATCAGAGCAGAGTAGACCAATCACAACAGACTGGGTTATCTGACCAATCAGAGCAGAGTAGACCAATCACAACAGACTGGGCCATCTGACCAATCAGAGCAGAGTGGATGTATAAAGAATTGTATGGTAAATGCATACAATGTATAATATGACAAAATTAATTAGTTTTTTTGATGTTGGATGCATGTAAACTAACTGTAGGAGACCTACAAAAAACGACTTGTGAAGAAATAAAGCAGGGGAATTATCCTGTTGTCTTCCAGGTGCTTGAGCTCCGAGAGCCTGCATGAGGAGAAGTCCTGGCCTGCGCTGGACGACAGACGCGTGGAGGCGGAGTCGGAGGAGACCTCCACCCTTCAGCACACCCTCCACAACCTCAAGCTGCAGCTGGCGGCGGAGCGAGCCCGACGGGTGGAGGCGGAGCGCGAGGCGGAGCTGACGGTGCAGGAGAACAGCGCGCTGGAGGAGCGCCTGAGTGCGCTGGAGGGAGCGCGCCGTCGGCAGGCCGAGCTGGAGGCCGAGGTGGAGGAGCTGCGGCAGCTGTGGCGCTCGGAGTCGACCGGCGCGCGGCTGGCGGACTCGCTGCTCCCCGATAACGTGTTCTTCGGCGGGGACGATAGGGCGAGGGTGGAGCCAGAGGAGGACGAAGGCCTGGAACTTCCTCAGGGGAGGCGTCGCTGCAGCAGCGAGAGCTTCGTCCGAGGCGCTCGAGCCGAGGATATCCGGCGCGGACACGAGCGCACGTGCATCCGCCGGGCCCAGGCGGTGAAGCAGCGCGGGATCTCCCTGCTCAACGAGGTGGACGCGCAGTACAGCGCGCTTCAGGTGAAGTACGAGGAGCTGCTCCGCCGCTGCCAGCAGGGGGCCGACAGCCTGAGCCACAAGGCCGTGCAGACGCCCACGGCACACGCGCTACAGCGCCGCAAGAGTCAGGCTAACACCGCCACCGAGACCAGGGACGAGCTCCATCAGCCTGAATACAAGGCCCTCTTTAAAGAGATCTTCACCTGCATTCAGAAAACCAAAGAGGACCTGAGTGAGAACAGGCCCGGGCAGAGCTGGCGGTATTATACGTCTTCAGTGTAGCGATCTTGCACTTCCAGACAGTCTTTGTGTGTGTATATGTCGATTGCACTATAACACCTGTGCCTATACACAATATACAACACCAAACCGTCCACAACCTGCAATGACAGAACGCAGGCTTTTTTGTACGTTCATCTCAAGTCTTATTCCTGTGATTTGAGACTTGTGGACCTCTGCGATACAGCCATACTGAGTGAATCTGTGCTTTTGGGTTTGCCAGCACCTCTTGAATTCGTAGAACCATGTCTGTGTAAGACTTAAAGACTTAAACGATCGATGTTCAGAGGCTAGACTAAATTATTATTACTAACACTGATAATGATAACTAACTTAATGCAAATGACATGAATGTTGGGGTGAACCTCGCAAAACGAGAATGAGAAGTTTCACTCCTGACACTAAATTAATAATTATTGTAAATTGAAATATGGCCCAGATTTCGTGAGATTCATATGATAAACTTAAAAAAAAACGTTAAAAAAAATATTTAAGGAATTCAGTAGGACAATATGTAGCCATATACTTCAAGTGTCTAGAAATTTCACAAGCAATATTCTTTTTTTTTTTTTTAAGAAAATGCTGCATGTGATTTCAATGACGTTACTGTAATGATTTCTTGAGCAATGCAGATTGCTGCTTTTATAAATCGTCCGGTTAAGAGTTTACCTCAATGGTTTGATGTGCTGGCAAAATAGTTTAGAATTTGCTCATGTATTATGTAAACAATATGCTTGAAATTCTCACATGAGTTTGTGTGTATAGTTTGTTTAGCGCAAATCGTAGTTAAATGTTTGGTAATGTCTCGCTCAAGTTCCAGCACTTTGTTATGACGTTGATTTAAACACCACTGTGAAACTATGCACTTTAGACAGGCCTACGGTCAGTTTTGATTTTTTTTTTTTTTTTTTTAGTTCGATTTTTATTTAAATGTTTTCATTCGTTACTGTAGTTCAGAGATTTTATTTATTTTTTTCGTTTGGTATCCGTTCTGTTTTTCGATTTGATCTCGCCTGTGGGTTTAGGTCAACATTTGAATGTTACCGATGGAGATGAAAATGTTGGAAATGTTCTGAAAGGAGGTCTTTTGTTTCGAGGACTGAAAAGGCTATTGAACCGATGCTTTGACTGAGTTACTTAAATGTTACACCGGCGCAAAGTAGGACGTTTTATGATGCAAGTAGCCTAGTTTTCAGGTCAGCGTTGTTTAACAGTTGGTCTAACAATACCTAATTATTATCGGCTTATGTGTTTAATAACTGTTGTATTTCAAAACGCAAACCATGTGCTACTTAACACTTAATCAGGATCAACCATGTTCATTTTGTAACATTTTTGAAGCTGTTGAATGCCTTGAGTTGGAGATGACAGTATTAGCAGGCTTTGACTTTCTGGATCAATGTATTGCGTAATGTCTTGGAAAGTGACCGACAGATAGAGAAAAGGAAAGATACGACTGATGTCTTCATTAGCAGGCAGAGAAAACCAATGTTCAGTGATGAGTTGTTCCTGACAAAGAAAAATATTTGAATATTGTCACGAGGGAGACAAAAATATATTGTGGTGTTTTGCATTTCTGATCTCGTTGCTTCATTTCAGTGTTTAGGAAAACGGTGCTACTGTATTGCAGCTACAAAAGTCTCTTGCTTTCAAACGGCAGCCAAACTTTTGCAGAATTATATGCTTGTTGTTCAGCGTTGTGTTAGGAGTCTACAGTGCTCGTGATCAGAGGTTAATGTGCAGCAGAAATATAGTTTGACTTTAGCAGGGTTCCTGGGAATGTAAAAATTGTGCAATGATCTGATTTAGTCTTAAATGCAGACCAAAAATCTTGTCTGTAAATCATTTTCTAACATTTACTTGCAGATAAAACAATCAATTTGTGATAACCACATGATGAAAATTGTTTATATTTGTTGAGAGAATGTGCAAAATTGAATCTGTTACCAATTCCGTCCTGAGTTGATGATTGTTTCAGCATAAATCTGGAATCAGAGTTTATTGTTTTAAGTAAAAGGCTTTAGTTTTTTACATTTATTTATTGCTGTTATCAACTGCAGATTATAAAATTTGACATGCTTGAAGAAATGCACAATCTGATTATTACTGGTGCTGAATATGCAATAGACTAGACCAATGCCTTTTGGATATCTGTGATCGTGTACGTGTAATGGCATGACTAACATCTTACTTTGGGTTACAAACTATCCAGTAGCCTAAATAAAACTGTATGAATGAACCAATTATTGATGTTCTGGTTTTATTTAATCATGACCAATCCAACCATAACAATATTAGCTTATTTTAATGTCTCTAATAGCATTAGAACATATAAATTCTCCACATGTATAGCCAAATAAGAGCTAAAAGCGTGTTATTTTGTAACTTGTGGCGCCCACTTGTGGTCTATTTGGAAATATTAATGAGATGCTTTTCTGTTAACCTCTAGATATCATAAGATAATGCAATATTTTAATAGCAAGAAGATTCACAGCACAGTTTATTCTTTTAAAAAACGCTGAACACTTGTCTAATGTCACAGTTGTAGTTTACATGACATACAACACATGTGAAAACAATGTGCAAAGTCCTAAAGACAACATCTGTGGGACTGTCCGGTAAAGCAAAATCAAAAGATTATATAAGTCTACGCTCACCAAGCACAGCTTCAGAATATAAAACATTTTCATTGGCATTCAGGAATGCCACGCATGGCATACGTTTATTGCTTATAAATGCCTAAAATGCAAAAATGTTAAATTCCCAGACACACACCACAACAGTTCATGGGGTCCATCGAGTCGTACTAGAAACCAAGATCTTTAAATAATGTTGTGAAATGACAGAAGAATCACGTGTGTGTGTGTGTGCATGTGTGTGTGTGCGTGTCTGTCTAGCATTGTTCTGTCTGTCTTAGTAAGTATATTTCTTTCAAACTATACTTTCAAAAATGTGTTTATTCACCTTATTTGACCACCTTGGCTGAGGTAGAGACAAAAGGCCTTAATCCTGGGTCATCTGAACAAAATATACTATTACTGTGTGTGTTCTTAAGTCATTTGAATGTATATAAAGATACGGTGTATGCTGAAATAAAAACACATTCATTTTGTAATGCACACATTTAGGAAGTGCAACTATTAATGCACTTCATTCTCTGGAAGACCATGAGCAAGTACTCGTATCCATTAGGTGTCAAATAAACTCGGTGATATAACTTTTCAACATCACAATCAAAAAATCACACTGTTTTTAGACTTTCTTACCTATTCCAAAATAATGAGAATAGGCTGCAGACTTAATAATATTATATTTTAAAAAACAATAAATATATGAATTCTTGTCTAAATACTAACTAGCGTCATTTTAAAACATTTACTTGTAATTTGTTTCTCCTAGTCACAGTCAAAGAGTGATATAGTTCCCAAGCTACTCTGCGGGTTATATTTCCATTTTACACAAACCCTGAATCACACAAATCTATAAATATAGATCATATCCAATTTGCAACAACACAGTGATATTAGTTTCTGAGGTGGTGTATTGCGGTTAAAGATCTGATCTGTGTTTCCCAAAAGCATCGTAAGCCTAAATTGATTGTCAGATCTTTAACCACAAAAAGTTACATGTTCAAATTAGGGCTGAGCAATATAGCTAAAAATATAATTAATAAATAAAAATCAATATTCTTCAGGCATTTGACAATAGAAATCTCAGCATAATCTGAAGCAAGCAGCCAGCGTAGTAGCCTATTAGATTCAAAATATTTAACACAGTAAGTCAAATACAGTTAACATTTAGTTCAGAACATAAGTACATAATCAGTACATAAGTTTAACTTATATGCACCAATTTAACAATGTGCAGTAATAAACTTTTTTTTTTAACTGTTAACTTTTCTATTTTTTAACTGTTAAAATGAATTATATTATAATTCTAATTATTAATCAATTCTCGTTTTTGAATTGGTTCATTGAAGTGGACGGTACAAAGCCAGCATGAAACGAGTTGCGCTAGTCTTTTCTTCCCTGTATACTTTTTTTTTTGTTAATAATAAATAAAAAAAGGTAGGGCGGGGCTTGATTTTGTCCGTGAGGATTTGATTGGATGGTTGGACGGTTGTGGTTTACTATTGGAGGATCTCATGTGAGTGTGAAGAGAAGAGATGGCGCTGCAAAAGGGAGGGGAAGTTATTTTGATTAAAGATTATGAGGAAACATGAATTTAAACAAAAAATGATGATGATGTGCATAATAAAGACGGCAATATTCAAAAAAAAAAAAAAGATTGTCAATTCTGATTTATTTGGTGACTAAACTGATTCATGAAAAATACTTCTCTTTTAATGCTCTCAATGTAAGCCACGATACAAATACATTTAAACTAGTTTGATGATAGTTTTTATGCGATATTCACAATGCTGCATCATTTTAACGGTAAAACTAAATGAATGTAAAAATGCTACAGTGAAAACAGATACTAGTATTTCAATAGATCGGTAATTTAGCATTATATCAGATAATGCAATACCTTTTTGGTTTTTTTATGGTAAATTTAACTTAAGTATGTAAATCGTAGAATGTTGCTGCTACCGTATTACCGTACGGTAAATCTCTTCCAACCACAGCTCCCAGGTTTTTTTTATCGTAAATTTAACTTAAGTATGTAAATCCTAAAATGTAGCTGCTACCGTATTACCGTACGGTAAATCTCTGGCAACCACAGCTTCCAGTTTTTTTTTTACCGTAAATTTAAAAGAATCTTTTTTACAGTGTAATTTTCAATTCTCTATATCACCCAGCCCTAGTTCAAACTCTACACGTGTTTCTCTGAGAAGTGAGCATTATTCCCAGCTGATCAGGAGTGAGAAGAGTCCCATCAGGAGCAGCAGGAGTAGCAGGAACAGGAACCGTGTGCTGGGGAACGAGGCGGCTGGACGTCCCGGCCGGCTCCGCAGGTACTGGTCCACCGAGTCCGTCAGGCTGAACTTCTCAGGAACGAAGCCCAGTTCTCGCTGGGCCTTCTCGATTTTAAAGGTGTGACTGACAGCAATGCTTCTGACCTGAGATTGATGCAGAGGTCAGGAGAGGTCAACATGATAACAGCAGACAGAGATGAGATGATACACTGATCAGACACACATACCTCAGCACACACTTCCTTAAAAACAAGTGCACTTCATTGTATTAATGTGCACTTGTGGTGTAGCTACTTAAAATCTTAAACATGCTTTTAAAAAAAAGAACACTGTTTGCAGATAATTTAATGAAAAAAGGCCATGCACTTAAGAGTATTGTGCGCCATTTCGTGACTTTCTTAAGACACAAGTACACTTTTTCAGACACAGGTCACATGCTGTCACCTACTGTACACGTCAGAGATACACACTTCATTAAAACCAAGCGCACTTCATTTTTATTAATGGGCACTTGTGGTGTAGCTACTTATATGAAAAACAAACACTTAAAGAGTATTGTGAACTGTTTCATGACTTAACACACATAAGTGAACTTTTAAAAAGTGTTTTTGTACAAATGTTAAACGTTTTACTTTAAAGTATACATTTTAAATGATCATGTTTCAATACTATTTTGTCATGCTTTAAAGAAGTACACTTATTTTGATGTGTTGACTAAAGTAATAAAGCACATGTAAAGTACACTGTAAAAAAGTAAGTTACTTGGTTGCCTTAAAATTTTTAGTTCATTGAAATTTTGACAACATTGAATTTTTTTGTTAATACAACAAAGGAGATTGGTTTAATAAATAGAAACTCAAAATAGTATGCTATCTGACCTACATTAATTATTACATTAAGTTGATTTGACAAAATATAAAAAGTTGTGAAAACAAATCATCAAAATTCATTTTACAGTGTACATGATTTAAAATGTACTAAATTGCTAAATTTTAACTACAATCAACTTGGATATTTAAGTAATTTAAACTTAAATTACATTAAACTGATTGAAATTATATTAAATGAGTTGAATCTTGTATAATTTATAAAAAAAGTTGAAAATTGCTTAACTTATTTTGATGAGTTAAAGTAATGTAAAAACATATCTTGTCATGACTAATTGATCATATATTTTTTTACAGTGTACATACATGATACGTTTCAATAAAAAGAAAATTACATTAAAATATATTTTAGTTTATCAAAAAATTCAGTACATTCAGCAGTAACTTAAACCAAATTTCAAAGACAATAGAAATAGTTATGAAATTACATATACAGATGTACCTACTTAAGTGTAAGTTAGTCAAAAAACTCTTAAATTCAACTAATTATTACATTTAATATGGATTTAAACGAGAATATTTCTTTTTTACACATTCAGTTAGTATATTCTTGCAAAATTGTAAATAGTATTTAGTAATATGTATCATTTTAAAAAGTTTGTTTGTGGCTGTTTTTGTTTGTGGCAATCGTTATTCGGTAGGAAAGTTTGTTATTTGAGTTGGTGGCACTGCTTTTCTCATTGGCGGACTGGTTTAAAGCACGGTGAGAGTTTAGGTAGATTAAGAGGTGTCACAGTCAGACTGTCCTGAAGCGGGACACGGCGCGGAGAGATGGATTTGACTTCACAGATCAGATTCTGAGGGCTTCACATTTACTAATGGCTTTAATGACCTCCTTTTACCTGGCATTACTTTTACATTAAGTGTGTCTGTACCCGCGCGCTCTCCTGGCACCATGAAATGCCCCTGCGGTCTCTCTCCCCTTACCAGCCTTCAGATTGGGTATCGACATGGAAAATGGGCAGTGGGCCGAGAGCCAGAGCCGGTTCCCCTGACCCAACACACACCGCTGTCTAGACCAGGAGCCGTCTGAAGAGTGTGTGGGCACGCTATACAGCAGGTATTATATGTGTAAATAATGTGTGTGGATATATGTGTGTATGTGTATTTAGGCATATATGTACATATACATGTGTATAAACTGTATGTGTATGTGTATTTTTTGTAATGTATAGATATGTGTATATATATATATATATATATATATGTGGGAGATAAACTGTTAAATTTTTTCTATGTATATTGTGTATATGTATTTTTTTGCTCAAAATGAACTTCAATCAATTAAAAAAGCAAATGAATGCTTATTAATGTTAGTTTCCCCAGTTGTAACAACAGATAGCCTAGTCTACCATAGCTTGTTCTTATTTACACACCTGACTTTTTCTTCACTAAAACAAAACTCTTAAAATATTTTTTTTCCCCCCAAAGTGTGAAAGTAATATTCTAAAAGTCTCTTATATACAGTATATATCTTATTACAATTTAAAATTATTGTTTTCTACGTGAGCATATTTTAAATTGTAATTTATTCCTGTCACGCAAAACTGAATTATTTACACACCGGCCACTTTATTAGGTACACCTGTTTAACTGCTTTTTCAGTTTTCAGAAACTGATGATCTACTGAGATTTTCACACACAACCATCTCTAGGGTTCACAGGAGTAAATATCCAGTGAGCGTCAGTTCTGTGGCAGAAATGTATTGTTGGTGCCAGAGATCAGAGGAGAATAACCAGATTCAGCTCACAATCTGCTCAGTTACTGGGATTTTCAAGCACAACCATTTCTAGGGTTTAAAAAGAATGGTGTGAAAAGGGAAAAACATCCAGTATCAGAAGGACAACAGTAACTCAAATAAGCTCTCGTCTCAACCGAGGTCTAGAAGAGCATCTCTGAGGGGGTGAAGTAACGAATTACAAATACTTAGCAGGTTACTGTAATTAAGTCGGTTTTCTTTTAGAAATTGTACTTTTTTTTAGTAGTTTATAAATTGTGTAATTTTACTTTAAGTGATGTATCGGTACTTTTACTCCGCTATTTTCCTTCCATTTGTGGTCATTACTCGTTACATGCTTTTAAAAGCTTTAAAAAATAAATAAATCAAGTGCTACGTTCATAATATATGCTTAAATGTTTATTTATTTTTTTATTAATTGTAGTGCACAGTGTTTATTATAAGGGGGTAGAATGCACAGCTTAGTTAGTACTCACTAGTCATGAGTACTTTTAAATACTTTTTTAGTTTTTTGGACAAGTACTTTTTACTCACATACATTTTTTTTTGTAATGGTACTTTAACTTGAGTGTGTTTTTTCAGTACTCTTTCCACCACTGCTTGAACACACAACACATCAATCCTTGAAGCAGAAGAGCTTCAGCAGCAGAAAACACTCCTGTCAGATGAGAACAAGAAACTGAGTCTACAATTCACACTAGATCACCAAAACTGGACAGTAGAAGACTGGAAAAACATTACCTCTGATGAGTCTTGATTTCTGCTGCAACATTCAGATGGTCGGGTCATAATTTGGCATAAACAACATGAAAGCATTGATCAATAATGCCTTGTATCAGCGGTCGAGGCTGCTGGAGGTGTGATGGTGTGAGGGATATTTTCTTGACACACTTTGGGTCTCTAGTATCAATTGATCATCGTTTAAACACCACAGCCTATCTGAGTATTGCTGTTGTCCGTCTCCATCCCTTTATGACCAGTGTATCATCCTCTGATGGCCCTCACAGCAGGACAACACACACAATTGAATTGAATCAAAGCATATTATAAGAGACCTGGAACAAACAAATGAATAGAAATAATTTCCACAAATTACTACTTCTATAACATTTCATTACAGGGCACTGTTGTTCAAACTACTTAGTCAGATCAGTTTAATAGATAACTTGGCATTAACCCATGAATAGCTGCCAGTAGACAGTAGATCTGACATTTTGTTCTGATATTAAATCATTAAAAACTCTCAGCTCAGAACGTATAATCCCACATTTGGATTATTTAGAGGTGGAGTGTGTGATCAGATCATGCTATGAAACAGACTAGTGCCATCTAGTGGACAGAGGACAGTGCACACTTACAAAAAAACCTTTATGACACATTCAACTAATATACAAATAATATTCTGGCCACAGAAAGTGTTTGGACACATAAGCCACACTACGAATGTAACAAAATATCAAACCAAACAGAGGCTTCTTTAGTTCCAAACGATAAAATTATAGATCCATTCATATTCATAAGTGTCCAGATGTGTCTCAATAGTTTTGATATGTAATATATAGTGTAAGATTTGGATCAGAAACTGGAATGGAGGCCGCCATAATGTGATTGACATACTCACTTCCTGGTTCTTGTGCTTGTGTGTGTGCGTGTGTGTGCGTGTGTGTGTGTGTGTCTTTCCTTCACCTGTCCATCTCAAGCCCAAAGCTCCAGCAAGGAGCTGGTGCCTCATGTTTTATTCACAAAGCAATCATCAAACCTGCCTCCACCTGAGCAGAATCAGCCGTCAGGCCGTGGCTTGTGTTTCTCATGACTAATGCATGTCTCAGCACCATCCACACCTAAAGCCATGGGTTCTTCCTCAGACTTCAGGCCAAGTGGTTCATCACGCTTTACTACCATCCCAGAATCCACTGGGATGCTTAAACAGCACATGCAGACTTCAGGGTTACAGACGCCTGTGATGTAAATCTGATGGATCTTATAGAGCATAATTCATTATGTTGAGTGCAGGAGGACTGGAGCTGCTGTGATTAAAGAGTTGAAGGATTATAGAGTTGAAGGACAATAGAGTTGAAGGTTTATAGAGTTGAAGTTTATTACGTTGAGTGCAGGAGGACTGGAGCTGCTGTGATTATAGAGTTGAATGATAATAGAGTTGAAGGATTATAGAGTTGAAGGTTTATAGAGTTGAGTGCAGGAGAACTGGAGCTGCTGTAATTATAGAGTTGAAGGATAATAGAGTTGAAGGACAATAGAGTTGAAGGTTTATTGAGTTGAAGTTCATTACGTTGAGTGCAGGAGGACTGGAGCTGCTGTTATTATAGAGTTGAATGATAATAGAGTTGAAGGATTATAGAGTTGGAGGTTATAGAGTTGAGTGCAGGAGTACTGGAGCTGCTGTAATAATAGAGTTGAAGGATAATAGAGTTGAAGGTTTATAGAGTTGAAGTTCATTACGTTGAGTGCAGGAGGACTGGAGCTGCTGTGATTATAGAGTTGAATGATAATAGAGTTGAATGATTATAGAGTTGGAGGTTTATAGAGTTGAGTGCAGGAGTACTGGAGCTGCTGTAATTATAGAGTTGAAGGATAATAGAGTTGAAGGACAATAGAGTTGAAGGTTTATAGAGTTGAAGTTCATTACGTTGAGTGCAGGACTACTGGAGCTGCTGTGATTATAGACTTGAAGGATAATAGAGTTGAAGGACAATAGAGTTGAAGGTTTATAGAGTTGAGTGCAGGAGGACTGGAGCTGCTGTGATTATAGAGTTAATTGATAATAGAGTTAAAGAATTATAGAGTTGAAGTTTATCACGTTGAGTGCAGGAGTACTGGAGCTGCTGTAATTATAGAGTTGAAGGATAATAGAGTTGAAGTTCATTATGTTGAGTGCAGGAGCACTGGAGCTGCTGTGATTATAGAGTTGAAGGACAATAGAGTTGAAGGTTTATAGAGTTGAAGTTCATTATGTTGAGTGCAGGAGGACTGGAGCTGCTGTGATTATAGAGTTGAAGGACAATAGAGTTGAAGGTTTATAGAGTTGAAGTTCATTATGTTGAGTGCAGGAGGACTGGAGCTGCTGTGATTATAGAGTTGAAGGACAATAGAGTTGAAGGATAATAGAGTTGAAGTTCATTACATTGAGTGCAGGAGGACTGGAGCTGCTGTGATTATAGAGTTGAATGATAATAGAGTTGAAGTTCATTAGGTTGAGTGCAGGAGGACTGGAGCTGCTGTGATTATAGAGTTGAATGATAATAGAGTTGAAAGATAATAGAGTTGACGTTCATTACGTTGAGTGCAGGAGGACTGGAGCTGCTGTGATTATAGACTTGAAAAATAATAGAGTTGAAGTTTATTATGTTGAGTGCAGGAGGACTGGAGCTGCTGTGATTATAGAGTTGAATGATAATAGAGTTGAAGGATTATAGAGTTGACATTCATTACGTTGAGTGCAGGAGGACTGGAGCTGCTGATGGAAACCTAAGATGCCACACTTAGGCTAGAGTTGTTGCCATGGGGCCTGAACCTTCAGTTTATCACACACACACACACACACACACGTTGGACACTCTTTTGCCTTCAGAAACTGCATTAATTCCTCATGGAACAGATTCAACTCTGAAATCTTCAGAGTCATGAGATCTTCACACAGTTGCTGCAGATTTATGAGCTGCTCATCCCTGATGTGAGTCTCCTGCTCCTCCACATCCCAGAGCTGCTCTACTGGACTGAGATCGGGACACTGTGGAGCCGTTTGAGTTTAGTGACTCACTGTCATGATCAAGAAACCAGTTTGAGATGATTTGAGATGTGTGGCGTGTGTGTTGTCCTGCTGTGAGGGCCATCAGAGGATGATACACTGGTCATAAAGGGATGGAGATGGACAACAGCAATACTCAGATAGGCTGTGGTGTTTAAACGATGATCAATTGATACTAGAGACCCAAAGTGTGTCAAGAAAATATCGTTGTCAAGTGTGTCAAGCAAATAAAAAAAAAACCAAAGTGTGTCAAGCAAAAACAAGCAAAAAAAACAAAGTGTGTCAAGCAAATTCTTTAACAACAGCAATACTCAGATGGACTGTGGTGTTTAAACAATGATCAATTGATACTAGAGACCCAAAGTGTGTCAAGAAAATATCCCTCACACCATCACACCTCCAGCAGCCTCGACCGCTGATACAAGGCATTACTGATCCATCTTTCATATTGTTTATGGCAAATTATGACCCGACCATCTGAATGTTGCAGCAGAAATAGAGACTCATCAGAGGTAATGTTTTTCCAGTCTTCTACGCGAGTCCAGCCCGTCTGCCACCAACAACCATGACACGCTCAAAGTCTCTTAAAGGAACACTCCGACTTTTTGGGACTTTAGCCTATTCACCTTATCCCCCAGAGTTAGATAAGTCCATACATACCTTTTTCATCTACGTGCGTGCTATAAGTCTGTTTGACGCACCCACCGCTAGCCTAGCTTAGCACAAAGACTGGATGTAAATGGTTACAGCTAGCATACTAATCCAAATAAGTGACAAAATAACGCAAACATTTTCCTATTTACATGTTGTGATTTGTATAGTCACAGAGTGTACAAAAAACAAAGTCACATGAGACACAGACATATTTTAACCGTATAAATACTGGGAACTATATTCTCTGAAGGCGAAGCACTGCTACTTGGGCGGAGTGATAACCGCAGCACCTGAGACGCGCCGTTCTGTCAACAAAACCAACGTGACTAGCTAGTAGCGAATGTAATTCGTGATCATGGCTGACTTTGAGGAATTGTCAGAGGATTTTTATTTGGTATCAAACCAAGATCCAGAACCATATCGTTTTGAGCCAGAATACACAGATGAGGAGTTACAAACTTTGGAAGCTGGTAGTAGACAAGATGCTGAACAGACTGAGGTCGAGGAGAGAATCAGAACGAACACGGACTGGTGGTGTAAATGTGGAACATGCCAACCGATGCCGATAGAAACCGAGTGCCTTTGTTGTAGTGATTGGGACCGGGTATTGCCATCGATGTCAAGGCTTGATGACAATAAAAATCTTTGCGTCATTACCACAGAAGATTTCTCTGCCCTACTACACCCGGCAGTTGTCGATTTTCTTTCCTGTTGTGACAAGATCAACTGGAAGAAACGCCCCATCCCGAGTGAACATAATGGACAGCTGTCCACCAAGTAAGTGATTTTGTAATAATCATAATGCATAGTTCAACGTAATTGTATAGCCATACCATACAGTTTGTCAATACAGGAAATATGCACACATGCCAATTGACATAGCACCCTTGTAATAGCCTTTCATGATCACCTGTTTATTTGTAGCCTAGCTATTCATACAAAGTTTTCTGTGCTCTTAGTCACAATACAGCGAACACCCATGATTATAAACTTTGCATTTATTAGTAATTGCTGACTCTATTACTCCAACTCAGAGCGAACTGTCTGCTCCTCAGAACGGCGCGTCTCAGGTGCTGCGGTTATCACTCCGCCCAAGTAGCAGTGCTTCGCCTTCAGAGAATATAGTTCCCAGTATTTATACGGTTAAAATATGTCTGTGTCTCATGTGACTTTGTTTTTTGTACACTCTGTGACTATACAAATCACAACATGTAAATAGGAAAATGTTTGCGTTATTTTGTCACTTATTTGGATTAGTATGCTAGCTGTAACCATTGATATCCAGTCTTTGTGCTAAGCTAGGCTAGCGGTGGGTGCGTCAAACAGACTTATAGCACGCACGTAGATGAAAAAGGTATGTATGGACTTATCTAACTCTGGGGGATAAGGTGAATAGGCTAAAGTCCCAAAAAGTCGGAGTGTTCCTTTAAAGCACTTTTTTCCCCATTCTGATGCTCAGTTTGAACATTAGCAGATTGTCTTGACCATGTCAACATACCTAAATGCATTGAGGGTACGTTTACGCGACAATGATGGTTTTCCACATACATTCAGTTTTCTGCGTACATTGTCAAAACGATCCCCATTCACACTGATCCGTGGAAACGACTAAAAATGCTGTACTCTTCTGCCAGGGCATTTCACATTTCTGTTGTTTACACAGAGACCGTTTTCAAAAACTTGCACTTTGAAACACGTTTTCAAAAGTTCCCTTTTTCAGGCACCCAAAGCGCTGTTGTCGTGTAAACGAATGGCCAACACGCATAAAAAAGTTTAATGTTTTTAGTTGAAAATGATGTCATGTAAACAGCCCCCGAGTTGCTGCATGTGATTGGCTGATTATATATTTGCATGAACGAGCAATTGAACAGGTGTACCAAATAAAGTGGCCGGTGAACGTACATCTGCCAGTAGATCAAAAAAAGCTATATAGTCTAAGGCCCTGTTTACACGAGAACGATTCTGGATGAAAACGTAAAAATATTTTATCGGATGTGCCTTTCGTTTACACGGCGACGCCATTTTTATGGCTTAAAAACGCAAAAAAGTGAAACCACCCTCCAGAGTGGAAACCTTAAAAACGCTCCACCGTAGGGATGCGCGGTATACCGGTACTGCAAAAATACCGGTATATATTATATTTCAAACGGTACAATATCATCATTTTGTTAAATTCGGTATTTGATGCGCTGCTGTTTCGAAGTTCACCGCTAGGCGGCAGTGCGCTATCTAAACTGACGCGGGTCATGCGAAACCGGCAAACGGTGACAACAGAGGAACACAATGGATCACGATGGATCAAACGAAGCTCATTAGAATTTCTACACGCCCGAAATTAATAAATAGAGAGAGCAGTGTGAGTGAAATAAGGCATTACTTTGCCAACAAAAGTCTTGAGAAAAGTAAAGAAACAGATCTCAATGCACCACTCTGCAAACGGGGAGGCAACACATCAAATCTGCCGAAGCACTTGACTTGTCAGTTGCTCATCTTGACTTGTTCAAAGAGTTCAGAGATCGACAGGTTAGTCCATCATTCAACTGATTTAATTTAGACTTTTATTGATCACTGAACAGCGCACATACATAAGAGCTTATCAATTATATGATACGGTAAACATGAAAGCTCAAATCTGCTTGCATGACACGCTAGAACCAATTCAGTTTAGGTCTCATCAGTCATCACTGTTATACTTTCAAACAAACATTAATTGAATTTAAATGAATAAAGAATAAAAATTAGAATAATATTAATTTTAACTTTGGCGACCAAAGCCGAGAGAGAGAGAGAGAGAGAGAGAGAGAGAGAGAGAGAGAGAGAGAAATAGTGGTAATATGAATATTACTAATGTAACAATTAAGCTACATTTGTCAACATTCATTAGGTAACCTGACCTAACAGTATTATAGCATTTATTCATCTATATCAATCAGTAATTAAATGACCTAAAAAATTAAATATACTAATACATGTTTAGCATGTTAACATTACTTTATGCAATGTATTAAACTAATATGAACCCAAACAGTAACCAAACCATGATGAATAAATGCAATAAATGTTGATAATTCTCTGTTATGCATGACAGCTATGGTTTACATGTCATTTCATTATTCTATTATTATTATGAGCTTATATGTGAATCTATTATAGATATTAACCTATTTTAATTGTATAATTTCAGAGTTTTTTTTTTTTCAAAATCAAAATTTAACCTACTGTATGTTCCCTGACTGATTTATTTATTTTTTTAATGTACATTTTGATACCTTTTGTTTGCACATTTGGTAGTGGAGAGTTTCAAGCAGTGTTTTTTAAGTGTCACTTAAATTGACTTTTTTTTATTTATTTTTTTACCTGTGGTATCGATTTAGTATCGATACCGAGGTATTAGATTCTGGTATCGTACCGAAGCCAAAATTGTGGTATCGAGCCATCCCTACTCCACCGTCGCGTTCCCGTGTAAAGGGTAAAAACCGGTGAAAACGCAAAACTGCCCTCGATCACGTGCGCGTTTACGTCACAGGCATTCGCCAGTACAGGAAAATAACAACCAACATGTCGGATTATTTCCATTCGTCGGACCTTCAAGTTGCCCGGCAGCGCTGATACAAGAGTCTTCAGTTGTACAATATTCTCAGATATTGGTGTTGTTGTGTGGCAGTGCTTCGTTGCCACCTAGCCGCCTGGAGTGCATACTACATCGAATTTCACATACTTTTGCGTCACCATATGCACGCAGATTTCCCCTTCATAACGCTCGTCTAAACGCAGAATAAAAATTGAAAACGCAACGCCACTTTTGCGTTTTCTCTTCAGATCGTTTCCGTGTAAACATGGCCTAAATTATAAAACTCTTTCTTGATATATTTTTTTTTTATATTCAGTATGCATATTATTATTGGTTTATCTTACTATGGTTACATAGATTACAGCTCCTCTGAGTGTGTTTCTCTGTTTGTTTAATTACCTATAATAGCAGAGGGAGAATGCAATATCACACTGCTCTCAAGATGGCATCAAAACAACTTTAGTAGGAAAAAGTGATCAGAGCAAACTGCACAATGTAATGAACATTTACCTCGTTTCTGGTCAGAAGCAATGGGATTTCCAGGATAGGCCTCAGAGTCACATGCAGTCGCTCCATCAGGATTGCTGGAGAAGACAAGAAAGTTCATTTACCAACTTCATTTCTCAATTCAAGCTCTAGGCACAAAAATGGGATACAAAAAAGAATATGATTTATTGTTGCATTTGAACAAAAGTTAAGTAAAACATTTTTTTTTTGTCACACCTGCTGAGTAGACCAGAGACACGGGAAGGTGAATTAGCGGTCGACCGTAACCCAGTCTTTCAAACTGGAAATAGATAAAGGTATAGTTGCTTAAAACAGCAAATAATTGTAATACACAAAGAATTCTTTCAAATATATTTGGGGTAATTAAATATATACTCAAACCAAAAATTATTCAGACACCAGATTTAAAAAATGTTTTACTAGTGGGTGCAGGACACTATAGTTTATTTATGTGAGTGAGGATAGTAAAATAAAGTAAACTGTGACATATTATACCCAAACATTCGTCATACAGTGACAACCTGTAAAAGATGTAACAGTTTGGTCCCAAATTTTTATATGTATGCTCTGTCTTGTGTGTCTAGTTTTCCCCAGTCTGTCTAATTGGCAATGTCATTCACCTGTGCCCAGTTTATCACTTATCTCATTCGTTCTAGTGTATATACTCCCTGTGTCTACCAGGCCTTTGTCCGATCTCATCTATGTGTAACTTATGTTAGTGTGTGGATTTATTAAAAGACTATATTTTGAAATTCTCCCTCGTTTTGCGACTTACGTGATAGAAGGTCGGACCATAACAGTTTATTTTTTGCAGCGTTTTCTTTTTTGATTTTTTCCTCCATCACCAAGGACATTCCCACTGTTGCCCTGCTATGTCTGGAGCAGAAGGACCGCTCCCTGGAGTCTCACACCAGGGATTTCTTGGAGTTGCCGTGCCTAACGCACTATCCCGACCGCTCGCTGTGCCTGTTCTACATCGCCAGCCTCAACGAGCAGTCTCGGGCACACCTCCCAGGGAGAGGTCCTCGTGAAGATTTCGCCGCATGTCTGGAGTGGGTGCTGGTAAACACCAACTTGGCATTCACCATTGACCTCGCAGAGCCTACCAGCACCCCTCCACCAAACCCAGAGCCCAGTCAGACCGTCCCAAAGCCTGATTCCACCGCAGACATCGAGTCTGCTCCTGCCGCGGAGAAAGAGCCAGTGAGCCCTGCTGGGCTGTGTTCTGCCCCAGAGCCTGAGCCCATTATTATTTCTGACCAGGAGCGTGAGTCGGCTACAACGATCGTCACTAAAGGGGAGTCCTTGTGAAGTTTGAGCGCATGGATGCTAGCCCCGCCCACACTCCCGCTGCTGCGTGTATGGTAAATATGGGCTATGGGAACTTATTGGACTTTTTAGAGGTGGAATTAATAGACAGGTGTACGAATGAGATTACTGAAGATACCCCTATGTTGTTGAAAATGCCCAGTGCTATCACCCCTGTATCTCCTGTGCACCAAGTGTCGTCCGATTGCCCGCCCAGCCTCCCACCCCTTCTATTTTACCAACATATTTCTTCAGCCCTTACTCCTCTGGTTCCTGTCTATCCCTTTGCTCCTCCACAGCTGTCCCTGAGCAGCACTGCAGATTCACCTTGGCGTGAGGATCCCCTGTCTCCACCTCCAGGCACAGAGACCTGGACTCCACCTCAGTCCTCTGATCCATTGGCTCAATGCACCCTCAGCTCCACCGTTGCTCGTCATCCCACCTGCTCCACCAGGCTCCCTCGTCCCACCAGCTCTCAGCGTCCCACCCTGGATCCACCTCAGGATTTCTGGCTGGCGGTTGCACCTCTGCCTTTCATCTCTTTGGCTCCACCTGGCATTGCCTTCCCTCCGGCTCCACCGGTACCCTCGGCCGCACTGGCTTAAAGATCTCCGTTTCCGCCTCGGCCCCATGAGCCGTCAGCTCCGCCTTGGCCCTCCGGACCTTCTGTCACCCTGGCTCCGTGTCTCTTCAGCTCCGCCTTGGCCCTCCGGACCTTCTGTCACCCTGGCTCCGTGTCTCTTCAGCTCCGCCTTGGCCCTCCGGACCTTCTGTCACCCTGGCTCCGTGTCTCTTCAGCTCCGCCTTGGCCCTCCGGACCTTCTGTCACCCTGGCTCCGTGTCTCTTCAGCTCCGCCTTGGCCCTCCGGACCTTCTGTCACCCTGGCTCCGTGTCTCTTCAGCTCCGCCTTGGCCCTCCGGACCTTCTGTCACCCTGGCTCCGTGTCTCTTCAGCTCCGCCTTGGCCCTCCGGACCTTCTGTCACCCTGGCTCCGTGTCTCTTCAGCTCCGCCTTGGCCCTCCGGACCTTCTGTCACCCTGGCTCCGTGTCTCTTCAGCTCCGCCTTGGCCCTCCGGACCTTCTGTCACCCTGGCTCCGTGTCTCTTCAGCTCCGCCTTGGCCCTCCGGACCTTCTGTCACCCTGGCTCTGTGTCTCTTCGGCTCCGTCTGGTTCTCCGTCATGGGCGGTTTTGTCGCAGAAGTTCATTCCCCTGGTTCCACCGACCAAGCTTCATCCATGGCTCCTCCCTCCTGAGATGCAACGCTGGTACATCGTGCTGACTGTGGCCTGTGAGATCATCAGGCTCCTTCTGCTCCTGGCTCCTCCCACCCTCCACTCCCCCATGGACTAATTCTTTGGACTTGTTTTTGTCTTGCTCTTCCTCTGCTCCTCGCCCTCCTCCAGAGCCCTCGCCCACCCTCCGCAGTGGTGCCATTTATACAGCGCGAGTACGTGCCTTGCTGGGAGGGGCCGAACTGTTACATGTATGCTCTGTCTTGTGTGTTTTTCGTTCAGTCCCTGTGACCTAGTTTTCCCCAGTCAGTCTAATTAGCAATGTCATTCACCTGTGCCCTGTTTATCACTTATCTCATTAGTTCTAGTGTATATACTCCCTGTGTCTATCAGGCCTTTGTCCGATCTCATCTATGTGTAACTTTATGTTAGTGTGTGGATTTGCCTGTGATACGCTCCTGTGGATTTATGAAGACTATATTTTGAAATTCTCCCTCGTTGTGCGACTTACTACATAGCATTACGTGACACAAACATTATTCAGACACTTTGACCTGACCATGGTTTGCTTAAGCGTTTTTTCTTTAATAGTTACTGTAACCTTTTTACACCACAGGCTGAACAAAATGAAGCATTGCTTGGTAATTGATTGACCTAAACTCGTATTATCTAATTGTGTAGTTAAATTCAACAGCTGACAGATATTCAACATAATTCATCTGTGAGACAGACTAACAGAAGGATGGACAAAACCAGTGACATATCAACTGAGTTCTTGGCATATTTTATTACCATTTTCTAAACTATAGCGAATAAACTGTGATAATGTGAGAAATGTTGAAGGTGTCTGAATACATTTTGGTTTGACTGTAATTGAATTGATTGCTACATACCAGAGGTGTCAACCATTCAAAGACATTGACAGACTCCCCATCATTGATAAAGTAGGCCTGTCCACTCTAAAAAATAAATAAAAAAAAGGCACAAATAAACAAATACATTATGCATAATCTGGATTAAATACTGATGATTACAATAACAATATGTATATCATGCCACACATACCGCCACAAAGGCTTTCTCCGCAGTGAGTGCTTCTGCTGCTAAGACATGAGCCGTCACCAAATTATCCACATGCACCCAGTTCATCTTGGCATTAGGGTCTCCAAAACAGAAGCTGAACAACCTCCTCTCCACATTCACCTGAGAAGAGAGTCATTACACCATGTTTCTGCATGCAACACATCTTCACAGAGCTAACAACACCCTCTAAAGGCCCAGATATCCTTCAAGCCAAAACAAGATTGGGGTTCGAGAGCGACTCGGAGCAGGGCAGATATCTTTATCTTTCTTTCTATTGGAGGCGGAGCAATGAAGAAATTTGGTTTGATTTCAAATGTCCAACAGGGTTTTTTTTAAATCTGAGGGTGAGTACTGTAGAATACAAGATTAATTGTGTAGAGATTGCACGAGGAAGCACAGACAGATGTGTCTGTATGCAGAAGCACGTGCTGTAACAGGAGCTTCTCACAGACTCCATTAATATTGTACAGCTCTGGGCAACACTGGCACAGCTGAGACTGTACAACGGTGTGTGTGTGTGTGTGTGTGTGTGTGTGTGTGTGTGTGTGTGTGTAAGAGAGACAGAGAGAGAGAGAGAGAGAGAGAGAGAGAGAGAGAGAGAGAGAGAGGGGGGTCTCACCATCACCCTGTGTAAATGTCTTCTCTCTTCAGGACCGTAGATACCAGAGGGGCGTAGGACACATGTCTGTAGAAGACCACCACCTATCACAGCAATACCTCAGTATTAGAAGCAGGTTATCCATGACCTATTTGTTTCATATTCACAAATAAATTAAAAGATGCCTCAATATAATCTAAACAATATTTTATTATATAACCAAATATCCAGTTTTGACTAGTGAGCAATCAATCAATATGATATTTTATACATTGTCAATACTGCCATCATGTGCTGCTAGAGAGATATATAATAATAACAAAAGAGTTCTGTGGTTGTGCCCAGTGTTAATTTCGTTGACGAATAATTTTCTGCATTATTTTTCGTCAACGACATTTTTTCACAAACGAAAACGAGACGATAACTAAATAAAAAACAGTTTTAAATGACGACAACTATGACGAAAATGTATTGACATTTTCGTCAACAAATAAAACTAGACGAAAATGTTAGGGAGGGACCACTGTAGATTTAGTCGACTAAAATCTTATTGTTTTTCGTCGACTAAAACTAAAACAATTCAGATTACTAAAATATGACTAAAATTAAATGGCTTTTTAGTCAAAAGACTATGACTAAAACTAAATCAAAATTTGCTGTCAAAATGAACACTGGTTGTGCCAGAGTATAATGATGGCTATAGATGACAATACTATGGTACTTTGATATTTACTATGGTACTAAGTGATTACATTACACAAGTACCATTCATTTCCTTGTGAAAAAGAAGTGTGCTTAATGTATTTAATGTGCACTTGTAGTGTACTTCAAGTCTTAAAAGTATTTAAGAAAAACTGTACTTGCAAATTATATAATATTTATTCAAATATTGGTCCACATAAAGACCATTTAAGGGTTTTGGGTGGATAGATGGATGGAAAGATAAATTGCAACTTCATCCAATGTGTAATTCATTTAAATAATGTTTCAGTAGAAATTACATTTAAGTATATTTTAGTTTGCCGTTAGTCAGTACATTCAGCAGTAAAACCAAATTCCACAACAGCCGCACTGGCCAGAGTATATTTTCTATTACTTTTCTGTTTTTACTCATGATACCAAAGAAATCTGATGCTGATCTGCAATTCTTGAAATAGCAATGTTCCTGATAAAGTTGTTTCTCCCTTTGTGTCTTATAAGGAGGTGTACAATTATTAGCGCGCACACACACACACACACACACACACACACACACACACACACACACACACACAGAATAAGCTTCCCCTCGTGCTTGGTTTTATTGTTAAGCCTAGGTCTAATTTTAAAACAGTGTCAACAGGTCTGGTTGGGTTGGGTTGCAGGCTGTGGTCATTACCATAGCAGCTGTTACCTCAGTACCTCATCAGAAGTACACACACACACACACACACACACACACACACAATATGATCGGGGTACATGACACCACTTGCGCTTATTGCTATTGTGCGCAATAACAGGATTGACTTCAGAGATCAACAAGTTTCCATTTCCGTACCTTTTGTTGGTCTTCCGTTGGCCGCGAGCACCATGTGTTCGGCGATAGCTTTAGTCCTGGAGTAATGGTCTATGTGCTTGAAGAGAGAACGGGGAAAAAAATCACATTTAAATAAATGACAAGACTTGATGATCATTTGTAAACTGTACAATGACTTAGTCATGGGATAGTAGTCCTCAAATTAAATATAGGATATACATTTTCAAATATACATGCTCTGACTCTGACTTTAAATATCTGACCACAAAATAAACCACAATATACTATATAAAAGCTATCAATATGGTCCCAATTTGTAGCCCAGGCATGGTACAAATTATGATAATATTTTCTAATTCTAATTCCATATAAATAATGTATCTAACAAACTAATAAATAGAAAGCTTGTTTCAGCCATTAGTGAAAGTCATCACACATTAGTCAACCTCAGCCGAAAATGAGCGCCGGTGAAATCCGAGTGTGTAAGCTGTACCGTTGTATGATTCATCAGATGTTATGTATTCATGTATGACGTTTGGGCAGACAAAAGCGGGTGACTTGTGTAGCGCCTCACTTGAGAGAGGTGTCGGATGGACTAATTTGATTCCATTAACCTTCCTTAACTTCAGTCTACTGTTCTTCGGGACAGTGAACCGGAGCACACAGGAGAAACGCACGAGTCGAGCTTCACCATGACACACTAATCCTTAGTGAAAGTCATCCACTTCTGTCGCCTGTGATCACAGTGACCAGTAACAGATCAGTACATCCAGTGTACAGTAGACAGCTTCACTGATTATAATGGGTTGTTGTCTTTTTTTCTTTTTTGTGCTGTGCCTCAACGCACCAGTGTAGTCCTGCGAAGGTTGCGTTCGAAGGCAGATGTGTTCAGTGTAAAATTAAGTGTTCACTAAATTAAACACCTCTGATTGGATTTGCGTTCAAGCACAGCAAAATCCCCAGTGTTAAATGAACACCTCTCAGTGTAAATGTGTGTCTAACTACAGGGTGTTAAAAAATTAACGCTGAAGCAGTGTTGAAGTTAATTATGTGATTAATTAAGTGATGATTGACCATGGATGACACCTGATGGTAATTAGCAGAATCATTGACAGAAAGAGAAACAAAGAACAGAAAAAAGCGAAACACGAGAACTACAACTGACTTCCAGCCTTTACACATTATTGCACTTATTACTAACCAGGTTGACTTTATTCTTGTCATACATCTACTAAAGGTCTTATTGAGAACAAACAGAAGTTTAGATGGTAATGTTTACCATCTTAGACTGTTTCAATTCACATGCGTGACACAAACACAAAAGCTGGAGCAGCCAGAGAAAAACTCAAATTAAAAAGTAAACCCAACTAAAGCAAACACTGATCACTATAATGGTGACATGAACCTATAAATTCCATAAACCATTAATATCTAAACTTTCATTTATTCTTAATAAGAGCTTTAGTAGATGTATGACAAAAGTCCAACTGGTTAGTAATAAGTGCAATAATGTATAATGGCTGGAAGTCAGTTGTAGTTCTTTTGTTTCTTTTTTTTCTCTTTCATCGGAGATGGAGATTGAGCTGGAGCGAGAGAGTGAAACACCTGAAGCAACAGTGTTTTTTCATGTGTTATGGTGTGCATTCACCAAGTTTTTGTTGTTGTTGTGGTGTGCGTATAGGCTACTCCTGATTTTATCCATCAAAGCGCATCCATCCATGATAAAAGTGCTCCACACAGCTCTGGCGGGTTAATAAAGGCCTTCCAAAGTGAAGCGATGCGTTTGTGTAAGAATAATATCAATATTTAAAACTTTATCGACTAAAATAACTAGCTTCCGGCAATCAGAAGCCTGGCCACCTAATTTAGGAGCTTGACCCACCCAATCAGGAGTGCTGCATAGCAGTGTTATTAATAGTCCCTTTCAAAACCAGCTCAAAACAGGGCTGGTGTTCAAAAAACACGTCTCAATGTTGAACAAACCAACATGTGTACTTCAGAAACAGTCAGTGTGCATCTCACCATGTCCAGCGGCACGCAGGGAACTGAGTCTTCATCTCCATCCTCAATGGGTCTGCCAGCAAACGCCACATTCACTGTGCTGGTGTAGACGAGTCTCGGGATGCCCCGCTCCGTACAGACTACAGCACACCAACCAGAACCACACACTTACAGACTTTAGATGACATCAAACGTATTCTGTGTTAAAGGATTAGTTCACTTCAGTATTACAATTTCCTGATCATTTTATCACCTCCACGTCATCAAAGATGTTCATGTCTTTCTTTCTTTCTTCAGTCGAAAAGAAATTAATTTCAGGATGTTTCTCCATATAGGGACTTCAATGGGGTCCAACAGTTTGACGGTCCAAATATCAGTTTCAGTGCAGCTTCAAAGTCTCAACACAATCCCAGCCGAGGAATCAGAGTCTTATCTAGACAAACCATCTGTCATTTTCTTTTTTTTTAAATACATTTATATACTTTTTAACCACAAATGCTCATCTTGAAAGGTCTCACAATTTTGAAGTTTGAGGAGAAAATGAGAGTTTTTCGCCCTCCCCTACATTTTTGACCCGGAACAGGCGTGACCTTTCAACATGACTGCGTAATGCGTGAGCTATAGACGAGCATTTGTGGCTAAAAAGTATGTAAATGTTTATTTTTTTAGAAAATGACAGATGGTTTGTCTAGATGGTTCGGCTGGGATCGTGTCGAGACTTTGAAGCTGCACTGAAACTGATATTTGGACGTTGAACACGTTGGACCCCATTGAAGTCACTATATGGAGAAACATCCTGGAATGTTTCCCTCAAAAAACTTAATTTCTTTTCAACTGTAGAAAGAAAGACATGAACATCTTGGATGACATGGGGGTGAGTGAATTATCAGAAATGTTTAATTCTGAAGTGAACTAACACTTTAAATATTTCTTTAGCGAAGCTTGTCGCAAATCCTTCAAAGATTGCCTCCCTACATGTGATGTTGCCTGTGAATCTGGACAAAAGAAGCTATCTTATAATCTAGAGCACATTCTGTATAATGCCTACGGCTCAATAAATGTAGAACTCTATTTAGCCTTTGAATCTGAAATCTGAAATAAACTCAATTGGGAATATTTCTAATATCATTATAATACAATCTCTAGTGAGAAACACTTATCTGAATAACAGGCCTAATAGTTACAGTACAAATGATACAAATGTTGAAATCTCACCGTTTATGACATTGTTCGTGCCGCCAACATTGACTGATTCAATCTGCTTTTTCTTCAGCTGCAGAACAAGAACATACATGACCAGCGCATTCACTTCAGTTCACAACACTGCAATAATGAAACAGTAAAGTCATGTTAAATTGAAAAATGAAACATTTATCACATTTAATTATGGCGTATAACAACTATGCGTTAATTTTAAAATTGTGTCATTAACAAACTTCTTTTTTCTTTACTTTTTTCTTTATATGTTAAGATAGTGTTTACATGTTATGGATCCACACAACGACACTCAACATTTTAAAATGAATGACTTCTGATCTTCAAATTATCAATCTGCTTTGTTGTTTTTTTTGTCATTTGTCTTTTCTATTATAACTAAATGATACAATGCTGATGGATTAAAATGCTTGGCATGATAGTTATGATAGCAGTGTTGAGAACTGTGAATATTTGTTATAAAAAGAACTTGTTCACAAATGTTAAACTGATAGAAAATATGATTTTTCTGAAAAGTGTTTTTGTTTTCGATTGCATACACTGGGGAAGGTAGAAAATGATAAATAATAAATATATTATGGCAAACAACATGTCAGCACATGTCAACTTTAAACTTTTTGAACATTAAAGCGATTACAATCCATTATATAAAATAATATAATAAAAGAATGATGTGATATGGCATGTTTTACGCATATTAAAATGTTCGATCACACTCGTTCTTTTCCAATTCTCACTATTAACTATTATCTATGGCTTTTGCCTCAATAAACTCCTTATAGTTGCTCATTAATAGTTAGTAAGGCAGTTGTTAAGTTCAGGTATTGGTTCAGATTAAAGAATGTAGAAGATAATAATGCAGAATTAGGCTGACCTGTTCGGGGCCGGACATCCCGTAGGAAGCGGTGTGGAATATTACGTCCACTCCCGCACAGATCTTAAACAGGGCGTCATAATCCCGGATATCACTCTGGAAGTAAAACACACACACACACAGATGCACTGAATCATAAAGACTATTCAATCACAGCGATGTACTAAAGAATACAATCTGTGCAGAAAATCATTCATTACACAGTTTTCTCTCCCATTATTTAATTTTTGTTCAATCCATAAAACGTACTATAAGAAACTATAGTCTAGAACAACCAAACCGGAAATGATTATTCACATTATTCTTGACTGGGTTTTCAAAAAAGTTTATTTGACCTCATAGAACCACAACAGTTTGCTTAAAACCTTTTGATTACTATTATTTATTGATCTAGCAAGCAACCATTGAAACAATGTTAAGTCTGATGCGTCAACACTAATTGCATTGAATTAACATTACAAAAAAAGTGATGATGGTTCAGTCTCATGAGTGCTGTCGGCTTTCATCAACATTTCAATAATGATCCAACTTCAAACATTGAAATGTCAATCTCAACCAAAATGATGGTTTGCATGAATGAAAACTCAACATTGTAACAATGTCACCTTGCTATCTGGGGTGTAGCATACTATATATATATATATTATTTTTTTTTTATTTTTTTTTGCATCATCATCATCATCTATCATGTAAATGTCTTCACTAACATACTGGTTCTCGACTGGTTTTGCTTCACATTGGTCATCAAGTGATAAAACCACAGGTTAGAAAAATATCTTTCGAATTCAACATGAAAGTTGTTATTACCATGTAAAAAAGTTATTCATATTACCATGTAAAACCGCAATGTTCCAAAAATGATCAATGGGACATGGACTGAATACAAAACAATTAAAAATAATTTTTTTGGGGGGTATCTAAGTTTTGCTTAAAATTAAATGATTTCAATATTTGAGACAATATTTCACTGGATAAAACACATTATGTTTGGCAGGAATAATCTGCACTCTTTATGAAAGTGCCGTTCATGATTTTCATGGACGAGAACACATCTGTCTAACCTGTACATCCGTCTAACCTCCTGTACATCTGTCTAACCTGTACATCTGTCTAACCTGTACATCTGTCTAAATGTACATCTGTTTAACCTGTACATCTGTCTAACCTGTACATCTGTCTAAATGTACATCTGTTTAACCTGTACATCTGTCTAACCTGTACATCTGTCTAAATGTACATCTGTTTAACCTGTACATCTGTCTAACCTGTACATCTGTCTAAATGTACATCTGTTTAACCTGTACATCTGTCTAACCTGTACATCTGTCTAAATGTACATCTGTTTAACCTGTACATCCGTCTAACCTCCTGTACATCCGTCTAACCTCCTGTACATCTGTCTAACCTGTACATCTGTCTAAATGTACATCTGTTTAACCTGTACATCTGTCTAACCTGTACATCTGTCTAAATGTACATCTGTTTAACCTGTACATCTGTCTAACCTGTACATCTGTCTAAATGTACATCTGTTTAACCTGTACATCTGTCTAACCTGTACATCTGTCTAAATGTACATCTGTTTAACCTGTACATCTGTCTAACCTGTACATCTGTCTAAATGTACATCTGTTTAACCTGTACATCTGTCTAACCTGTACATCTGTCTAAATGTACATCTGTCTAACCTGTACATCCGTCTAACCTCCTGTACATCCGTCTAACCTCCTGTACATCTGTCTAACCTGTACATCTGTCTAACCTGTTCGTCTTTTATCACTATAATAACAGAACATTTTTTATGCTGCAATCCTCCAGTTGAGAACCCATAATACGCCATTAACTGTAAAAAAAGAAAAACACGAGCAAAACCTGTTGAAACATTAACATGGCAGTTTCAGATTCACTTTCACGGCTCTTCCCCGTAGCCCAGCGGTTTCTCCGAGACATCCGAGTCATGAGAGCGCGTGCTGAAACCGGAGGCTTGAACGCTGCACCTGCTTCTGTTACCCAGCAGCCCCTCCACAACCCAGTGTCTCCAGTTTCCCCGTACCTGCTGGAAGACGGCTCCATCTGGGATATCCCAGGGCGGCTTGAGGAGATCCAGCATTAGGACCGTGGCGCCTTGTCCGGCTAGAGTCCGGCCCAGCCTGAACCCGAAGTACCCGGCTCCTCCTGTGACCAGCACCTTTCCGGCCCCGCTCCGGGCCTGATCCGGTCTTGTTCCGGCCCCACTCTGGCTCTGGTCCGGTCCCGCTCCGGCCCCACTCCGGGCATGATCCGGGCCCTCCAGCACGCAGTTGGGACTGTTGCACAGGGCGCCCACCGCCCCGTTGGCGCGGTGTCTGAAAGGGGGGGGGACGTCGCTGTGGCTCGGCCGACGGCAGTCCAGGACACACGCACAGGCCCGGTTCTCCATCATAAGGCACTCAGTCTGGGGACGATCAGAGACAGTGAGAGTCTAATGAACCGGCGGGCGCTGTGAAACAGATCCGCCTGTGAGTGAGTGAGGGAATCGATGCATAATTCACCTCTCCATGTAAAGAGGCGGAAGACAAACTTTTCCTTACACTCGCCTTACCCAAAAAACTGCTCAGCGAGGCTTCACACATTCATACACTAGTTTGAATATACAGTCAAACCAAAAATTATGACTATTTAAAAAAAAAAATGTATAGTCTATAGTCTTTAATAGTTAATGCGACATTTTTTACACCACAGACTGAAAAAGTCTAAACTGGTATTATCTAATTGTGTAGTTAAATTCAACAGCTGACAGATATTCAACATAATTCATCTGAGAGACAGTCTAACAGAAGGACGGACAAAACCACTGAAATATACACTGATTTGATAACTCTGAGTTCTTGGCATATTTTATTACCATTTTCTAAACTATAGTGAATAATGTGAGTAATGTTGAAGGTATCTGAATACATTTTGGTTTGACTGTAGCATTTCCACTTTGAAATTAATCAGAAATTATAACTAGACATAGCATCACTTTTCCTCAGACTATAACTCAATATATTTTAAACTTGAAATGGATAGTTCAGCCAAATATTAAAAATCATGGTAACACTTTACAATAAGGTTCATTAGTTAACATTAACTAGTTAACATAAACTAAGAATGTACAATAATTCTTCAGCATTTTTTTTTATTCTAGTTAATATTAATTTCAACATTTACTAATACTTTATTAAAAACTTGTTAACATTAGTTAATGCACTGTGAAGTAATATGAACAAACAATGAACAGCTGAATTTGAATTAACAAAGATGAATAAAAACTGTAACAAATGTATTGCTCATGTTAGATTATGTTAGTAAATACATTAACTAATGTTAACTAATGAACCTTACTGTAAAGTATATACAAAACCCTCATGTTTTTCAACACAGACCTCTATGACTTTCTTTCTGACGTGAGAAACACAAAAGAGGATATTAGAAACATGTCTGAACTGTTTTTGTCCAGTGAAAAGCAGTGTGTTGTAAAACTGGAGCTCATTAACTTTCATTGTATGGACAAATGAACACTGCCGTTTTTCACAATCTTCTTTTGTGTACAGAATAAGAAAAGTTACACAAGTTTGATACAACGCGAGGGCGAATATTAACCCTTTGAACTGAAATATAAATAGGAAAGAAACTTTATTCGGGAACACTTTACAACAAGGCTTCATTAGTTAACATTAGTGAACATGAACTAAGAATAAACAATACTTCTACAGCATTCATTAATCTTTGTTAACCCTCTATGGTATGCATTCAAATAAGATTTTATTACATGAAATAGCTTCAATCATACAAATCAAAAAAGATTCTTGGGGAAACTTTGCCATATGTCAACGCTGTACCATAATGAATAATGGTCAAAAAAGTAGTTTTAAAATTATGATTTTCTTTTCTATTTAATTGCCATTTTATTTGAGAAATTGATAGATGTACACTGAAAAAAATGTTATGTTGAATTTGCTTAATTTTATTATGTCAAGGGGTTGCACAAAATAAATTTATCTAAATCCAGATATATTTTTTAAGTTGAATGTACTTATATTTTATAAGTAATTTCAGATGAATTATATTCATAATTTTAGCTAAATTATTTTGAGTTGAATTTACTAAATTTTTTCAAGAATCCGCCTGTGAATCTCAACAATGGTGACAATTATATGTTGCAGTGCATTCTGGGTGCCACCAATCAAAACACATTCATGGCTCCCATCATGCATTGCTGCATGAATAAATAATGAGATCAGAGGTGATCTATTTGTCACCATTGCTGAGATTCATACACTAATTCTTGATGTCTGTGTGTGCCTACATAAAAAGAAAATGTTGAATTTTTTTTTATTGATTTGATCGTTTGGATTTCATTGAAAAGGCTAAAAATAAAATGTTGAACAAGGCCAGTGCTGCTATAATTAATAAAGTAAACCTCTATTGGTAATTGAGTTCAGTGATTCAGGTCAAACGATTGTGAATTAACGATTATGTTAAAACACAACCAACACTATCAGATGACCTTTATGTTCATCTGGCTGTTAGAACTCACGTAGATCAGTCAAACAAAAAAGAAAGTTAATGTTTTAAGGGTCCAGAGCCCAACTAAAACACATACTTATCTCCATAATGGTGACTTAAAATTACGGTTTTAACATCAGGTGTTAACCATTATGTTTTTAAATTGTTAACTTTTAAGGAATTAATTTGATTAATTATTACTCAATTCTAATGTGTTAAATTTAATTAATAATATTGCTTGTAATCTGCACAATTTTATTTAGTAGATATAGCGTATTCATTTTATTAAATTAAACGAATTTGTTTCTAATTACTTTTAACTGAATGAAATTAACTTGTTTTAAACAAGGCCAGTGAATTAGAAAATTAATAATAAAAATAAGTAGCATTAAATAACACAATAAAATCAGTGAAATTAACCAGATAAAAACATGTAACATTTACAAGGGGTCTGAATCATTTTTTTCAGTGTATATACTTGGAACTCATGCAAACCAAAAACAAGTAGATCCCTATCATTTAATCCTATATCATTCCCAGCTAACTCTGCACTCTTCCTATTGCCCTTTCTGTAAAATATTGCTTCATTTTCTGAAATGAAGAAATCGATTTGTAATTTACACATAGATACAACTATACTACAATAAACACTTCAAATAAACAAATAAATAAACTGCAATATATTGTTGCTACTATCTATAAAAAAATCCCAATGGGTAATACTAATACATTATTAAAATCAAAGGTTGTATCTAACATTTACAAATATTAATAAATACTGTGACAAATGTATTGCTCATGGTTAGAATATGTTTTTAATACATTAACTAATGTTAACAAATAAAACCTTATTGTAAAGTGTACTTTTTGGTCCGATATTTATGAAAATATTTATGAAATCGAGGCATATCAAAGTCAGCCTTCATTCTGATGATTTTTCCCCATTGTACAGTTTTCTTATAGCTAATGTTTGGTCATTTTGCTTATATTTTTGTGTCAAATTTACAAAATATATCAACTCAACTCTTTTGATCAAACTGTAAAGAAACGGTTTGGGTTTTGTTTTAGATCATTTCCATCATTTTAAATGGTTTCTCTGAATGAATGGCTTAATGAAATTCATGAATGTGTAATATACAAAATATGATTATTTTGTCTTCATCTTAAACTGTCAAAACCATCTGATTTTATTCAATAAATGGAGCAGAAGTACAAAAATAATTCAAGTATTTTAAACAAATATATTATTATCCGATGTTGAACAATATTGAGTGATAACAAAATAATAATAGTAGTAATAATAAACATGTTGTGAGAAAATTAAAGTTGCAAGGAGGTTATAGGCGTACAAAACATAAATAACCAATATATTTGACAAATCCTTTACATGTTCAAGATAAGACTAAACAAACCCATTTTTGAACACATGAACACAAGAAATGCACATGTGCACTTTACTGTAACTTTCCAGAATTAAGAGAAAAATCAGGATCTTTAAGGTTACATTCAAAATTATGAATCCGACAGGAATTTTGCAGTCTTTAGGAACTAAACTTCCAGAAGATTTGGCTCACAGTATATATCAAACCATAAATAACCTCTAGGTTATGTGTATTACAAACAGGGCAACAACAAAAAAGAGACATAGGCCTACCAAGTGCATTAAGTGCATTAAGTTCATTAGAATGACTGTAATCACCACATGGAAACATGAAGACCGTTAAAATAAAGTGTGACCCAGAATGGAAACTCATACTACACATTTCTCCGATATCGATATAGCAATAATAAAATAATCGCTTTAAGTGCACGTTTCATTATCAGCATCGAAAAAAAGCGCAGAAAATAACAATAGTCTACATTTAGCATAATTTAAATTCAACTGTAATCGATATACCGGTGAAGGCAGAACGTCATTAAATTTGCATGTCTCACTTGTTCTTTTCCTGCACCTGCACATTGTATGTTTTTGATAGTTGATAAACTTTAAAACGACACATACCTGTCAGTCACTGGTCATATGTGTGTGTTGTGTCCGTCAGCTGCGCGCGCGTCGCGTCATCTCGCTCGTGTCTCTGCTGTTCTGCATCTGTCAATCATCTCATCACCTGCGCTTCACCTGAGCGCGTGCCCGTAAAACAGCGAGTGCGCGCTTCACCTGAGCGCGTTACCGTAAAACAGCGAGTGCGCGCGAACCTCCACAGCAGCCAATGAGCACTCGCGTTCATCCCATTTGCTTGAGCAAATCTTTATTTCACTAATTCATTCATGCATTGTAGCCTACATCTAACAATTGAAAAAAAAAAAAAAAGTAGGCCTACTTTTCACACGTTCTAATACCTTGAATAATCCTGCAAAAGCATTTTATTGATGCAAGCATCTGCTCGAGGTATCAGATCTTAGTTTGGCATCACAAATGCACAATAGTAAAGAATACTAGGCTACTTTGTAATTCCTCTCACAGAAAATACCGTGTCAGATGGTAATACCATGGTATAGTATGATACCTGAATGTATATAATGTGAAGTGAGTCTACTAGTCTATTTTTGGAAACGACAAACATGCAAGGTTATGCTAGAGTGCCCCCTGTTGTCCACCCGCCCTACTTCAGCTTCATGAGATCCCCTGGGTGTCCCTAACGCTATGTCAGCGTTTGGATCCAGCCTATTATAAAGACCAACACCTGTGAAGAGATGATGCCAAACCTAGCGAAGACTTCAGATGATGCAAACCCTGAATCAACATGCGCCAATGCTATATTTATTTAAGTATTCATTACTTCAATTAGCTCATTGTATCAGCATTAAATTATTACATTTTTTAAATTTAATAAATTTTTAGCTAACTGTGATTTTTTATATGTACATTTCTGAAAAATATAAATATACATAACTCTGATAACAGGTCACTCTAAATTGTAATGTGGACTCATGCATTTCTGTAAAGCTGCTTTGAAACGATGTGTATTGTGAAAAGCGCTACACAAATAAATGTGAATTGAATTGATTTCTCTGATCTTATCCTATGTCTAATCTGTGTTTTTATGTGTGTTTTATTTAGTAATGTTATATTCAGAATCTTCAGCATAAGATCAGTTTCAACAATCAGTTATTTTGAAGAATATTTAAAATCACATAATACATTAAAAAAAAAATTTAAAGACACACAAACCTCAACTATCAGTAGTGTTGGGGAAAGTTACTTTGAAAAGTAATGCATTACAAAATAGCATTACTCCCTTAAAAAGTAACTAATTGCATTACTTAGTTACTTTTTTAGAAAAGTAGTGTGTTACGTTACTGTTGCGTTACTTTTTTTCCAACTGGGCTGGGCTTGTTTTCTTTTATAACAAAAAAGTAATATTTTTGGGTAAATGCAAAGACCCTTTCACACCAAAAGTGAAATAATAAGCCTCGGGATGAAGGAAATGCTTAGGGAAGTTTGCAAGTGCGTGTCTAAAAGTGGACTGGAACGCAGCCTTACTTTACCAATAAAAACTAAAAAATCTATATTCATTTTTGCTGAATCATCGAAGGTCAGAAGCAATACATTGGTCAATAAAGTGAGATTAAAGGTAGCGTAGGCAGGTTTTTTCTAAAAAAGTTTTCCCCAAATTTGTTTAAAATGTGTCTTTATATTCCAATACATAATTAGAGAGTAAAGAGAGTATAAAAATCGAGTGTCTGTAGTCCTCTCAGGACTGCAATAAACACAACTACTTATTTCCATTCGGGACAAATGAAATGATTGGCTGGGCGACTGTCACTCTCCCTCGCTACCATGGCTACCACCCCTGCTGCTACAGGAGCGGCCCACATGCGCGTACCCGTTTGACTCGAGGAGGGGGAGAGGCACGGAAGCTAGAATCATAATTATGGCAGAGAAAGAGCAGTCAAAATTCCCAGTCCTTGCATATACAGTCAGCGAAGGCAAACAAGGCAAAAAAAGGAAGACAGTATTCGACCCGGACCTGTCCTTGAGCCGACGATGCGGTATTTGTCTCCGGAGTGTAGTCCTCATCAGAGCCAACAGTGCTTTCATCGTGGAAGCTCTTACATGCAAAACACCGTATATGTACTAAATTCCTTATACATATATGGTATGGGTAGGCCTTTAAGGTGTTTTACGCTGTTGTGCACATACAGCGCGCTCAAGCGCATTCCGCCAGAGCGGTTTTAGTTTACTTTCAGTTTCGTCTCTGCCGCCATCTTCTACGAGTGGTAAATGTGCGTGCATGAATGTAAGTTAATTTATTCTTATATTTAGCTGTTATATTGCGATATATTAACACTTTCATGTCGCAGCTGTATATCCGATTGTTGTTATTCTGTTTCTATCGTGATTGATGTGTTTAGAGGCGAGTTATGCCAGTGAAATTCCCGCGAGTATGTTTAGCGCCATTTACCGCGCTGTGGATAATATGAATAGATTATGTATACTGAGGTGAATATTTATGTTTACTGTATTCAGACATATTCTGATATATTTATTTGTTTATTCCAGACTAAACCACATTTTACCACCTCAATTCTGGCTAATGCTGTATAATGCTGGATATGTACACTCACCGGCCACTTTATTAGGTACCCCATGCTAGTAACGGGTTGGACCCCCTTTTGCCTTCAGAACTGCCTCAATTCTTCGTGGCATAGATTCAACAAGGTGCTGGAAGCATTCCTCAGGGAGTTTGGTCCATATTGACATGATGGCATCACACAGTTGCCGCAGATTTGTCGGCTGCACATCCATGATGCGAATCTCCCGTTCCACCACATCCCAAAGATGCTCTATTGGATTGAGATCTGGTGACTGTGGAGGCCATTTGAGTACAGCGAACTCATTGTCATGTTCAAGAAACCAGTCTGAGATGATTCCAGCTTTATGACATGGCGCATTATCCTGCTGAAAGTAGCCATCAGAAGTTGGGTACATTGTGGTCATAAAGGGATGGACATGGTCAGCAACAATACTCAGGTAGGCTGTGGCGTTGCAACGATGCTCAATTGGTACCAAGGGGCCCAAAGAGTGCCAAGAAAATACTCCCCACACCATGACACCACCACCACCAGCCTGAACCGTTGATACAAGGCAGGATGGATCCATGCTTTCATGTTGTAGACGCCAAATTCTGACCCTACCATCCGAATGTCGCAGCAGAAATCGAGACTCATCAGACCAGGCAACGTTTTTCCAATCTTCTATTGTCCAATTTCGATGAGCTTGTGCAAATTGTAGCCTCAGTTTCCTGTTCTTAGCTGAAAGGAGTGGCACCCGGTGTGGTCTTCTGCTGCTGTAGCCCATCTGCCTCAAAGTTCGACGTACTGTGCGTTCAGAGATGCTCTTCTGCCCACCTTGGTTGTAACGGGTGGTTATTTGAGTCACTGTTGCCCTTCTATCAGCTCGAACCAGTCTGGCCATTCTCCTCTGACCTCTGGCATCAACAAGGCATTTCCGCCCACAGAACTGCCGCTGACTGGATGTTTTTTCTTTTTCGGACCATTCTCTGTAAACCCTAGAGATGGTTGTGTGTGAAAATCCCAGTAGATTAGCAGTTTCTGAAATACTCAGACCAGCCCTTCTGGCACCAACAATCATGCCACGTTCAAAGTCACTCAAATCACCTTTCTTCCCCATACTGATGCTCGGTTTGAACTGCAGGAGATTGTCTTGACCATGTCTACATGCCTAAATGCACTGACTTGCCGCCATGTGATTGGCTGCTTAGAAATTAAGTGTTAACGAGCAGTTGGACAGGTGTACCTAATAAAGTGGCCGGTGAGTGTATATTGACACATCTGAAGATATAAACAGTTAAACGATCTTCTGTCTCCTGTCACACTTCTTGCCGGAGTTCCGTAGTGGACTAGCCTTCCACCTAACTTCACAAAAATAGAGTCCTTTTACAGCATATGTTATGAATCTTACACGAAATTCTCCTTCATCACAGTGTAACTGATGGTAACGGGAAAACGTGTATCAATGCAGTTGTTTTTAGCTTTGCCTTATGGTACTAGCTCGTTACCGAATCAAACTCAATATATTTTACAATTTACCAGTATCGAGCTTGATAGTGAGTACTAACAGCCATGTTAGTTGTTTATATTCATAATGATAAAGTTAGGTATTTTATTACATGTGATTCTGACATGATGTCACTCCATGCACTGCGCTCCTCTCCGCTCGGCGCTGGTAAACTCGTCCTCCTCCAGCTGAGCGGTCGGCATCGCGCGGTCATGTGTTTTGGGGGCGTGGCTTTGGAAGGAGCCCAGAAGGGAGGGGGTGGGAGTAAATGGAATAAGTAGCTGTGTTTATTGCAGCACTGAGAGGACAAAAGACACTCGATTTTTATAATCTCTTTTTCAGAGTACTTACATTTGAATTATGTATTGGTATATACAGTCGTGCTCAAAATTAACGGTACCCCTGGTAAATATGATCAAAACTGGCTGTACAAATAAATCTGCATTGTTTATCTTTTTGATCTTTCATTCCAAAAATTGCCAAAAATCTAACCTTTCATTGAAGTAAAATAATTGAAAGTGGGGGGAAATCACATAATGAAATAAATGTTTTTCTCCAAAACAAGTTGGCCACAATTATTGGTACCCCTAACATTTTTTAAGAGTGAAATATCTCTGAAGTATATTCCCATTAATATTTACCTTTTTTAGCACACCAGGGTGACTAGGAACATGAAATTGTCCAGCCATGACTTCTTGTTTGACAGGAGTTTAAATATGAGGAAACACAAAGGCCAAATCCCCTTAATCATCCATCACAATGAGTAAAACCAAAGAATTTAGTTCTGATGTGCATCAAAAGATCGTTGACCATCACAAAATAGAAAGTGGCTGTAAGAAAATAGCTAAAGCATTGAAAATCCCCATTTTGACCATCAGGGCAATAATTAAGAAGTTACAATCAACTAAAGATGTTACGAATCTGCTAGGAAGAGGACGTGTGTCTATATTGCCTTAATGCACGGTGAGGAGGAGCGTTTGAGTGGCCAAAGACTCTCCAAGGATCACAGATGGAGAATTGCAGAGATTGGTTGAGTCTTGGGGGTCAGAAAGCCTATTAAAAAAAATCAAACTACCCATACATCACCACATGTTGTTTGGGAGGGTTTCAAGAAAAATCCTCCTCGCTCCTCCAAAAACAAACTCCAGCAAATTCAATTGTCAGACATGACTGGACCTTCAAACGGCACAGGCTTCTGTGGTCAGATGAAACTAAAAACAGAGCTTTTTGGCTGCAAACACACTAGATGGGTTTGGTGCGCACAAGGATAAAAGTACCCCATGTGTACAATTTAATATACCGTTGGATCTTTAATGTTGTGGGCATATTTTTCTGCTGGAGGTCCTGGACTTCTTGTTCAGATTCATGGGATCATGGATCAATGATAACATCAGCAACTCTCAGTAACGGTGTTCATTTCGAGTCGGACAATAATGCCTACAGAGTCAGAGGGCTGTATAGAGATGGAACAGGTATAGTTTAGTAGTTTAATTACGGTTATTATAACGTATTTGTCATCTGCTTGTATGTATCCATTATTTATTAATAGCCTACAAGTCTGCTGTGTCAGACCAGGTCCGAATGATGATCAAACATATACTGATGAGTTTAATAAAGTTTATTGTACATCACACAAAAGATGAAGCGTCAGTTTTACTTCAGAAAATCACCGTAAGACCTGAGTAAACACAGTAAGTTATAAGAAGTGGGCGAGTTGAGGGAGTTGAGGGAGCATTCCCGTGGGCGGAGGTTATCAGAGAGCTGTTCTACTGACGTCATTAAAAACGGAAGTAGAGCGATGTAGTCCAAACGAGCCGTTCACTGTAGGCGACTTCTGTTAAATAAAATATCTCGCTTGGCATTGAACTTTGAGCTTTATAATTTTACAGATATTATTTATACTCTAACAACAACATTACACACTAACTTAAGTTTGAAACATGGGATCACGAAGAACGGGACCTTTAATGGCCAGCTGTAGGCTGGCATCTATCCCCCTGTGACTTGTTAAGCAATGGAGTCTTCCTCACGCCTCACTCCACCCAGATCTGAGCTGGCCGAGCAGCTGATATTCTCCAGAGAATAATACCTTTTTTTTGTCCTCGGGGAATGAAAAGAAGGACAATCCATTCCCACTGTTGGAACAATGTATTGCTGCACACCTACGAGGCATTTTCAATATTTATTTCTTATTTATGCTATGATCAATTAAATTTTAGTGAGCGGGATATTGACTGGATTATTTAAGGTTGTCATACCGTACCATGTATATAAACACCAGGGCTCTCAAGTGTCACGCATTGAGCGTGACAGTCACTCATTTCGGTCTTTTGTCACGTCCTCCCGCCACACATTGTATTTCTCACGCGGAAAAACTATTTATAATATATTAATATGCCGCAGCGCCCAAAATTTCTCTGGCCGCGCCGCTCTCGCTATATAATCGGCAGGAATCAAGCGCGAGACGCGCGTCTCTCCAAGGCGTACACAATAGCCAATCAGAAAATAGCACTATTGTATCTAGGTAAGATTTAATGCAACAACCAATGAAAAAAAGCATATCCCGGAATTGTTCACGTGATTCTGCACAACATCTTCCGAAAGTTTCGTTCACCCATAGAGAAAACACTGGAGTGGATCTCCGAGCATCACTTTGAGCACAGAGTAAGTCATTATCTCCTGTTTTAATGTTACAACAAATTAACAACTTGTTTGACACGAACAATGACAACTTGACTGCTGTTAGAGGATGTTTCCCAGATAATTAGCATCAGTTTTTCATGAGTGTCTGTAACATAGCCAACAGTTTAAAGCCTGTTCACTGACAACACCTGCTCAGAACAGTCTAGGCATGGTCATATTCTCGTTATCACACGATGACTGACATATTGTCACATTATAAAAATCCAAATAGTCTTACAAATTTTATTAGCACAAAATAAATTAAAGTGTATTGCATAGTCTATGTTATAGGTCACTTTTAAAATCATGTCATATTTTTATAATTATATCCTGGCCATGCATGCATTAATCATTGCATCTGTCTTTCACAGTTGTCAGGTAAAAAGCAATTAGAGCAAGAGATCAAAGTACATTGCACATTAAATCCCCAAAAGGTTGATTACAATGTTCATGAATACCAATTTTCCTAAATAATACAACCAATTCTATGTTTATGGCATATATGAGACAATCATCCATGACATGGACAGAATATTGCTCCGTAATGTATTTTTATTGTTACTGAAATAGATTTTAGGACATGCAGACATGGGTTAAATCAGTGTTAACATTAAAATGTGTATTCAGCAATTATTAATAACAACAACAAAACTTGCCTGTCTTCAAAACTTGACAGCCCTGAAACACATTGAACACAAGAATAGAAAAAACACTCAAATTCCATTTATACCTGTGTACCTTTTACAATACATATATAATGATATGAAAATAAAAGTGCCCGCAGGAAAATATAAAATAATGAACGAAAATGAACAAATAAAACAAAAATGAACTTCGACAGAAAGTCCTCATTAAAATTCTGCTTTAGCTTCAGGTGCCATCACACGGGGTGTCGTAATCAGTCGCAAATCCGTTTAGCAGAATGCTAGCGTGTTCCGGACAACAACGGCCCAACCTGTATGAAATCGAAAGGACATAAGTACTAATTTATTCGACTTTTGGTCTATAATCTATATTGAACTTGCTTAAATCAACAATAAAATCTACGTTGATTCAACGACAAGCAGGAGAAAGAGATACATTTAGCCGTCTAGCCCCATAGACTCCCATTCATTCTGCACTCACTCACGATCACCTCCGGTGGAATTCTAATGGAACTGCAACCAAGATGATACAACGAGGCTAATAGGGAGTGCCCAGGCTTTCCGTAGACGGGCTTTGGTAAAGAGAAAGACAGCCATTGAAAATTTGCATATTAACAAAGTTTTTTTTTTTTTTAAATGGCCTCTCGCCGTGAGCGATTTGATCTGCCTACCTGCACTTGCCACGACTAATTCTCTTGGCAGGCCAAATATATCGTTCTCCATGTCAAATTCAATAATAATGGAACTCGCTGCTTCAAAAGGTGACACAGACACCTGAAAAGAGCACAGGAACAGTGAAAAAAAATGTATGCATAGATAGCGTTTCTCATTTAAAATGTATAGTATATTATTAGACTATAAAAATGAATTTTAATTACACCATCTTCTTCATTACATTGAATTGTATATTGTTATACATTTTTGTTCAATTAAACTAAATACAAATAAAATATTAAAATAAAATGTATGATATATTATTAGACAATTCAAATATCTCCATTATTATACTGCATTGCATATTATAGAGTTTGGTTGGTATACCCCCACACACAAAAACAAACAAAAAGAAAACAAAACAAAAAAAACAACACAGCAAAAACAATACTCACCTTCTGGGATTGCTGCTGGTAGCCGTCAGCCACTGCTTCAATGTTGTGTAAACCAGGGGCCAGAAGAGCGTGGAAATATCCTCCCTCACCGGTGAAGACTCGAACACCACCATTCAATACTATAATAGCACCCACAATGGGCTTACCGTTCTTATCCTTGACCACTCCACGAACCCCTTTGTGTACCTTGAACAGAAGAACCAGCTTCAGCAAGGACTAGCTGAGATTCAATGGACGGTGATGAACAGAGAGGCAGAGAGGACAACAACAGACTGACCTCAACCAGCATACTCAGAAGAGACTTCCTGTTCTCGGCCCAAAGCGTGGGCAGCATTTCAGCAGGTGGGAACAGGCAGCAGCTGGTGTAGACAGTCATCTCAGGACAGTGACCAAAGTCCACACTGAAGTCCTACAACAATGGAAAGAAAGTAATCAGAGAGTCGGGGAAATTACTGAGGAATTAAGATTTAAATTACTGTCAACTAGTTAGTAATGACCCAAAAATGGGGTTCTGGTCCATTCTGATTGGATTGCAGAGAGCAGTGAAAAAAGCAATGCTAAATGCAGAACATTAATTTAGCAAAATGCTTCCCCTATCTTTTGTTCTTGACATCCAAATCTGTGTGTCCAGTAAAACTTTATGGTGTGCTTGCTCACATTCGTGTCACTTGGTAGAAGCTAGCCATATTAGACGGATACAAACTGTCACGGGAGGACCGGGAATAATTCCGTGGATTCAGGTGCAGAGCAGAAGTATTTTAATAAGACAAAACATAAAATAAACAAACCAAATCTAAATCCAAAAACAGACAAGGCAGGGCAGGAACAGGCACAGAATACAACACACGTAACAAATACAACGAACGAGCACAGGACAGCAAACACAGGAAGACTAAATAGAGAGGCAAACAAAGGAGGGTAACGAGACAGACAGGTGGAGCAAATAAACCAATAATCAGATAACAAGGGGGAGGGATAAAACTAAGACAAGAGCACATGGCTCAACATAACAAACACCCATGTGCATCACAAGACAGGACAGACATGTGACACAAACACAGTTTAGTTTGGTTTTGAATTTAACCGAACCTGTCCACCATTCAAAAGCGTGGGGTCAGTACGATTCTATTTAATAAAATGCATTTTTGCAAAATACAGTAAATACATAATGTAACAAATATTAAAATGTTAAAATAAATGCTGTTCTTTTGAACGTTATATTCATCAAATAATCAAAAAAAACTGCACAACTGCATAATAACTGTTTCTTGAGCAGCAAATCAGCATATTAGAATGATTAATGAAGGATCATGTAACACTGAAGACTGGAGTAATGACTGATTTGCCAACACAGAACCAAATTACATATCAAAACATTTTGAAATAGAAAACATTTAGCAACATTTCATTTGCAACTTGGACAAATATGGTTTGTGAAGACCACAGGTTTTATGTGGTGAATTATTGGCTGCTGACATTTCATAATAATAATAATGGTAATAATTGCAAATTGTTAAAAGTGTTCATAATAATATAAATACATTTTAAATGTAAACATTTCAATATTTTTTATTTCTTATAATCAACAGTTTTAGTACATTAGGTTCTGAAGCAAAACCAGTTGATAAGCGGTATTAATGCGTGTTTCAGTGATCTGTTCTTTCCTGTTAGAGTTCAGTTTGTAAACTACCTTCATGCTTCCCATGTGACTGTGCCACTCTGCTGCTCGAAGGACACCATCAGGAATGTTGCCCACTGGGGGAGAAAGACAGAAATTATTTATAACATCAACCTAAAAATGGTTCATCTACCTATAAATTTAACAGAGCAGAGGCTCTGAAATTGCTCACTGAGAGATAAACGGTTGTTTTAAAAACTTGAAGTATGAAAGGAAATCAGCATACGTTGGCTGCTGTTTGGACATCCAGTATTGCCCAAGTGCATTGTAGGATGGTTTTTTGCATACACAGTAGCCAAATATCTCAGCGTATCATCATTTTCAACTGTAATTAAGAAGGAAGGAAAAAACGAATCAGAACACAGATGCAACAAATGTGTAATTTCATAAGGCAGAGGATGAGTCAAAACATACCAGATTGCACCGGTTTGTCATATGGGTAGGTGACCAAAACAGAGCCTCCATCCAGAGCCACAGAGAGAGAGAAGCCCCTTTCCTGAATCAGATCCATCACAGCGCGCGTCTCTGGCTGAGGCTCTGCAGCACGCTGAGAAGCATTCCCTAAAGAAGGACACATAAACAGTCAGCTGTCTTGTAGACTAAGCAGTGGACCGTTGTCATTGACACACACATTATTGAAATGTAAGATATAATTTGAATGCCATCCCACCGAAGAAGTCACTGTCGAGGTCCTTGCCGTGAACATTGGTCATGCCAACAGTGGAGGTGCAGTCTTTCTCTTTCGCCAGCTCACGTCCATCTGGGTTGATGCTGGGCAGGATAACAATTCTGGTCTCATTTATGAGCTAAAGACAGAGGTACAGATTAACTTTCATGTACTTATAATTAAAGGATTATTCTGTTTGGTTTCAATAAAATTGACATGGCTTGAAATTATTTCATTGTAAATAAGGTAAGCTTTTACAGTAATTCTCTGTGGTAATCAATAACACCAAAGCTGTCGATAAGCACAGAAAAAGAATTTGACTTAGTACTTGGAATGAAGTCTACTTAAAATGAAACTTGCATCTATAGGATCATCTACCTATTCTATAGATGATCTATAGGATAAGCATGGTATGTGTTTTCTTTTTTGGTATCATCTGTGATACATCAGTCGACTTGTCACTCTACCTCCTAATAATGTGTGTCTTAGTAAGATGAAATTTAAATGCTGAGTTTTATGATCAGAGCTCTGAAGTTTTAAATTGTGGGTGCCAGAACATATAATGAAATGAAATACAAGATATTCTTACACTTTACATGATGCTTTTAGAATTAAACTAAAAGGCCTTGTACTTGCTAAAAAGTATGAAGGACCAATCAGACAACAGAAGGCATGTAGCAGATTGAGTACAACAGGTTTTTCAGCATTTAGAGGCCAGCAGGCTTTATAGAGATAGATTAACTTGTATTTAACCCAAAGGATTTCTTATTGCTTAAACTGCTCTTAAAGGTCCCCTGACATGAAATATTCACTTTCTGAGGTTTTTTAACATTAATATTAGTTCCCCTAGCCTGTATTTGGTCCCCTCGTGTCTAGAAATTTCAGTCGGTGTAAACCGAGTTTTGGCTATCTTTCTCTGCCTGTGAGAAAACGAGATCTCAGACGGGCTGATCTTGAATCTCCCCTATATGACGTCATACGGGGGAAAGGTTACCTCCCCCTTCTCTGCTTTGCCCGCCCAGAGAATTTGAGCCGCCCATGAGAAAACGAGCTAGGAAGTACGAACGCACGCGCGCGATTTTAGTTTATCCTCGAGAGATATCATGGCATGTGACCGATCGAAGCACAAAAGTTGAATAGAGAGATATAATGGCTTGCAAACGAGCGAAGCATGGCAGTTGATCAGTGTTCGGATGTACAAATGAACACAAAAGTATTTTTTAGTTCCTTCATCCGAGCCTCTGAAGAAACAATGGGTTAATTTTATTTTCTCTGGAAATGCGCCGACACAACTTCCCAAAGTTTTGGATGGTCCAAACATTTCACCGACAACTGTTTCTTCAACTTGGGCCAATACAGAGCTGGCCTCGATGGACGTCTGAAAATAAATCGATCGAGCTACCAAGCAACAATTCAAGTTCAAGTTCAGACAGGTAATCTTTCTCTCAAAATCATTCAATCGAGTTTATCTGGACAACTCGTTATGAAATCAATGACGCACGTGACTGCACAACGAAGCTCTTACTGTATATACATCATCGTGTTTGCATTGGTGAAAGCATTAGAGAGAGAGTGCAGAAACTGCGTTGTCTCGCGATCAACACACTGTCGTCTGTTTGCTCAATGCTCATCACAGCAACATTTTATGTGATGGGAATAGATCTAAATACTTTAAAAACTTCTCACGATCCGTTAATCTCGATAGCTGTATTAGTAAAAACGTATAATAGCTGTAGTAAAAGTATTCGAGAGAGTTTCACATGTAATACGTAGCTATTTCATATGCAAGCATGTCAGCCAATCACAGCAGAGGCCGGTTACACACAGCAGACACGCCCCTTGAAACAGGGCGTTTGGGCTCAGGGCTAAAATCAGGCTAGGAAAAATGCCTTTTATTTCTAAATTATGACTATTTTTGATCTAAAAAACATACTAACATTATAAGGGCGACCCAAGAAACATTATAAAATAATAAAATAACCTGTAACAGAAAGGAAAGGTCCTTGAAAACAGTATATAACCCCCCTCCGCTGCTCTCATGTGTGTCACTCCTCGCACAAACTGAACTTTGTGTGTTTGGGACTGAACCTATTCCTGCAGGAATAAAATACTTCTTTTTATTGAATTTGACTCTGAATGACTCTCAGTGATATTTATTGGTTATTGAATTTTGCCGTAACAAACCCCATGTCAGGGGACCTTTAAATAGTGCCGTTTTATGCCCAGTGGAACTGAGGCGATCTTTTAAACTGCTTCCTTCATCCTGAGGAACATTTCCCAAAACTATCGTTAGCCAACTATGGACACAAGTTCCGTTGAATTGCGTTGGTAGTGATGGAACTTGCGATTATAGTTGGTTTTGGGAAACACACCCCTGGTTAGGAGGATCATACTGTGACCATCAAGGGCATCACTTTTGCACAAGAAAAGCAACTCACCTTGGTGATGGCTGCGTTCTTGCCATAGTTAATACAGAGACTGGCAGCAAACTCCAGAAGCAGCTCTGTGCCCACTGGGGCGTTACCGTGGATACCTGCCACAAACCGGATCTTGGGCTCTGATGGTTCTTGGACTTTAGGGTTGTTGGAGATCTCCAGAGCCCAGATAGTTCTGAACTCCACACTCTGACCAAGACTTCATAGGGGGGGGGAAATATTTATCACATCACTGCAATTGTTTGACTTAACAAAATGTTTTACTTCAGTTACATATTTTAATCCATTATAAACTGACACAAACTGTTACAGTTAGAAAATAAAATAAAAATAAATTACTGACCCAAAACTTTTGAACGGTACTGTACTTACCTCTTCTCTGGTCATTTATTTTTGATACTTTGTGACCTTAAACTTGGTTCAGCACAAACTATAAATTTTTTTAAAAATTACTTCTGGGACTTCATTGTGTACTGAATGCAAAGACATTAATCTCTCTCATTTCCAAAGAATCACCCTTCGGGGTTTATGGTCACAGAAACACACAGGATTTGGTTTAGGCATGTCTGCAGAGATCAGATAAACTGACTCGTGCTTTTGTTCAATTTAACAGGTGTTCTCTGAGGGAAAGGCACAGCACACGTGTAAATAAAAGCTCTCCAGAGACCTTCTGCGTTTAAGGTCTCTCATGACCACGGAGTTTGTAAACACTGAATCCAACGTACCAATGTCAGTGAAGATGCATAAGAGAGCTATACCTGTGGAGTGAGGAAATCTCCGGGAAGTTCAGGGTGAGGCCGCGCAGGTACTCGGAAACGTCGCTGTACCGTCGATAACGGAAGCTTCTCTGGGTGGGAGTGTCCTTGATCAGCTTGTCTAGACCGGATTCTCCTGACAGCAGCTTGATGAGGCTCTGGAACTCCTTCACACTGGGATCCAGAATTGGGGCTGAGCCTTCCTTCCTCTGTCCACTTGTGTAACTGTGAATCCGGGTCAATGTGAAATTAACAATCTCCACTCCTTCCTTAGGCACGTTGACATGGGTGCTAACTGAGGAGTAGCTAAAAAGATGGAAAGAGAGAATATCAGTAATTTACAGCCTTAAGGCCAATTCACAACACACAGACAAATGCCAACAAACACATTTGTTGGTTTTGACGGATCAGTGCGTTACCCCTGTTGGCGTCTGTCTGGGGTATTTTTCACCTGACTGAACATGTTCAATCAGAGTTTGTCGGTGTCTGTTGGGGCAGTGTGAACATGACAGTTATTTTTCAAATTGTTTGTTGGCGTTTGTCTGTGCACTGTGAATCAGCCTTTATGCAAAAAGAAAAATATTACATAAATAGCCATGCTTTTTCCAGCACTTCAAAACTCAAATATTATATAAATACTATATAAATAAATATGTATTTAAATGTTATTTTTAATGTGATGACCAAAACATTATTTATTCATCCTTCAAAAATTACCCCCATTTATAAACCTGAAAGTTTCAAGATGTAGGAAAACTCACACTTATTTAAAAATATTTTTTCTTTTAATAAATAGGAAATTTCTCTGGCATTTCTTTCTTTTTGCTGTATCGAAAACGTACCGAACCGTGACTTTAAAACCGAGGTACGTACCGAACAGTGATTTTTGTGTACCGTTACACCCCTAATTCAAAGCTATTACATTATTGTTGCAGATAAGTAAAACTTTTAATATACATTACAAAAAGTGTCTTAAGTCAATATATAGTTACCGTATTAGAATTACAAATATTTTTGTTGTTTATATGTATATCACTAAACAAAAGCAGATCACAATATATTTAACGGCTTCTGTAAGCTTCCATATGTTTGGAAAAAATTGCTCTCTTTTAGTTTGGTGCCACAGTTAGTGCAGAACATTCATGTACGTACCCTTGGGCAGAGACACTCAGAAGGTATTTTCCTGGGACGAGTAAGCGCCAGTAGTCTCCTGCGATGTTGGATGTGATGGAGTGATTGATCGGGTCCACAGTGATGGTTGCATTGGGGATACCAGATCCATCTTTGCTGTCGATCACCATTCCTTTTATCCCACGGTGGACCTGAACATCCGACAAATTATTTTATAAGGTGTGTGGCAGAATAGAGATGAAAACAAAATATGACAAAGAAACAGCCAGACTGTTTGACCTGATAGATGAACTGCAGAAGTGATTTGCGGTTTTGTTCCCAGTACTTCCCAGTTGTTCCCAGCAGGTCTGTCGCTGGTGGGTATTTGTAACAGCCCAGTTCAATGGTCACCTCAAAACAGTTAGTGTTGACGTAGTTCCAATCCTGCATCCCTCCTGAGGGAAAAGCATATAATGCACATTTATAGTTTATATTTACTTCTTACTGAAGCACTTTTTAATTGTATATTTATTTTTAAATATATATATTTTTTTTATTATTTATATTTAATTTAATTGTAATTTTATAGAAACTTTTTTTCTGGATATTATTTTAGGATTTGTCAAGTTTCTGTCAGTATGTCAACATTCAAAATTCCTTTTCTAGTTATTAATTCTCCCCCTAGTGCTCACCGTGGACATTGTACCATGCAGCGCCATTGGTGATGCCATCTTGAAAGTATTCTTGGTACGGATGCAGCGTCTTACAGGGGTGACTGTCATGCATTTGAGCGTTTTCCTGAAAAAAAAAGAAAGAATGTTTTACTGGCCATTGATTTAACTTTTAATGACTAAATATTCTTAACAACGTCATTTGATTTTACAGAAAAAAGAAAGCCAGATATTCACCTGAGTGTAAGCGAGAGCCAACATCCTGAACACGGCATCATCTGAGGACTTGCTGTATCCGACAACATCTTCTAGATTATCGTCAAATGGATAGTTTACCACCAGAGAGCCTGATAGAGATTTATCTAGAGGTTATCCATCTGTGTTTAGCATGCTTCCAATCAAACAGAACCCTTATAAATTAGGACCTACCTCCTTGAAGGTTGGCAGACAACACAAACGGGTAGCTCTTTGCCCAGTTCATAACAGCAATGGTCTCTGGTTGTCTGGGATCTGTGATGAGGTTGAACCGGTCAGGAAAGTTACGGTTCAGGTCATAGTTGTTAGAGTTGTTACGTCCCTGGATGCCATCGACATCTCCTGCACAAAAGAGAATGTTTTTGTTACGGTTCCATCTTCCTGCAGTTACTATGCTGCTCCAACACAGAGAAAAAAAAGAAAAAAAAAGTATTAATAATAATTTATTATTATTATTGAAACATGTTGCCATTATGTTCCCGTAGTTATGATGTTGCTCCCACAGACAAAAAAATTATACCCATAAATAAAATGTATTCTTATTAATAATAATAATATTATTATTAAAAACATTTTGCCATTCTGTTCTCATGGTTATTATGTTGCTTCCACACAGACAGAAACAAATAATAATAATAATAATAATAATACACACTATTAATTTCTGTTTGGGAGAAACATTACATAAATAATAATATTAATATATTTATTATTATTCAACACAGTTTAAGGCTAACCATTTCTTTATATTATAATATTGGTACAAATAGAATTATGAAAAAAGACAAATCATTAACTCTTTCCTTGCCAATCTGTGTGTGTGTGTGTGTGTGTGTGTGTGTGTGTGTGTGTGTGTGTGTGTGTGTGTGTGTGTGTGTGTGTGTGTGTGTTTTTTAAATGGCCAGCCACTGCAAGCATTTTCGATCATTTTCACAAACTTTTCATGATCTGAACATGCAGTATATCAAAAGAAAGAACAGAGCCTCTGCTTTCAACGTATTTTATTCTAGCTTAAAGGTGCATTGCGCAGGTTTCTGAGTTTTTGCAGAACTACGCCCCCTCTGGCGGCAAGCGAAACTGCAACCAGAGTTGTGCACGCTCATGAACCAGACGCACACGCACGCATGCACGAGCACGAGCTGATCATATAACTGAAGGAGCATCTGCCGCACAGATCTTTGGTGTACAGCCAAAATGTCTTCAGGGGTAATAAAGTTATAAATCTGCAAGTCATTTCAAATATATGGAAGGAAAGACATTTGAATAAATTACTCTTATGTGTGAGGGGAAAACAGGGGTAGTAGAAAACTTTGTTTATGTGTTTACTGTATCCACCTATGATTGTATTGTTATGAAAACACGTTCATGAACAATATAATTGATTACTTCGCAATAGCTCAAAATAATAATCATACCGTACACGGTTGGTCAACAACGTTCACTCAAATGTCTCAAGGTAATAAACAATCAAATGTCACCATGACGTTTTCATAAAAGCAGGCAAATCCGCCGAAGACTTGCGGGGTTCAGCCTGTTTTATTGATCTGCTAAGTAGAATTTTCCAATAACAATACATCCTTTTTCTGTTAGAATTTACTCAAAATTTGTGTCTAATTAGGCCTATCGGTCATATTTTTCAGCATGTTATATACACTCAAGAATCTTGAACTGTTTTGCTAATCACTAAACTACATGTAGCGCTGATTTATTTAGTAGATATTTTGACAGGGACAATACACACTGACAAACATTAATGTGAAATGTGTCAATACTTTATTTAGTAAATAGGCTAGTTAGTCTGCTAAACAGTATGAGTAAAGTAAAAATATTTACCCCTTTACCATTGTATTTCCCTTCCTGCAATGTTCAGAATAAAACATGTATTTTATCACAATACCAAAATATTTTACGTTTTCCTCGTTTTGATAGAATACGAGCTCTGACCAATTTGATGTTACTGTGGAGAGAAGCACTCTCGTCTTACTCCGACGCCTGTCTGACTCCAATTTGGCCCTTTTGGTGGCACTAGACAACATTTGTCTTTTCTTGACTTTACGTGGAGTTTGCGTTGGGGTTTGGAATGGACTACAAGCCGGTCTATTTGAATCCATCTTCTACCTTTGACGCACGAGTTGTCTTCGCTGATGCGGAGAATGGCGGCTTATACACAAACCTGCGAGACACAGCCTGGTGAGCGTGAACGCGCATGACGTCACGCCCAGTCTCAAATTCGAGCCCGAATCCCTCTTATATATTTTACTGTACAGGATTATAGAGGCGATCTCAGTGAGCAGAGAAGGGCTCATTCAGCCCATCAGGCAGTTCTTTAAGCATGTATAGGATAGAAAAACAGGTATTTTTAACTTGAAAAGTTGCGCAATGCACCTTTAATGCATTCTTTTTTTTATCATCACTTGCATAGGGGTGAGTTTAATAGAAAAAAAGCAACATTTTGAGCAAAAAGCTGAGAAAAATCGCATTTTTGTCAAAGACTACATCCAGATCGGATTCAGAAAGATGAACAAAACATAGATGGAGAAGATCAAGTCCATCAACACCCCTAATGCTTCACAGTCCTATAGGTCGACATCTTATTCAGTAACATTAGGCGGTTTTAATTTATATGCCGTTTAATATTGATGATGATCGCGTTATTTTACATATGGATCTGCTTACATATGAGATTGCTTGTTTCTGCTTCTTTTTTTCCTGTGTTTTGATTCAAAGATTCTGCACTCTTTCAGAAGATTTGTCATAGCGCTCCCTACCGTATAACAGTGAAAACACGGATAGCGAAAATTTCTGTCAATGGCGGGGAAGCATTTTCTCTCAAATGACGGAAATTTACGTCAATAGGGTTTTTTCAGAGTTGGCAAGACCTTACCCTCTTGGGACATTTCGTATCCATCTGGGTTCATTGAAGGCATGATGTGGATACGTGTGGAGTTGACGAGCTGGGTGACCTCAGGGTCAGTGCCATAGTTGCGACACAGGTACTCGATGAGGTTTAGGAGCAATTCCCGACCAACCACCTCATTCCCGTGCATGTTACCAATATACTTAAACTCTGGTTCACCTGATAAGGAAAGACAGGGGTCAGTTCACTTTAGAAGTGGGTTGACTTCTAAAGATGTGTGTTAATTAACATGACATAAAAATGGGTGGGAAGTACCTAACTCATGGACACCAGGGTTGTCGGAGATCTCCATGACCCACAGGAGACGACCCTGCACAGATTTGCCGATGTAATACAGCCGTGTGATGGAGCTGTACTCAGAGCTGAATTTCTGCAGGAACAGCTCCATGTCGTTGTAGTAATGATGGCGGAAGTCCTGGGGCTGGACCGTAACCCTGGAGCCCTGCTTTTCATCTGCTGCTGCTTTGCTGGTGCTGCCGCTGTCCGAAGAAGTGTCAGTGGGGGACTCAGGGATTGAGGGGGTGCTTAGATTCACATCAGTCTCAGCCACGAGCGTGATGTTCAGCTCAGTTGCTTTTCCCTGATTCACCAGCACCCCAGCCACAGACATGGGAATGTAGCTACATAAACACAAAGATCGACATAAAACACATAGAAAGAACACTTAAACATGAAGGAGCATATTGTTAGATGAAATAAATAACATATAAAAGCCATTAGTCGGACTGGGTATTGATACAGATTTTCCCATTTGATTCTGATTCAATTCTTTCTCAATTGATTAGGGTATATTTCATGTACCTTATAATGTCCATTTTGTTTACATGTGAAAGAAATTCTCTTTCTGCTAATGCTGTAAATTATACAAGGCAATGTTTCATTAAAAGTACTGACTTTATAGAGACATTTGTTTTGGCTTCCAGGGTTGCAATGAATGTTTCTGATTTGCTAAAAAAAAAAAGAACCAGCTCATTAGAGTCATTTGTCTGGGAATTTGACCATATAGATCTTAGTCATGGCAGCAGCATATTTCATTTGGACAAGAATGAAAACGAGGCTGTGAGGGACAGAAGTACAGCGCGTTCAAAGGATTGTACTGTTGTTTAACAACAAACCAATTGTCCAGCTGATGAAACATCTTTCTGAAAAAAAAAAACTTTTTGAAAGTTGTGTGAGATCTAGGGCCTTTATACTATGCGTGACTGTAAATGTATCCCTCACAACCTTGTTTTCATTCGTGTTAAATTAAATTTGCTATCTAAACTGACTAAGGTATATTGGTCATGCTTTGGTTCACTAAAAAAAATCTGGTTCTTATGAGTCTGGTTCTAAAAAGAATGTGCTCATTGGTCACATGAGTATTGGTCATATTGTATGTTTTTGATTTACTAAAAAGAATGTGCTCATTGGTCACATGAGTATTGGTCATGTTGTATGTTTTTGATTTACTAAAAAGAATGTGCTCATTGGTCACATGAGTATTGGTCATATGGCAAGCCGTTTTAACTTTTATTCATTTCCAGGATATGAATCTTTGATATCAACAATTCAATTTTCACTAGTTAAAATTATAATTATTGATATCAGGAATAATATTTCTACTAGTAACAATGGCAATTTTTGATATCAGGAATTACAAATTCACTAGTAACAATGCTAATTCTAGATATCAACATTTACATTTTCACTAGTTAAAATGATCATTCTTGATATCAACAATTAAATTGCAACTAGTAAAAACTATAATTCTTGATATCTGTAATTGTATTTTCACTAGTGAAATGTCACCATAGGCTGCCATTCAAAATCAATTGTTGATATCAAGAATTTAATTCTTACTAGTTGAAATTCCAATTTCACTTATCAGAAATACAATTCTTACTAGTAAAAACCTTTATTTTTGATATCAAGAATTGAATTGTCACTAGTTGAAATGTCTATTCTTGATATCAACAATTGAATTGCTACTAGTAACAATGTTCATTTTTGATATCAATAATGACATTTTCACTAGTGACAATGTTAATTTATGATATCATGAATGTGATTGTTACTAGTAAGAAAGCCATTTTAGATATCTGAAATAATATTGATATCAGAAATACATTTTCAGATATCAAGAATAAACATTTTTACTAGTAGCAATTCAACTGTTGATATCAGGAATTCGCATTGTTACTAGTAACAATGTAATTCTTGAGATCAGGAATATAATTCTTGATATCAACAATTGAATTCTTGATATCAACAATTGAATTCTTGATATCAAAAATGTAATTCTTGATATCAAAAATGTAATTCTTGATATCAAAAATGTAATTCTTGATATCAACAATTGAAATATTGATATCAAAAATGTAATTCTTGATATCAAAAATGTAATTCTTGATATCAAAAATGTAATTCTTGATATCAACAATTGAATTATTGATATCAAAAATGTAATTCTTGATATCAAAAATGTAATTCTTGATATCAACAATTGAATTATTGATATCAAAAATGTAATTCTTGATATCAAAAATGTAATTCTTGATATCAACAATTGAATTATTGATATCAAAAATGTAATTCTTGATATCAAAAATGTCATTCTTGATATCAAAAATGTAATTCTTGATATCAACAATTGAATTATTGATATCAAAAATGTAATTCTTGATATCAAAAATGTAATTCTTGATATCAAAAATGTCATTCTTGATATCAAAAATTTAATTCTTGATATCAACAATTGATTTTGAATGGCAGCCTATGGTGACATTTCACTAGTGAAAATACAATTGTTGATATCAAGAATGCAATTGATGATATCAAGAATGCAATTGTTGATATCAAAAATGTAATTGTTGATATCAATAATTATAATTTTAACTAGTGAAAATTGAATGGTTGATATCAAAAAATGTAATTGTAAAAAGGATTCATATCCTGGAAATGAATAAAAGTTAAAACGGCTTGCCATACTGGTCATGTTGTATGTTTTTGATTTACTAAAAAGAATGTGCTCATTGGTCACATGAGTATTGGTCATGTTGTATGTTTTTGATTTACTAAAAAGAACCGGTTCATACAAGTCATTTTTTGAATTAGACTACACTGGTTGACTGCAACTATTTTCATTTTTAATATTCATTTTATAAATTAAAAACAGGGCCCAAACTATGCAGTTCAGAAGAAAGCATTGATATCTGCAGGACAGGCAACGCTGTACATTTTCACACAGTAACTGAACAATGGCACAGAGTAAAATAGCTTTTTTTAGGGGTTTTCCTCAGAATATCGCATGCGTATGTACACTTTTCCTCATAAATATGCACTCCATCATATTCCATTCTTACCCCGGGGCTACAGCTGTGATGGTGTAGGTGTCGGGCAGCAGCAGGCGATAGTAGTCACCAAAGCGTGCAGTGCTCACATGGTGGTTGATCCCTGCAACCATTATCACAGCATTTGCGATAGGGGCTTCATTCCTGGCTGCTCTCACAAAGCCACGCACGCCAATATGAATCTGAACACATACACAACAAGGCAGAAACTCTGAAAACGAAGCCACACTGACATTCTTGTAGGGCTCATTAAAAACTCTCCATGCATGTCATTGCTAACACATCAAGTTCTCTTACCTTCTCCATGTAGGCCAGAAGGGCCTCCCGATTGTTGTCCCATTCTGTTCTGAGTTGAGATGAGGGTGGGTACTTGCAGCAGCTGAGCTCCATAGTGATTTCCAAACAGTTCCCCGTCAGGTAATTGTAATCCTGCATACCCCCTAATGAAAAGTATGGACAAATTGTGTACCAAAGGCATGGGATGAATTGACATAGTGGGATTGTCACTGCTTTAACTGTAAGCTTCTGCAAACACAAGGAACATCTCACCAAACATCTCCATCTCACCAAACATCTGTGTGCACCAAACCCATCTTAAGTGTTTGCTGCCAAAAAAGCAATTTTTTTTTGTTTCATCTGACCATAGAATCCGTCCCGTTTGAAGTTCCTGTAGTGTCAGTTACTTTTCAAACGTTCTATGGTCAGATGAAACAAAAAAAAAAGAGCTTTTTGGCAGCAAACACTTAAGATGGGTTTGGTGCACACAGGGATAAAAAAGTACCCCATGTGTAGAATGAAATACTCTGCTGTATCTTTAATGTTGTGGGCCTAATTTTCTGCCAGAGGTCCTGGACATCTTGTTCAGATATATGGCATCATGGATTCGTTCAAATACCAATAGATAAAAAATCTAAACCTGACAGCCTCTGCTAGAAATCTTATAATGGGCCGTGGTTGGATCTTCCAACAGGACAGTGATCCAAAAACAAGCATCAAAATCAAAACAAAAATGTGTCACTGAGCACAAAACCAAGCATCTGCAATGGCCAGCCCAGTCCCTGACCGGAACCCTATAGAAAATGAGAGGCTGAACTGAAGAGAAGCATCAACATGGATCTGGGAATCTGAAGGATCTGGAGAGATTCTGTATGAAGGAATGGTCTCTGATCTCTTGTCAGGTGTTCTCCAAACTCATCAGGCATTATAGGAGAAGACTCAGAGCTGTTATCTTGGAAAAAGGAGGTTGCAAAAAGTATTTAATAAAAGGGGGCAAATAATTGTTCCCAACGTGTTTTGGAGAAAAACATTTCTTTCATAATGTGATTTCCCCCCCAACTTTCAATTCTTTTACTTCAATGAAAGGTTAGATTTTTGCTAATTTTTTTAATCAAAAGGATTAACAATGCAGATTTATTTTTTACAGCCATCTTTGATCATATTTACAAAGGGGGCAAACAATTCTGCACGGCACTGTATAGGTTATATCGGTCTAAGGTAGAACACACTGTCATCTAACGTTTGACGACTTCTTCATATACCAAACCACTGCTGATTTTGTACATGTTTTTGTGTAATATGCTGATTTGCTCAAAGGAAAAATTCCTGCTATTAACAATGTTGAAAACAGTTGGCTGCTTAATATTTTTGTGGAAACCGTGATACTTATTTCTGGATTCTATGATTAATAGAAAGTTCAAAAGGACAGCATATATTTAAAATAGAATTATTTTGTAACATTATGAATGTCTTTACTGTCACTTTTGGTCAATTTAATGTGGCAGATTCATGTACTTTAAACAGTACCATGGCACTGGCAACACCAAGGTTATGGGTTCAATTCCCAGGGATAAAACATACAACATTAAAGCCCTGTCGCTGACGCTGTAGATAAAAGCATCTGCTAAATGGAGAAATGTAAGAGCAGCCTATAAATGAAGACTCGTTTCCTATGAATCACACAGAGCGCGAGGAAATGAGGATCAGATGAAGCACATCATCTGTAATCTCTCACTAAAGGGGCAGATCAAACCATCAAAATCCGTTGAACACAGGACAAACTAATGGCAACTCGAGATGGCAATAAGCACTACGCCGATATATCTGCATGTGTTTTTTTTAACAGCTAAAAAGGTCTTGATTGTGAAAGACGTGCACTTCTGCTCTTTGCAGAATTGACTTTCTCAGACGGTCAATACAAATGCAATAGTAAGAGATAAAGCCGTGTTCATGCAATGTAATTTCAAAGTAAAAAGACAGTCCACTTGCCAATCATGGCAATGCCCTGGGCAGCTATTTCCAGTCGTGCTAACTCAGAGGACAGACCAAAATATTTCCACAATTGCTCGCAACGCTAATCTTTCATGAAGATAACAACAACTGAAACTGTATTTTTCAAGTTAGTCCAGCTAATTCGTGCAGGCTAGAGCAAGCCTAACATTACGTAACAAGTCAAATGACTCAAATGTATCTGCCCCATGTTTTCTGTCTTTCTATAATGTGACATTGTATGATAAGAGGTCTAGTCAGAAGCCCAGTTCCTCTATTTGTCAGCATACATCCTTATTAACAGTTATTCTGACTTCAACAGTTAGACAGAAAACAAACATATATGAGGGCATCCTGATTAGTCCCAGATCCTGTTTTAGCACATGATTATTTGTTAATAAAATTAAGAAAAGAATAGATTAAACTTTCTTATTAAACTATACTTCACTCTGGACTGCCAAAACAGAGTGTAGAAAGCGTATTAATGTTGCCGGGTCCTATGTTCAAAGCATCTTATGTTCCTAGGGCTAAACTTATGTTTATGTTGCCCTAACCCTGGGAACATAAGACCATTTGTCATGTGTTCATTAATTGCAATTTAAATCTGAGGAACATAGGACCCTGAGAAGAACATAGGAATGACTGCCTAGATAAAGCTGGAGTTTGTCATAAAATGATTGAATATTAACTTTAAAAACACAGCTGGTGGTCTGTAGATCTTCAAACTGTGTTGGGTACAATCTCAGAAACAGGATTCAGGCCATTGAACAGACTTAGACACTGGTTTCTATGGTAGAATACCAGTTTCTAAGCAAAGATAAATAAATATAAATAAATCTATACACATAAAAAAACTTAACGAGGAAATCCAATTAAAGCATTCTACACACAGCAAAATCCTCAGTGTACATATGAACACTCTCGGTGTACATATAGGTCCAAGTGCAGAGTGTTAAAAATGAACACTGAAGCAGTGTTGAAGTTAACGAGATAATTAAGTTATGATTGGCCATTAGTGGTGACACCTGATGTTAATAAGAAGAAGAATTGAAGGAAAGAAAAACACAAGAACTACTGACCTCGAGCCATTACACATTATTGCACTTATTATTTACCAGTGTGACTTTATTTCTGTCATACATCTACACGTATTCTTATTTATATTTAACAAAAGTTTAGATGGTAATGTTTTATGGAATGTTTCGTTTCATGTCACCATTATGGTGATAAGTATTCGCTTTAGTTGGGCTCTTGACCCTTTACTAATTAACATCAGATTTTCTCTGCCTGCTCCATCTCTGTATTTGTAAGCACATGTGTTACTGCAAGAGAAATCATGATATGGGCTGTCTGTCCCGAATGCGTTATAAGCCTATTTTGACAAACGCTTCGTTGAAGTCGTTCTGAGATGTATTAGGCTTAAAATGCTCTTGGGAAACACAGTCCAAGTCATGATAAACAATCCTGTAATGTCCACATTCACTCAACCAGCATTATAAACTGATTATGTTAATGTTTTATTAATATTCACATTTCAATATTCACAATAATATTCACAATAATATTCAATATTCACAACATCTAATTCCAGCAGTACTTTCGTTGTCTGAAGGTTTAAAATCACACACAGATATCAAGAATCTACATATGAATCTCAACAATGGTGACAATCACACAAATGCTTCATGTTGCAGTGCATGATGGGAGCCACCAATCAAAATGCATCCATGGCTCCCATCATGCATTGCAGCATGAATAAATTATGCAGCTGAATTGTCCTGTAATTTTCATAGTTTTTTCCTGTTTGCTTTTATTTTGCTATTGTTTTGTTATGACTTTAATAGCTTGTTTTGTGATGTTCAGAGTTGTGATCTGTTTGTCACTAGTTTGTTTTTTGTCACCATTGTTGAGATTCATACGCTGATTCTTGATGTCTGTGTGTCTAAACACAAGAGCTTCTGCACTCACAGAATTGTCAAAATTGTTCATATTGCGGTTTAATCTCTAATTGTAGAATCTCAGGGCTACAATCACCAACACTAAAATGCATCATTAAGCATATAGTCAAAGATTTAGACTCTGAATGACATCAGTGAATCAGGACACTACATTATGATAATGTCAACATCACCACATATTGTTAGCAGGTTTTCTCTTACAGTAACAAATGTGCTTCATAAACACAATGTTGAAGTAGCTGGAGAAAAACTAACAATAAAAATTAAAAGGTTCAAGAGCCCAACTAAAGCAAACACTGATCACTATAATGGTCGCTTGAAACGAAAAAATCCATAAAACATTGCCGTCTAAACTTCTGTTGAATCTCAATAACTTCTGTAGATGGATGACAGAAATAAAGTCGAACTGGTAATAATAAGTGCAATAATGTGTAATGGCTCGAGGTCAGTAGTTCTTGTGTTTCTCTTTCCTTCAATAATTCTTCTTATTAACATCAGGTGTCACCACTAATGGCCAATCATCACTTAATTAATCACTTAATTATCTCATTAACTTCAACACTGCTTCAGTGTTCATTTTTAACACCCTACACTTGGACCTATATGTACACCGAGAGTGTTAATTTAACACTGGGGATTTTGCTGTGCACTCACATAACTTATCCAGTGTTGATATTAAGTAATATGATTTTAAAAAGTTCAAGTTTTTAAGTTTATAAATAAATTAGATGGAAAAACTCAAACGTGAAAAAGCTTTATTTATTTAAAAAAAAAACATTTTGCCTTGAAATTAAACTGAAATAAAATAGGTTAAAATTACTAAAACTTAAACTACAATTAAAATTAAAAACCTAATTCAAAATATGAATAAATACTACACATAATACTGAAATAACACCGGTTTTATGATCACCTTATGACTTAACCTCCCTGTCAAATGCACCAGTAAAGCGTTATAAGGTCAACAACACACACAGCAAAATCCTCAGTGTACATATGAACACTCTCGGTGTACATATAGGTCCAAGTGCAGAGTGTTAAAAATGAACACTGAAGCAGTGTTGAAGTTAACGAGATAATTAAGTTATGATTGGCCATTAGTGGTGACACCTGATGTTAATAAGAAGAAGAATTGAAGGAAAGAAAAACACAAGAACTACTGACCTCGAGCCATTACACATTATTGCACTTATTATTTACCAGTGTGACTTTATTTCTGTCATACATCTACACGCATTCTTATTTATATTTAACAAAAGTTTAGATGGTAATGTTTTATGGAATGTTTCGTTTCATGTCACCATTATGGTGATAAGTATTCGCTTTAGTTGGGCTCTTGACCCTTTACTAATTAACATCAGATTTTCTCTGCCTGCTCCATCTCTGTATTTGTAAGCACATGTGTTACTGCAAGAGAAATCATGATATGGGCTGTCTGTCCCGAATGCGTTATAAGCCTATTTTGACAAACGCTTCGTTGAAGTCGTTCTGAGATGTATTAGGCTTAAAATGCTCTTGGGAAACACAGTCCAAGTCATGATAAACAATCCTGTAATGTCCACATTCACTCAACCAGCATTATAAACTGATTATGTTAATGTTTTATTAATATTCACATTTCAATATTCACAATAATATTCAATATTCACAACATCTAATTCCAGCAGTACTTTCGTTGTCTGAAGGTTTAAAATCACACACAGATATCAAGAATCTACATATGAATCTCAACAATGGTGACAATCACACAAATGCTTCATGTTGCAGTGCATGATGGGAGCCACCAATCAAAATGCATCCATGGCTCCCATCATGCATTGCAGCATGAATAAATTATGCAGCTGAATTGTCCTGTAATTTTCATTGTTTTTTCGTGTTTGCTTTTATTTTGCTATTGTTTTGTTATGACTTTAATAGCTTGTTTTGTGATGTTCAGAGTTGTGATCTGTTTGTCACTAGTTTGTTTTTTGTCACCATTGTTGAGATTCATACGCTGATTCTTGATGTCTGTGTGTCTAAACACAAGAGCTTCTGCACTCACAGAATTGTCAAAATTGTTCATATTGCGGTTTAATCTCTAATTGTAGAATCTCAGGGCTACAATCACCAACACTAAAATGCATCATTAAGCATATAGTCAAAGATTTAGACTCTGAATGACATCAGTGAATCAGGACACTACATTATGATAATGTCATCATCACCACATATTGTTAGCAGGTTTTCTCTTACAGTAACAAATGTGCTTCATAAACACAATGTTGAAGTAGCTGGAGAAAAACTAACAATAAAAATTAAAAGGTTCAAGAGCCCAACTAAAGCAAACACTGATCACTATAATGGTCGCTTGAAACGAAAAAATCCATAAAACATTGCCGTCTAAACTTCTGTTGAATCTCAATAACTTCTGTAGATGGATGACAGAAATAAAGTCGAACTGGTAATAATAAGTGCAATAATGTGTAATGGCTCGAGGTCAGTAGTTCTTGTGTTTCTCTTTCCTTCAATAATTCTTCTTATTAACATCAGGTGTCACCACTAATGGCCAATCATCACTTAATTAATCACTTAATTATCTCATTAACTACAACACTGCTTCAGTGTTCATTTTTAACACCCTACACTTGGACCTATATGTACACCGAGAGTGTTAATTTAACACTGGGGATTTTACAACAACAAACTAAAGAAAGATCAGGTGACATTTGCATAGGAATGTATGCAATGTATGAAATTGAATTCCATAAAGGGCGTCATATTTAATTTTGTGATCTAGTATGTTGCAATTTCAGGTGGTTTTAAAGGTCGGCAATTTCTGTCACCACCTCACATGATGGTCCAGACATCCGGGAGAGATTAGGGGTTCACACAGGAGGTACTACCTTCATAAACAGCACCAAACAAAATGCCACTGCTTTATAAAAGCTGAGAGAATAACATCCAAATGCAAGAAGTGTGATTTAATCACCATTAGACTGGTTTAGCAAGTCTTAAGGTACATCGTGGATCTGACCTACAAGCTTCAAGGAACATTGTGGATCAGATTTCTTCCGTTTTACAGTGATGGTTGAGAATATAGGGCCCTATAATTTCCGCGATCACGGAATCGCGGACGGAATCGCGGAATTGGCCAATTAACGCGGAATCTAGTGTTAACGCGGAATTGTACATATTTGGAATGAAATTCTGTTTTTGTGTGGAAGAAGAACGTATGTCTGGGGAAAATGCAGACCGGGGGAAGCAAATCTGGCTCCCCACAGCTGCTTTCGTCGGCGAAAAAGTTAAGAAACTCGACGTTAAGCCATCAGTATCAGTACCGAGCCGAGCAGTTCGCACGTGACTCGCAAGTGTTTCCCACACATAGACTAATTCTATCTAGAAACAACACCGGCCGCCACATATTGCGTTTCGTTCATTTATTTTAACGCTTTCAGTTACATTTCCTTTCCCTGCTCTCCCTCCGTTTCTGTCTCTCACGTCTCTCTCTCTCTCACACACACAAACCCCATCCCCTCCGTGCACACCGCATCTGTCTATGAGGCGCCGGACTGGACAAAAGCGAAGCGACACAGCGCTCGATAGTGCGCGAGAGAGACCGAGTGTGTCCGAGAGCGCGCTCGACAGAGAAACAGAGAGTGTGACTTTTATTTAAACTAATATAATTTGTTTTACTGGACAGTTTAAAGCTCATAACCATATTTTGTTGTTATTTGAAACTACTTAGAGTGCAGTGTTATTGCATCATGCAGCATTTGTGCTGAAAAGTAAGAGTAGCCTAAATGTCATTACCTCAAATTTAAAGGTATACTATGCAGAAATTGTGTTTTTGTCAAACAACGACCCCCAGAGTCGCTGTGCAATACTTGCACTGTCGTAAATACACCCCCCACCCTGTACACCGGTACCTGTTCGGTAGCAGGGATGGAAATTAACTTTTTTGTCCACCGGCCACTGTGACTGGTGGATTTCAAAATTTACCAGCCACTCATTGTTTTTACCAGACACTTTCTTGTTTTTAACCGACAATGTGTAACTGCATGTGAAAATTAATACTACAAGATCTACAATACCAGTTTATTTAATCTCAAGTCTCAATGAAATACTGGCATTTTCTCTTTCTCTCTAATAGCCTACACACACAAACCATGAACTGATATTCATTTCAGTTCCCATATGAGGAAAAAACAATGTTACAGACGTGACCACTGTGAAAGCGGCACTAAAAGATGCTTTAAAACTTTCACAGAGACAGAAAGCTCAAAACCTTTCTTTAAAGTGAATTTCGTTTTGTATTAATTGTATCTTAATTTTAATCAATGTTTCATCAACCAATTGCCTGGATTTAATAAATAATAATTAAATATAGCAAACGGTAGATAATCACGAAACGGAGGCGACGGCGCGTGAACTGGATCTCGTCTCATAAATGAACGAAACTCAGCGTATAAGGTAGCCTATAGCCTCACAGACAGACATGTCTACTTTTAAACAGAACTATTAAAAACGAAAGAAAACAGACACAGACTGCTCATGCTTATGCAATTCGTATGAAATGTGCATTTCTCTCTTGCGCGTTCACTACTGCGATGATCAGCATCGTCAACTTCATCTTTGCAACTGACACGGACAAAGAAAATACTTGTTTATTAATAAATAATTAAAATATCTCTTTGCTATAGTTTACATATTCATAATCATTACTTTTGCCTGTTATTTGTGACAGATTTTAGGAGCTTTCTTGGTAGCGCCACCCTTACATGAACGCGTCACCACAGCATCACCGCACCCACCAGAATAGCCCTGTTTTTTTGTTTTGTTGTTTTGGTTAAGGATTTGTTTACTGTGTGTGTGATTAATTTAATGGAAAGCACATTCACTGCTAGGTCTTGCTAATCAGTGTCTACTCGTTTATTCAAACTAATTTGTCCTAACAGACGAACGTTGCATGATGTTATTTTTATTTACCCGCCACGGTGGCCGGTTGGTGAGAGTTTACCTGCAACAACACAAAATCACCCGCATTTGGCTGGTGCTAATTTCCATCCCTGTTCGGTAGGATAGTAGCGTTGGTCATGGAACACCGAAGATATTGACCAGGTAATGTTTCACGATTTCATAAAAAATATTGGGCTATTGCATATACTGCATAGTCTACTGAACTAATGATGATGTTCAAAATCGGATAATGTCTTATAATATAATATAAGTGTTAGACTACTTTATAATAATAAAGTACTTTACTTTATAATAATAAAGTAGCCTATCGCGTTTGGCAGCTTATAACGTTTTTACATGATTGCAGCTAAATCACAAGTAAATAGCCTATATAGTCTAGGCCTAATGTATAATTTCATTTATGTTTTTTGATTGTAATGTAAACATTACAAAATGCCTGATGACATAAATAAAGTTAAATGTACGTCGCATTATTTCATAACATTGGCCGTTATGATGTCATTAGACATGATTATTGCAATTTATCATAATAGTTTGCAAATTGTGCTCGTTTACACTAGATAATTATGTGAGATATTGACAACTGTTATCAAGATAATCGCAGGAATCAACGTCAACAGCGTTGTGCGGCAAGCTAGGCAATAAAACATATATAACGCAAAATATGATAATCGAAATCTAGCTAAACATATGTGGAAATTATTGGACTGGTCTAATTATCACCAATGAATGAACACTCAAAAAAATGATATGTTGGCTTTACTTAACTTTCTTTTGTAAACAGGTTCCACCGGTTCCACATAACTATGTTTCGTTAAACAAACATAATATGTTCATGTAACTTCAACATCATGGAATTTGGTCATTTTAAGCGACCCAATTAAACTCTGAGCTAATGAGTTAATTAAGTGAATAATTGAGTGATGATTGAGCATTATTGAAGACACCTGATGTTAACAAGCAGAATCACTGAAGGAGAAAACCGGAATGTTTAAGTCACCATTATGGAGATAAGTGTGTGTTTTAGTTGGGCTCTTGACCATTAACTCATTAACTTTAGAGTTTGTTTGGCTGCTGTACGTGAGTTATAACAGCCGGATGAACAATGAACAAAGGTGATCTGATGGTGTTGGTTGTGTTTTAACATAATCATTATTTCACAATCATTTGACCTGAATCACTGAACTTATATTGAACCCAATTTCTAAATTTACCTTACGGATTATAGCAGCACTGTCATTGTAGAGCATACTATTTTTAGCCTTTTCAATGAAATTTAAATGATTAAATCAATAAATAAAAAAGAAACTTCTTAAAAAAATATTTTGTGTAGGCACACACAGACATCAAGAATCAGCCTGTGAATCTCAGCAATGGTGACAAACAGATCATAAGCTCATTATTTATTCATGCAGCAATGCATGATGGGAGCCATGAATGAGTTTTGATTGGTGGCACCCAGAATGCACTGCAACATGCTTTATAATTGTCACCATTGTTGAGATTCACAGGCTGATTCTTGATGTCTGTGTGTGCCTACTCAAGATATTTTTTAAGAAGTTTCTTTTTTATGTATTGATTTGATCATTTGAATTTCATTAAAAAGGCTCAAAATAGTATGCTCTACAATGACAGTGCTGCTATAATCCGTAAGGTAAACTTAACTCAGAAATTGGGTTTATTATAAGTTCAGTGACTCAGGTCAAATGATTGTGAAACAATGATTATGTTACACACAACCAACACCATCAGATCACCTTTGTTCATTGTTCATCCGGCTGTTATAACTCACGTACAGCAGCCAAACAAATTCTAAAGTTAATGAGTTAATGGTCAAGAGCCCAACTAAAACACACACTTATCTCCATAATGGTGACTTAAACATTCCGGTTTTCTCCTTCAGTGATTCTGCTTGTTAACATCGGGTGTCTTCAATAATGCTCAATCATCACTCAATAAATCACTTAATTAACTCATTAGCTCAGAGTTTAATTGGGTCGCTTAAAATGACCAAATTCCATGATGTTGAAGTTACATGAACATATTATGTTTGTTTAACAAAACATAGTTATGTGGAACCGGTGGAACCTGTTTACAAAGAAAAGTTAAGTAAAGCCAACATATCATTTTTTTGAGTGAATGAACAGCATCATAAAAACAATGACATACTACAAGCAAGCGCAAGTTGCGCAACAACATACAACATAGAACGCAAACAAGTTTACAAGTAACATATTTACTTACTAGTCCATCAACAAGATCGCCATTGCTACTTTTTAACTTGCGCCAACGAGTGAAAGCCTTCCTTTTCCTACTTTCTTCCTACCGCGTTTTCTTTGCTTTTTCCATCATCTGAAATAAGCGCAAGTGTCTTCGTGCTTCATATGTTGTTGTTGTGTGTGACGTCGTTGCCGTAAAGCAAGTCGCGATTCTCGCGAGATTTGTCAGGGGCGCCCCTCTCAGACTTGCATTGCTGGTATTTCCAGCGGCGACCCCCCCAAGCTTTACTACCAGGATGATTCGCCCTATTATGAGTTTGTTTACCACCGAAATTACTTTGAAGCTGTTATATTAAGGTAAAATTCCTGCATAGTATGCCTTTAAGGTCATTCCTATTTTATTTGTGTACATTTTAATCATTAACATTAAAAGCACACTCTTTTTGACTAAAATAACGACTAAAAATTGAATTCCCCAAAATTAAAATGGAAAAAACGGAATTTGCAAAAATTAAAACGGAAAAAACTCAGCGGGTGAAATTCAGATAAAGAAAACAAAGGAAAGGGGGGAGAATTTAAGCATGGCTAGGGAATAAGTGTTGCTAACATACCTGCCACATCATACCACTTTGCTCCATTTGTGATGCCATCCTTGAAGGTCTCACTTAAGTTTTCTTCACACTTCGGCTGCCCAGTTTTCATAACCGGGTTATTCTCTGCGTAAACCCGGGCCAAGTAACTGAAGAGAGCATCATCGGGCGATTTGCTGTAGGTGCCCTCTGACTCATGGCCTGGAGAGTCATCATAAGGATAACTTGCCACCACTGTCCCACCATGTAGATTGCCAGAGAGCACGAATCTAGAAAATACAATTAGAGAATATCAGATGAGTTATAATTAACATCGACTTCACATACACTGGATTAAGACATAACAGACATAGAAAGATTAATAATAATGATTCAATTATTATTAATAAAAGTAAAAACAAAAATTGTATAGCTCAATTAGAACAAAGCATATTTATAGAGATTGCACGTAAAATTTGTCATTATTATTATTGTAAACGCAATCTCTATAAAGTTTTAATCCAGCAATCACAAACAACTGGAAAAATTATCTTAATTAATTTTTTTTTTCTAATTCAGCTCTATAATATTTTATTTTTCTGAATAATAATAATTATTATTATTATTGTTGTTATTATTAGGGTAATAATTTACAATAAGGTTTAATTAGTTAACACTGCACTGTTAACAATTTATTGTAATTTTACAGGAAATTCCTGGCAACTAATTGCAGTAAATTTACAGCAAGTAATATACAGGATTTTTACTGTTTACTGTTACAATAAAGTACTGTATTAATACAGCAGTTCTACTGTTATAATAGTAACATTATTACAGTAAAATATTGTAATTTATTACAATTTACTGTACACTGTTAACATTTGTTGTAATTTTACAGGAAATTCCTGGCAACTAAATGCAGTAAATTTACAGCAAGTAATATACAGGATTGTTGCTGTTTACTTTTACAATAAAGTACTGTATTCATACAGCAGTGCTACTGTGATTATAGTAGGATTACTACAGTAAAATGTTGTAATTTATTACAATTTACTGTACAATGTTAACATTTGTTGTAATTTTACAGGAAATTCCTGGCAACTAATTGCAGTAAATTTACAGCAAGTAAAATACAGGATTGTTACTGTTTACTGTTACAATACGTCTATTGCGTCACGTCTATTGCGATCTCAAAATTCTGGCCAGTTGATAATACCTAGAATATCAAAATCGACTGCTGGCGGTAGATCCTTTTCCTATTTAGCACCAAAACTTTGGAACAATCTTCCTAACACAGTCCGGGAAGCAGATACAGTCTGTCAGTTTAAATCTAGACTAAAAACACATCTCTTTGGCTTAGCATACACATAACACATTATAGATTTCTATAATTCAATGTTAGGCTGCATAGTTTAGATCAGCCGGAACCGGGAACACTTCCCATAATTCCTGATGTACTTTGTACATCATAAGAAGGATGGCGTCTACGCTAATATTAGTCTCTCTGCTTATCCCGAGGTTTATCGCGAACCGCCGGATCCAGGCCATATCCAGATCTGAGGAAGGACCATCACATGGACACGACGACAACGCATCCCTGATGAGCCGGCCCCATCAACACTGTGAAGGCCCATGGACACCTCAACACACTCATCTCCTCACCGGCCGGATGACCCAACCCAACCAGATGAACTGGATAAATATCGTGAAAGTTCTGATCACATCTGACTCCTGACATTATGCTGCCTAACTCATAATCATACACTGTTCGTTCCTTGGCCAAAGGAGGACTGGCCCCCTGACTGAGCCTGGGTTCTCCCAAGGTTTTTTTCTCCATTCTGTCCCTGATGGAGTTTTGGTTCCTTGCCACTGTTGCCTTTTTCGCCTCTCTTCGCTTTTGTCGCCTTTGGCTTTTGGCTTGCTTAGTTGGGGACATTTAACATTTAATTTTGAATTTAACAATACTATTACAACATTGTTTTCCTGTTGTCTCTGTAAAGCTGCTTTGAAACAATTTGTATTGTAAAAAGCGCTATATAAATAAAGGTGACTTGACTTGACTTGACAATAAAGTACTGTATTCATACAGCAGTGCTACTGTGATTATAGTAGCATTATTACAGTAAAATGTTGTAATTTATTACAATATACTGTATATTTACTGCAACTAAGTTGCCAGGAATTTCACGACTGACTTTATATGTCAGACGTCTACAGAAGTTCTTATTGAGAATTAACAGAGGTTTAGATGATGTTTTAAAATCACCATTATGGTGAATAGTGTTGCCTTTAGTTGGGCAATTTGACTCTTGATGACTTTATAAATATATGGTCTTTGTAACAGTGTTTGCCAAAATACATAATTTGTTACATAGAAAGCCAGAAACAAAAGTAATCTGATGATGGGCCTATAGTTTACAAGATAATAAAGTACAAAAAATGACAGAATGTGGTTAGTTGGTATCAACAGATTGTGTTCAACAACATTAATTTCTTTATACAGATTAGACATCAAGACCAAATTTATTTTTTTAATTGGGAAAGTAATATTTGGACACACACACAGACATCAAGAATCCACATATGAATCTCAACAATGGTGACATGCTTTATGCCACAATGCATTCTGGGAGGCACCATAGTTTAAAACTTTTGACTCCCAGCATGCATTGTAGCATTAAGCATGTCACCATTGTTGAGATTCATATGCTGATTATTGATGTCTGTTTGTTTCTAAAAAATAATAATGATTTCCAAAAAAATTCTACAATGTATATAAAATTTCTGAATGTCTGCTTTGTGTCAAGAAAGGTTAAAGTTTCTTTTTAACTACAAATTTAGGTCAGGTTTTTTTTCATCTTTTTCTGTCATTTTACTTTTTGATAATGAGAACTATTAACACCTGAACACATTTGAGTTTGATTTCCTTTGCAACAAATTATGTGCTTTAGTAAACACTGTTACAAACACCAAAAGTGCACTTACATTGCCTGCCAAGAGTCAAACTGCCCAACTAAAGGAAACACTAATCACCACAATGGTGACCAAACATTTTAAAACATCAACATCTAAACTACCATTCATAGACATATGACAGATATAAAGTCAGTCTGGTTAGTAATAAGTGAAGCTGTAATGCTGTTTGTGGAGTTGTTTAATCCTCCTCTGCTGAGATCTTCACAGATTTAACAGCAGGTGTTCGTCAATAATGCTCAATTAATCACTTTAGGCCCTGTTTACACGAGAACGATTCCGAGTGAAAACGTAAAAATATTTTATCGGATGTGCCTTTCGTTTACACGGTGACGCCGTTTTTATGGCTTAAAAACGCAAAAAAGTGAAACCACCCTCCAGAGTGGAAAACTTAAAAACGCTCCACCGTCGCGTTCCCTAAAGGGTAAAAACCGGTAAAAACGCAAAACTGCCCTCGATCACGTGCACGTTTACGTCACAGGCATTCGCCAGTACAGGAAAATAATAACTAACATGTCGGATTATTTCCATACGTCGGACCTTCAAGTTGCCACAGCAGCTCTGATAAACATACAAGAGTCTTTTCAGCAGTTGCACAAAATATTCTCAGATATTGGTGTTGTTGTGTGGCAGTGCTTCGTTGCCACCTAGCCGCCTGGAGTGCACACTACATCGAATTTCACACACTTTTGCGTCACCATATGCACGCAGATTTCCCCTTCATAACGCTCGTCTAAACGCAGAATAAAAAGTGAAAACGCAACGCCACTTTTGCGTTTTCTCTTCTGATCGTTTCCGTGTAAACATAGCCTGAATTATGTCATTAACTTTACCACTGCTTCCTTCAGTGTTACTTTAACACTCTGTAGAGTTGGACAGTATGTGCTCTGAGCAGTGTTGATTTAACACTGGGGATTTATCTGTGACCGGGTCCAGTATTAAAATATCCATAGACTTATAACATAGATTGTTAACGTTTCATACCCGAGATGTGTTCCTTCTTCCAAAAATGTTTGATTCTGGTACCGTTGGCCGCCGCTGAGCAATTTTAAAATTCAAACAGCAGCGATCCCACAATGCTATGCGGTGGCTGTAAAATAATGCTTTTACAGTGTAGTTACAATAAAATTACAGGACTGTCCATACATTTCCCATCATGCATTTGCATTTACAAAAAAAAGCATGAATACAATATGTTCTTGTAAAATTTATTGTAAAAATTACATCAATTGCTAACAGTGTGGATAACAACATTAGTTAACACAAATTGAAAATGAAAAAAAACACTCATTTTTTTCAACACTCGTTTTAAATGTTAATTTCAACATTTAAAACATTATTAAAATCAAAAGTCGTTTCTGATAATATTATTTAATGGACTTGAGCTAACATGAACTAATAATGGACATTTGTATTACTAAAAATAAGAAATATTATTAAATACTGTAACATGAGTAATACAAATTTTTAGTAAATGTATTGTAAAGTGTTACCATTACTATGATTTAGAAAAGTGCAATATTGTAGAACTGAGCTCGTTGGAAAAACGTACATTCATGAAGATTTTAATAATTTGATAGATTTTACTGGCAAAATACTCAGATTCCTGCAACACCTGTTGAGAAATATAGCTTATGATGGTAGTTGTGTTTTGGAAAAGGGAAGAAGGTTTTTTTAATAGGTTAAACTTTAAGATGGTCTTTAAGTTGGATTGTGTAGCAGTTCTTCTGTCAGAAAGTTGGGTTTGGTTTGTGAATGGTCTTACTTGTTCTCCAGGATCCACTTCATGACAGCAGCGCCTTCAGGCATGTCTTCTGCTTTCACCTGCATCTCTTCAAACTGGTCTGGGAAACTTCTATTGAGGTCGATGTTTTTAGCATTATACCGACCCTCATTTGTGCCCATACATTCCCCCTCAATAGACTTTTCAAATCCATCAGGGTTCATGCTCGGCATGATATAAATATCGGTGGTGTTGAGTAGCTCTGTGACCCTCTGATCTTCTCCGTACTTCTCCAGTAGATACTCCACTAGGTAGATCAGGACCTGCCGGGACACGGTCTCGTCTCCGTGCATGTTGCCCACGTACTTGAATTTGGGTTTTCCTGGTAACGTTACATCAGCAGTGGGGTCCTTGGTGATTCTCATTACCCAAAGCTCCCTGTTCTCCACTGATTTGCCGATGCTGGTCAGGTTTGCGATGTTTGCGTATCTCTGGGCGAGACTTTTAAGAAGGTCAGTAAGTTCGGTGTAATTGTAGTATTTGCTGTAAGTCTCTGCCTCCTGCTCGCCGAGAGGAGCTGAGTTGATGGTGCTGATATAAACAACAAGCAGAGATAAAACCAACAGCAGGAGTTTATACGATGAACACAAGTTGTTTACCCTCTGTCCCGACATGTTTCCGAAGGCGCCTTGACGTATACATGAAACCAGTGGCGCAAAAAGTGGGTATGCGCTATATGCGGCGCATAGGGGTGCAGCACCATGGGGGCGCCAAAGCGATGGTAAAAAAATAAATAAAATACAAATGTTTTATTTTTTTATTTTCTATATGTAGCTGCTGTTGTGCAATTCTAAATAATGTCTGCATTTCCTCAATGTTATATGACATTTTAGAGGACAGACAGGCCAGGCGCCCTCATTTATAAGATTCCATCATATAATTCTGACTGGGGGGCGCCGTGAGCGCTGACCGAGCAGGAACGAGTTGTAGTGCGTTCACGTTGTCGTCGAAAAATATGGATAAAAGCAAAAAAGCTGTCGGGGGCTAAAAAAAATGGAAAAAGAAAGATAGAAAATGAGATGGCATGTCAATTGATGCGACAGCAACTAAATAAGTGGAGGGTGAAAGGCAACAGGTAGGATTTAAAGTGCGACGTCCATGCATGTAGGCTAATGTCATCGGGACACCTGGTGGGGCTGACGTGCTTTTTGGGCCGATGCATCTCTTTTTTTTTTTCTTTTTTTTTTGCCCTTTTTTTTTTTTTTTTTTTTTTTTGCTTAATTGGCGGTGCTGGGTTTTTTTCGGACACACCGGCTCACGAAACGCGTAGATCAGCGGCCCATTGGTTATTTTCTTGATTGACACTGGGCTGGTCCAATCACATCTTTAAACACCTCCCCCTTTGGGCATTGTGCTAGTGTGCAGTCAAAATCCACTCAAAATAGTCGGAGAGATGGAGAATAAACGCAAGGATGTGCAGAGAAGTTGCTTGACAAATAAAAAAGTTTCCTTTATTTTTCAGTTTATTTGTTCTATAATATGTGGCTATTACTATCAAGGGATTCATATTATAACTAGTATTATATCGTGTAATGTAGACTGATGCTGTAACTAAAAGAGGTTTAAAATTGTTTAATTTTCACACTGAATATGGGTTGGAGCTTTTTATTTTGAACTCTCAAAGTGCACAAGATTGATGAATTTAACATTAAAAAGCACAACATTTTCTTACGGGGGAGCATGACCCCGAACCCCCCTAGAGAGACAGAGGTCAACTCACTACAGCTTTACAAAAAATCCTATGAGAAATATTGCTATGCCAATGCAGCTTAGGCTATAGCTTTTTTGGGGGGATTCATCACATGTAGTATAGTTCAATTGTATTAATAAATGACAATTTTGTACTTATTTCATCTCTTAACTCTCACTCGTTCCTACTCACTCATCACATTACTTATTTTCTTTTTTTTGTTGTTTTTTTGGGGGGGGGGTCCAAAATTGTTGCTGCATACCCCTCTGAGACTGGGTAGTTGCGCTAGGGTGACCACCCGTCCCGCGTAGCGCGTGCGCGCACAGCGTTTGAAGCCCAATTCATGCGTCCCGCAAATTGAGACCGTGTCACGCATAATCAATTCTTGCTCAAAAAAAAAGTTGGTCGCTTTATATCCTCGAGCCCCAGGCAGCCAAACGAACATTACTTGACAGTTCAGCACGCTACTGTTGCCACACCTACGTGACCCACCCATCAAGCCTTGTTTATACTCGACGCGTCCGCAAGAGCGTGAAGGTGCGCGCGGCAAAAATGACGTCATTGCGGTGTGGGCGGTAGCGCGCGTTGGGTCCGCAAGACCCCATTTCGCCTGGCGGTGTGCACGGCACTTTTTGTAACATCGCGCGCGGCGCCGCATCCGAAGATGAACGACTTCGAGCCGAATCTGGCCGAACTGGTACATCTGTACCAGCATGTTTATGATCCTTCTATACACAGAGACATTTGCATTGATGGGCGACCATAAAAGCCTCTCATTTTGTAAATAGGAACACATTTGCATTAAGCACCCAGTTTGCACTTGTCTAAAGTAATTGGTTACATTTACAAAATAAGCCTACCATAACAGAAGTAAGCCCTGCTTATGAAATTAAGGTTTAAACACTCTTCAATAAGGCTTCAGTTGTTTAGTTTACATGCAGTGAAAGTAGGCTACAATAAACCTACTGCATTTATTACTCTTTTATGAATCAGCAATGAATAAACTACTAATAAACGGAAAACTACTTCTTCACTGCTAATTCCTGGTGGTTTAGAGGAGAATTACTCCAAGTCGCCCCCTGTCGTTTCACAGAATAGCACAACGGCGAGCGCGTCAAGTATAAACGCCTCGTCCGTTTGGAGAGGTGCGCGCGCAGTCAGCGGAGACTCGCGCTCGTGCGGACGCGTTGAGTATAAACAAGGCTTCAGTTGAACTGCTGACTAGGTTGTTGATAACTTTTTCGTTGTTGTCATGACAGCGCACGCATATGCACACCGACACACTGGGAATGAACTTTTAGATGCGCGCTTTCCAATTCGAAAAATGGAGAAAGAGAATGAAGTCTGAGGCACCGCACCGCCATCATCAATTAAAAAGAGAAGGTGTGGGTACAAGAAAGACTGGGGAAATTAATATTTGTTGCTGAAAGGTGTTGAGGGAGATACCGAGAGGGACTCTCTTTTTTTTAACTGTTCCTGAGGTGTTGAGCAACTACAATTCCTGTTAATCCTATAATTTTATATTATAATTTATTTAAAGTGAATAAATTGTAATGAAAAAATAAATAAAATTAAATAGCTAAAGTAAATCAATCAATTCAATTCACTAATGTTCAAAATATTATGAATCTTTATTTAGAAAAAAATACACATTGGTTGGCCTATTCATGAGCATACATCAGCAATTACACAGGGCATTATTAATATACCATGTAAGGTGGTATGTGCTAGAAATGGGTAATCTAAACCACTATCAGTGAATCTGCCCGTGGGGTGGTGGCACCGCCGCGCCAGGCAGTGTCCCACATTGTCCCTCAGAAACATACCCCTTGTCCCCCCTTGGGCTTATTAGCAGGTGGTCACCCTAAGTTGCGCCCCTGCATGAAACCCTATAAATTTGTCCGCCCGGAGTCAGGCTCTTTCTTTAGCCTGCCGTCGGGATATTTTTTGTAGGAACTTCCTGCTAACGCTTTAATAAAGGGCGGAGTTTCCATGACAGCCGGAGTAACGTTAGTTTCAAAATAAAGGTCACGACTACAGATTTCTGCCGTTCTGCTGTAAATGAGAACATGTATGCCGGTGTTTGTATTTAACTATTTTAATTACAGAACAGTCGATGTGTTTTTTGAACAATGTAGTAGGTTTTAATAAATGGTCTATCAAGTGGACCAACCAAGATTAGCATGGAGTAGTTTGTTGTGTTTGTGTAAAATAGATAATTGTGTAGTTATTAATGTTGTAACGGTAACAACAACTGTGACTGTTCTCTTTCAAAAAGACAGAGAGGTCTTTTTAGATCAGTGGATCAGTGAAAAACCTTTAACAATTCTTCAAGACCTGAAACCTGAGACAACAAGGCTTTAGGCCTCATTTGGGTTAAAATGTGTAGCAGGTCTGAAAAGGTAGCCTTCTGACGTTAATTCAACTTAAATTAAACTGATATATTTAATCTTACTTTAATTTTTTTTCTTAACAACTCGTTTCTTTTGAAGTACAGATTTGTGGAATCTCAAAATCAATTATATTTTTTTACTCTTCTAGTTTTAATAAATAATAAAAAGATTGAAAACAAGCAGCTTTGTCATCCTTATGGCAATAGGGATCTTCGCCGTGACGTCACGACGCGGTTACGTTGGCTTGCTGCGCAGCGCGAACACAGAAGACAAATGGTTGTATCGTGCTGTGTGATCGGCTGTGTTAACAGGTTCGATAAGAGTAACCTTCTACCGCGTACCTAAACAGCTTGAATCAAGAAGATAGCTGTGGATTTTTGCAATTAGGCGTCTATAATAATGGGTAACGTTACACATTTAAACCCAGATATCACCATGATAAGTACTGAGTTGATTACATCAAGACAAACAAAAAATGTATTACAAGTTTTTTTGAAATTGTTTGTTATTAACATTATTAACATTTGTTGTTAACAGTTATTAACATTTGTTGTTAACATAGACAAACGGTGCATAATCTAATTACCGTACGTATGTAGCTAATTTGCATAAAGACCCAAACAAATCTAAACATTGGGTATAGCCAGGTGAAAATGTCTTGTTGACACCTTACAGTAAAATACCTAATGTTAAGGTCTGAACGGAACCCATTCAGGCTACCCATGAACATTAATACATGGAGGCTGGATGAAGTAGGCCTACTTTAGAAACCAAACCAGCCTTTATTGATTTGTATTGCAGAGATGGGGTTTGGGGCTGAAACAAGACAAAAGGGTCAAATAAAAAGTGGCTGGATCAAAAAAATCAAATTACGTACACAATGCACGACTAGAGAATTTCATCTTCATTCTCTTCACAGGAGAAAGAGCAAGCGCAAAATGCGGCATCGGCATCTCGAAGCGGCAACTTCCTGGTGGCAATCCAGCTTGGAGATGCCACCAGAAGTGCCGCTATGAGATGCCGATGCCGCATTTTGCGCTAGTTATGTTTCTGCGCAGAGGAAATTATTAAATCCCATTTTTCCATAAAAACTTAGGCTAACTGAACATCCTAAGCTATTCATGTGAAAGATTATAATTACTCATTTGAAAGGTTTTTACTTACAGAACTAGTAGCTAATGAATTAGAAACACACCAAAATATAATTTGTAACTTTATTTAACATTTGTTATTCTTCAAATTAAATGGTTTTTACAAACTAGATTCAACTAATCAATATATTGTTATTATTATTAATAATAATATTAGGCCTATAAATATATAATACTATTCTATTACACATTTATTAAAAACATATCTGTAGGTCTGTAGCCTACAACTGAACAACGTATGTTTTTAACAATGTGTCTTTTATATTATTAATAAGGAATATGCTATTTAATAATTATGTTGGCCTATTATAAATAATCAGAATACTTGCAATCTAGAGTGCACCAACTAGCTATATCGTAAAAGTTATCGCTGTTTTCAACCAAGACGAATATCGACGATGGCGTTCCCTTAATAGCTACGTAGACGATGGAAGTTGAGAGAGGAAAATCGTTATTTAATTTAATTAATTTTTTAAGTGTGAATTACATTTCAAAATAATTGAAACAGTTAGACAAATTGTACACAATGTGAATATGCACAGATGACCGCTGGAGATGCCACCGGAAGTGCCGCTTCGAGATGCCGATGCCGCATTTTGCGCTAGCCCTTACTGCTTCACAGGCCATCTGCATTGAGTTTGGTTCTGTCTGCCAACCAGTTCGCGGCCACGCCCATATCGTGACGGCATTGACTCCGGCGAACATCCCAATAGACCTTATTCAGACCAGCGCCATGACAGGTATGAAAGTGAGGCTGTGAGGGATAGACTTACTGTGTTTTCAATGGGATCCGCTGTAAAAAGCTGTATAAAGCTCCTAGATCACTTATAATTTTAAACGGATCATATTGCCTGGTCTACTGGAATTTCTCAGAAACATATTTTTGCATGGTTTCGTCAGCAGAACAATCCACAAACACATTTAATAGCAGTACAACCCACTGAAGAGATGGAGGTCTATCCCTCACAGCCTCGCTTTCATTCCTGTTAAAAATCAAAGATGGCGCTGCTGTGAATAAGGTCTATAGTGACACCATTTGACAGCTTCAAAAGAGCTTCGTGCAGAGTCCGTTTACCGTAACCCAGAGCCATAGAGAGAGAGAGTTGCGACACTCCCATAGACGGCCATAGGAACTCTGGAATGCGGAAATAACGCGTGTCGTGGAGTAGCTAATAGACGAATCCGGCGAAACTACCGGAAGTAAGCGGGCGCCATAACTGAGCTGTTGTTGGGTAGCGTTGCGCCATTGCCTCCTATTGTTTTAGTTGCAACTTGCGTCCACTGGAATAAACAGCCCGCGATTTACGACTGTCACTAACGTTACAACTTTTATAATGTCGAGTGGGAAAACATTCCGTTATAAATTGTTTCAATGGCGGCAGTAAAATTTCAATTTGGAAGAGAAAACATTGTGAGCTACATAAAATACCCCGGGTCGACTGCCCGTCTTTTACATTTTATTTAAAAAAAATAATCTCAGCTAATGCTGTAAACATAGAGGGCCCAATCTGCTGGTATTATTAAAGGTTTAAAATAACAAATTATATTAAATATAATGCAGTTTTTGTTATAATAACAATTATTTAATGACAAGTAAAAAATATAATAAATATGTAATAGGCCTATAGTGCTCAGCAAAATCTCCTCTCTACACTCTCAGAAAAAAAGGTACAAAAGCTGTCACTGGGGCGGTACCTTTTCAAAAGGTACACTTTTGTTCTTTTTAGGTACTAATATGTACCATTAAGGTACCAATATGCACCCTTTAGCCAGAGGTGGAAAGTCCAGGGGTCAGAAAGTAAAAGTCATGCCATATTTTTATTTCACCCACAGCAAAAACTCCAGTGTTAAATTAACTTTCCTGGGAGTTTATTTGGATCCAGACACAAGAGTGTTAAAGTTAATGAGATAATTAAGTGATTAATTGAGTGATGATTGAGCATTATTGAAGACACCTGATGTTAACAAGCAGAATCACTGAAGGAGAACGTCACATTTTTTAAGTCGCCATTGTGGAGAACAGTGTGTGTTTTAGTTGGGCTCTTGACCCTTAAATCATTCACTTTAAATGTTGTTAGGCTGTTGTACATGAGTTATAACAGCCAGATGAACAACAAGGAAAGCCGATGAAGTTGTGTTGGTTATGTTTTGACATAATCATCATTTGTCACAAAACACATTTGTAGAGTTTAACGTTTTGAGTAATTTAAATATCCAAAAGATTTCTTAAAAGCTGTTCTATTCAAAATACTTTATGGGCACACACATACCTCAATGGTGACAATTATATAGCATGTTGCAGTGCATTCTGGGGGCCACCAATCTAAACTCATTCATGGCTCCCATCATGTATTGCGGTATGAATAAATTATTATCTGAATTGTCTTAGTCATTTCCTTTTCCTAATTGTATATTCTGTTTGTCACCATTGTTGAGATTCATACACTGAACCTTGATGTCTGTGTGTGCCTTAAAGAAATATTTTTATTTATTAGAACAACTTTTAAGATATAATTTGGTTTATATTGAAAAATCTGGATCTAATGTTATAGAATCACTGCGATGCTGTTATGATCATTATACATTTAAGTCAGAGAGTAGGCTCTAAATGAGTTCAGTGAATCAAGTCAAATGATGATTATGTTTAAACATGATCTACAACATCTGATCACCTTTTCTCTTTGTTCATCCAGCTGTTAAAACAGCCAAACAAAATCTTAAGTTAAACATTTAAAGGTCAACTGCCCAACTAAAGCAAACACTGCTCGCCACATTGGTGACTAAAATATAGATTTTCTCCTTCAGTGACTCTGCTTGTTAACATCAGGTGTCTTCAATAATGCTCAATCATCACTCAATTATTCACTTAATTATCTCATTAACTTTAACACTCTTGAGTCTGGATCCAAATAGACTCCCAGGAAAGTTAATTTAACACTGGAGTTTTTGCTGTGGGTGGAATAAAAATATGGCAGGACTTTTACTTTCTGACCCCTGGACTTTCCACCTCTGCCTTTAGGTACAAAAGTGTACCTTTTCAAGAGGTACCGCCCCAGCGACAGCTTTTGTACCTTTTTTTCTGAGAGTGTAGCTATTTTTTTCTATTCAATTAACATGCTATGGTCATTAAATGGCTTTCCTGAGCTAAATGTAACGTTATGTGACATAATTGTTCTCCTGCTGTTATATTGACCTCTTTCCATGTTATGATATGTTGAGAGATAAAACATGACAACCTGGGGCTCAGGTCAGGAAGCAGACAGACTGGCTTAACCGACCGTCTGCTAGCGGCCTCACGTCACCAAGGTCAGATAAATCCCATCACATAGAGGCTCTTTCACCTATATATCATCATATAGAGACTGTGTCTGTTCCCCGAATTTGGAAATCCAAAAAACTGCCAAACCTTTCTAAGGTTAAATGTTTAATTGATGTTCAACAAATAAAAAACAGATATAATACAGATGAGCAAACGATAAAGCTTGGGTTGTTGAATATTCGATCCCTTAATTCAAAAGCGCTCATAGTTAATGATAAGATTACAGACTATAACCTAGATGTGCTGTGTTTGACAGAAACCTGGCTAAAACCAAACGATTAAATTACTTTAAATGAGTCCACTCCGCAAGATTACTGTTATAAACATGAGCCTCATCCGAAAGGCAAAGGTGGAGGTGTTGCTGTAATTTATAGTAATATTTTCAAAACCACTAAGAAATCTAGTTTTAAATATACTTCTTTTGAAGTGTTGGTGCTTAATGTAAAAATATATAGTGTAAACAATAAATCACGTTTGAGAATTCTGCTGGCTACTGTTTACAGGCCACCAGGGCACCATAAAGATTTTATCAAAGAATTTGCTGACTTTCTATCAGAATTAGTATTGGCTGCCGATAAAGTCCTAATTGTTGGTGATTTTAATATACATGTAGATAATGAAAAAGATGCATTGGGATTGGCATTTAAAGACATTATAAACTCAATTGGAGTGAGACAACACGTGTCAGAACCTACTCATTGTCGTAACCATACTCTAGATCTAATATTATCTCATGGAATAGATGTTGATGCCGTTGAAATTCTGCAGCAGAGCGACGACATCTCAGATCATTATCTAGTCTTGTGTAAATTACATTTAGCCAAGGCTGCAAAGCCGACTCCGTGTTATAAATATGTTAGACCTATCACTTCTGCCACTAAAGATGGCTTTATTAATAATCTTCCTAATCAGTTTCATCATCTCAGCATCCCGGATAGCTTAGAAGAACTTGATATTGCAACAGAAACGTTTGAATCTCTATTTTCCAGCACTTTAGACATAGTTGCTCCGTTGCGCTTAAAGAAGATTAAAGAAAATAGTCCAACGCCGTGGTACAACGAGCACACCCGGGCCCTTAAGAGAGCAGCCAGAAAAATGGAGCGAAACTGGAAGAAAACAAAACTAGAGGTATTTCGGATTTCATGGAAGGAGAGCTCGATTGTTTACAGAGAGGCATTAAAAGATGCTAGAACGGATTATTTTTCAACCCTATTAGAAGAAAATAAACATAATCCTAGGTATTTATTTGAACAAGTGGCTAAACTAACGAAAAAGAAAGCTTCAAGCCCAGAAGTGTCCAAGAAACACAGCAGTAATGACTTTATGAACTTCTTCACTTATAAGATCTATAATATCAGGGACAAAATTATAACTATGCAACCGTCTACTACAGTAGCGCATCAGGGAGTGCATTGTAGTCTCCGTGAGGAACATTTTGATTCATTTGTTGCTATAGGAGAGGAAGAATTTTGCAAACTTGTTAATTCATCTAAATCGACAACTTGTATGCTAGACCCTATACCGACTAAGCTACTGAAGGAGATGCTTCCAGAGGTCATAGATCCTCTTCTAAATATCATTAATTCATCTTTGTCTCTAGGATACGTACCAAAAACCTTTAAGTTGGCTATGATTAAACCGCTTGTTAAAAAACCGCAACTTGATCCGACAGAATTAGTCAATTATAGGCCAATCTCGAATCTGCCTTTTCTGTCAAAGATACTAGAAAAAGCAGTTTCATCACAACTGTGTTCCTTTTTAGAAAGAAATAATATCTGCGAGGATTTTCAGTCCGGATTTAGACCGTACCATAGTACTGAGACTGCTCTCATTAAAGTCACAAATGATTTGCTCTTATCATCCGATCGTGGTTGTATCTCTCTATTAGTATTACTTGATCTTAGTGCTGCATTTGATACTATCGACCACAACATTCTTTTAAATAGACTAGAAAACTATGTTGGCATTAGTGGAATTGCACTAGCATGGTTTAAATCATACTTATCTGACCGTTTTCAGTTTGTAGCAGTAAATGAAGAGATGTCTTATCGATCACAAGTTCAGTATGGCGTACCACAAGGCTCAGTACTAGGACCGCTGCTGTTCACTCTGTACATGCTACCATTAGGATATATCATTAGGAAATATGGAATTAGCTTCCACTGTTATGCTGATGATACTCAGCTGTATATTTCTTCAAAACCTAACGAAACTTACCAATTCACAAAATTAACGGAATGCATAGCTGATATAAAAAATTGGATGACCAGTAATTTCCTATTACTAAATTCTGAAAAAACAGAGATTCTAATCATTGGACAAAAAACTGCCACACGTAATAACCCAGAATACTGTCTAACAATCGATGGCTGCTCTGTTAAGTCTTCGTCGTCAGTTAGGAACCTGGGTGTGCTCTTTGATACCAATCTTTCATTTGAAAGTCACGTGTCTAGTATCTGTAAAACCACATTTTTCCATCTTAAAAATATATCTAAATTACGTCATATGCTCTCACTGACAAATGCGGAACAATTAGTTCATGCATTCATGACATCAAGGCTAGATTATTGTAATGCTCTACTGGGTGGTTGCCCTGCACGCTTAATAAACAAACTACAGCTAGTTCAAAACGCAGCCGCTAGAGTTCTTACCAGAACCAGGAAGTATGACCATATTAGCCCGGTTCTGTCAACACTGCATTGGCTGCCTATTAAACATCGTATACATTTTAAAATATTGCTGATTACTTACAAAGCACTAAATGGTTTAGCTCCCCAGTACTTGAGCGAGCTCTTAACGCATTATAGTCCTTCACGTCTATTGCGATCTCAAAATTCTGGCCAGTTGATAATACCTAGAATATCAAAATCGACTGCTGGCGGTAGATCCTTTTCCTATTTAGCACCAAAACTTTGGAACAATCTTCCTAACACAGTCCGGGAAGCAGATACAGTCTGTCAGTTTAAATCTAGACTAAAAACACATCTCTTTGGCTTAGCATACACATAACACATTATAGATTTCTATAATTCAATGTTAGGCTGCATAGTTTAGATCAGCCGGAACCGGGAACACTTCCCATAATTCCTGATGTACTTTGTACATCATAAGAAGGATGGCGTCTACGCTAATATTAGTCTCTCTGCTTATCCCGAGGTTTACCGCGAACCGCCGGATCCAGGCCATATCCAGATCTGAGGAAGGACCATCACATGGACACGACGACAACGCATCCCTGATGAGCCGGCCCCATCAACACTGTGAAGGCCCATGGACACCTCAACACACTCATCTCCTCACCGGCCGGATGACCCAACCCAACCAGATGAACTGGATAAATATCGTGAAAGTTCTGATCACATCTGACTCCTGACATTATGCTGCCTAACTCATAATCATACACTGTTCGTTCGTTGGCCAAAGGAGGACTGGCCCCCTGACTGAGCCTGGGTTCTCCCAAGGTTTTTTTCTCCATTCTGTCACCTGATGGAGTTTTGGTTCCTTGCCACTGTTGCCTTTTTCGCCTCTCTTCGCTTTTGTCGCCATTGGCTTTTGGCTTGCTTAGTTGGGGACATTTAACATTTAATTTTGAATTTAACAATACTATTACAACATTGTTTTCCTGTTATCTCTGTAAAGCTGCTTTGAAACAATTTGTATTGTAAAAAGCGCTATATAAATAAAGGTGACTTGACTTGACTTCCATGGTTTAAAAACACTAATTGGTCGATATTATGTATACTTTCTAGCTGTACCTTACCCTTGCCTTTTGCAATGTAAAAATTAGATAAATAATGGACACAAATGAAAAACATGAATTCGTTTATTTGATGTCATTCATTTATTTATTGTTGCCAAATGGACAGATCTTTTTGATAGTTTCCTCGTTAGCTAACGTTAGCCTTGCAAGCTTGCCAAGGTATTTTCATAAATAATCTGTAAGATCGTTTGTACCTTCATCTGTGACTGGAGGCCACTGTCTAACATCATCAACCCAACAAGTCATTCTACCTGGCTGTAGCTGTCATCGAGGGTGCGTTATCACGGAGGTTTGTTATATACCGGTAACAGCTCAGTAATGGCGTCGCCACAAGATGGCAGCCTACACAGAACGCTCGTCGGATTCGTCTATAGTTCCAAACACTGACGCAGATTGGCCGACCCGTAACATTACACGCTCAGTCAATGGGACGATCTGACAGGATTAACGTTAACTTTACCTCCGGTTGAGTGGCCAGACTTCTACACCTGATAGAGAAACAAAGCGTAAAGAGAAACTAACTACGGTATGTGATGAATGCTCATTTACAAGACTTGTGTGGTACGATCTGCAGTTCTGTCTAGCCAGCGCCAAGTAGACGACAATGTTGTAGAGTGACATTACGGTGCAATTTTAATGAAGTGAATATTTTCTAGAAATAAAAATTCCTGATACAGCATATTTATTTTTCATCGATTCTTGCACCCAACAACACAACAAGAGGACATTTAATCATAATAATAACAATTTAAGCTCCTTATTGTGTAGCCGAATCTGTGCTGGTTTGTATTGGCCGCCTCCAGTTTTCCCTTTGTTTTGCCTCCAGCTAGCGCCGTGACGTAACTGTGACGTCGGCGCAAAAGGGGTCTATACGGCGCCCCTGGCTGTTGACATGAAGCTGATCCCAGATCAGTGCGCTCAATCCCTGCTGGAGTTCAGGGAGGTACGGGGCCATTGATCCAGACACATCCAGCAGAACACACACGTCCTTCTCCAGCACGGATCCGAACATACGCCTGCTGCCTGCTCACACACACACACACACACACGGCAGGAGTAAAGGATCTGTTCTTAAACCTAGTGAGCTTCTGTCTCCTCCCTATCCTTCAGGAACAGCCTTTGAGCTTTTTAGAAAAACTAAAGAAAATTCACTCCAAGCTGATTTGACGAAAATATATTAATGAGATTGTACGAATTCATATGAATTAGCCACCAATTTGGCAAAACATGAAATAGTTGACCTGCAAAGAGAGAAACACATGATCCTCAGTTATTTATAGTACATTACTGGAGCCTTTTAACGGTAGATGGACAGTTGGTGCGCTTTTTAATTGCACTTTTCCTTATCAGATATATTAGTAATCATTATAAATGAGGTATCATTCAAAATACCTGTGAAAACCATTTCATAACTGGACAGTGAGAATGTGAAAATGGCACTTTAAATCTATTTAGCAGGCTAAATATAAAAATTTGGAACAAAACTTGGTTGGGCATATGGCCTTGATTTTATTTTGTAAAATATAAATGAATGCATAATGAAGAGAAACTGACTTTAGGACCCGGCAGACACAGCTCATTTTCTCCATATAGAGACATGAGGCCATCTAGTGGCGAGAGTCATGAAATATCATGTTGTGTTATTATTTTTCCACAAGAGGTCGGCAAAGACACCCAATGTAAGATATTTTCAAGGCATTGAAAGGTTTTAGGCATGAAATTGTGAGTTATTTTGAATTTAAGTTGAAAGAATGTGAGGAATGAGCTTAAATTACTATTTATTTATTAATCAAATCTAGTAATTTAAAGGTAAATAAAATAAGCTTTCTGGAGAAAAAAATGGGCATAATTTTAGGGCTTCGGGTCATTTTGATTCGCGAGGGATCTGTATTTTAAAGCTTTCTTGAATTCTATTTATATTCAGATATATGCTCAAATATAGGGTTAACAAACAGACTAATCTTGCAAAGTTATTCATATAAAAGCAAGGACACAATCATATTTCACGTTCCTCCCAGAGAGAGCCAAATAAGAGTGCCAGTTGTGTTTAAGTCCCTTCAGAGAGTGTGTGATGAACACCTGTACTGTACCTGTCAGTAACCACTCCAGTCTTCTGCTGTATCGCTTCAGAGAGTGTGTGTGATGAACACCTGTACTGTACCTGTCAGTAACCACTCCAGTCTTCTGCTGTATCGCTTCAGAGAGTGTGTGTGATGAACACCTGTACTGTACCTGTCAGTAACCACTCCAGTCTTCTGCTGTATCACTTCAGAGAGTGTGTGATGAACACCTGTACTGTACCTGTCAGTAACCACTCCAGTCTCCTGCTGTATCACTTCAGAGAGTGTGTGATGAACACCTGTACTGTACCTGTCAGTAACCACTCCAGTCTTCTGCTGTATCGCTTCAGAGAGTGTGTGTGATGAACACCTGTACTGTACCTGTCAGTAACCACTCCAGTCTTCTGCTGTATCGCTCCATCAGTGTCTCCGTCTGACTGAGGTAGTGCTTTAACTCTCCAGGAGTCAGATACAGGTGTTTCACAGCCCCCTATGAGGAACAGCAAGACAAACCGTACACTACACATGCAGAACACACATGTTCTCAGTATGGCTGGTGTTACACAGCACTGGGCTCACATTGAGGTGGACTCTAGGGAATATGTATTTAGCAGACACTCTCTTCTGGACGGACTGCACCAGTTTGTTGTGATGGCAGCATTCAGGCCCAGATATCAGTTTGTGAAGATCCAACTTCAGACTCTTTATCTAAACCTTTTCAGCCACTTAAATAGCACACACACACACACACGCGCGCACACACACTGATTTAATAACGATTAATCTAACAGTTTTTAGTGTGTAATGTAGCAGTTTGAGCATTAAGTGGATACATCTAGTCTCTAGACGTAGTAGCCATACGTCATCACATTCAGTCCAGTTTGGGGCGGGGCTTGTCTGTCTCAGAGAGTGAAACCGAAAGCGGTCGAATAAGAAAAATAGACGCCATTTTAAAGAATTCAAGATCAGAAATGGCTTCACATGACACGGTAAGTTTTTTAAAACGTTTAATAGCGATAATATCAATATTATTACCAGCAAAATTAATGTAAAGGCCCATCAATAGCATATCTGTATAGATCAAACACGCTAAAGGTGATGGGTGGAAACTAACACTCATGTCTAGTCTAGCTACCTGGTCTAGATAGCATCGGTCGTGGTTTGGTTTCGACTTTAAATAAACCATATGTGAATATATTTGTAATCCATAAAGCGCAATAGTTAGCATGTAAGTTCGTCTCACATCGAACAATGACCCGAAGGTTAGGCCTACTTGTCGAAAATAAAGCGCAGCCACGCCTGAAAGAGTCAAAATAAAAACATCAGCCGAGACTGATTATGTAGATTTGCTGTTACTGAAAACAATAATAAAAACAATGTGAACACAGAAACACGTAGGAGCAAAATATTTTAGACTGAGAATATAAAGAAAGTTGACGTTGGTCTGCAGTAGTCCTGTCATTTAGGATGGATATAATAAATCCATCAAACTTTCTTATTTTCATCACAGGTCTGTTAAACACGTACCCACAAACTTTGTAAAGCTGAACTACTAGCCAAATATCCCAAAGGAATGCAATAAGAAGTTGTGCAGAATTTTTGATCTTAGTAATACAGTTGGATCATAATTTACACTCTCACAATTTTCTCTCTCTCTCTCTCTCTCTCTCTCTCTCTCTCTCTCTCTCTCTCTCTCACTCTCTCTCTCTCTCTCACACACACTCACACACACACATACATACACACTCACCCACAGTAAACAATATCAGTATTTGAAATAGTGCTGCACGATTAATCGCAATTAACCTGAATGCACACTTTAAAACGGTTTGGCTTAGTGTGATTATGAAATCGCAAAGGCTGCGATAATTATTATTATTTTTTATGCGCTGCTGATCAGTGAAGCATGGCTCTGTGATCAGTAGTAAAATCTGCTCCATCTGAAAGCACTGCGAGTTTAAGTCGCTTATTACTTGGATTTGATAAAGCAACACGCGTCAAACATCTTTCCAAACATAAGAAGCATAATGAACCTCTTGTCCAACACAAGACAACATTTAATAACGTTTTTACTCTAAACTCACGTCATAACGTCAGTCGAGGGTTTGAAAACATCCTTCTGTGAGATGATGTGGCTTCTTACACAGAATAAGGCTTCACTGACAACAAGCTCAATAAGAAAAATCAGCCTCTCTCTCCAAATCACGTGCGGTTTAATTACAATTAATCGTGCAGGCCTAATTGAAAATACAAAACTTTACCACACAATGCACAATAGAAAAACAAAAGTAACGTTTACATGGACAATTCTGATACCTTTTGTTTCAATCAGAAGGAATTAATTCCAATTGATGAATCTGCACATGGTGTTTACATGAACGCTGAATAAAGTGATGGGGTCTATATGTAACAAACTTAAAATCTGAATAGATTTTTTTATGTGCGCTCAATGAATGATTGATATTGAGCCGTAAAAACGCCCCTTTTCACGCCTAAGACAAGATGTCTGGATAAGACTCCGAAACGAGGAAGGGTGGGACGTTGTCCTGCTCCACTTCACAGGCGATGAGTTGAAGGAGAATTTTAGAAAAACACGACAGTCATTTATGTCACTATTCAACAACGACGACGACAGCTCGTTCCGTGCGTCATACGCCTAGGGGTGTGCGATATTGCCAAAACAATTATATCTCAATATTTTCTGAGATTTTGCACATAACGATAATCAGATGATATTTTGCATCATTCAAAAATGTGTTTGTAAATGTTTTGTATTGTATTGCATTATTTTTACAATGTATTGAAGGAAAGGGTATTTATTATTTAAAACTGAAGCATACAAGTAAGAACAACAAAAAACACTGCTCTGCTGTAAGGTTGGCAGATTCAGCTGCTCTTGTGCATCAGCAAGTGCTTTTTCATCAGCAAGCTACCATTTTCTTGAAAAGTTAAATGGCTCCATCTATTCTAGAATCCCACATGCTTCTTGACTTAAAGCAGCGTTGCACAGACCGGACTCTACATCAAAGTACCGCAAGAGCGATTAGAGAACCGACGGTTCCACATGCTTTTGAATCGCTCTCGCACGAGTTTAACATAAACTGAACATACTAGAGTTGATTAAACTGACTAGCTGTTCAAGAACCGAAATGCTTGTTTAGGGATAGAGTAGCCTAGCAAGCTGCAATCTGCATTAGTGCCATGGTACTGATAATGTATTGCAAGAAACCATATTGCAATGTATTGTTTGATACATTTTTCGTCCCAACTCAACTAAAGTGTGGAGCAAGCACTAATATATCCTTTTGGAATTCGGCTTTATTTCTATTTTTTTTAAATAAATAATTTTAAACATCTTTTGATGTCTTATTGTATGCCTGATTTGCTGATGATTACAATTTTTGACTGATATCAACAGCACAAATGAACAGGTAATGCAACGCTGACAAACAAATCTTATGATGCTTATGAACAACAAGCACACCCATAAAAAAATCTTTTAATTGAAAGGAAACCAACGAGGGTTTATGCAAACCCAATCTAATAAGTTCTGGCACTAATATTGTCTGTTCTGGACTACTGCTGAAGCATTACATCCAATAGAAAATCAGATCTCAGAAAGTGCCCCAGCCACATAAAAACAGTAGAATCTAGTCCTTGTAGTTTTCGACTCTGTCCACGTCCCCTTGTAGGTTTCACAGTCTTTGTAGAGAGAATTGCATTGGATGCAACAGGAGATTAGATACGGAGTTCTGTAGGTCCTTCTATGCTCCTGGAAATGTGTTCTAGTTTACCACACCTGTTGACAAAGAAGAGACCAGAGCATGTGAGCGGAGTGGAGCGGGAGCGAGCGGGGAGCGCGAGCGGGCGGATCTTGGACAGAGCGCAGAGCGGCATTTTTAAAAGGACGGAGCGTCGCTCTATTTCCCGCTCCAATTTCGCTCAGCGCTCACACCTCGTGTCTGAAGCATGCTCAGTCAAACCTGACCCAGAATCCATCATACACAGTAGATTATTTTCAGTCAAAACTATTAATATAAAACTAACTAAGTCTTTTCCCCCGCCTGGGTAAAGTAGCTTGCATTGTGTTCAGCGCCCAAGTGGATCTGCGAGCGCAGAGAGGGTTTTCTCCGCTGCTGGCCTGCTGTAAAGAAACCACCTGAAGCCTCAGACTGACATTGTCCAAACTTGTGTTCTTTAAGGTGAACTCAAAAGAACTAGCCTATAGATAAGGAAAGCAATTCATTTTTTTTTAATTTAGTTTTTTAGTTTGACAACATAAGCCAATTTAAATTGTAATCCACGTGCACTCTGCGCAAAAGTTCAGTTATAAGAATTTTGGCCTAATAGTTAATTTACTTTTAAAACTTTGTTTTAGGTCTATAGCCTGTATATTTTTATTTATATAATTAGGCATTGATTCGTTTAATTTTACAGCAGTTGTTTTGTACAATTGATATAAGCCTATTTAAATTTTAATGCGCGCTGCAACATTTCAGTTATCAAAATGTTGGCCTAATAGTTAATTTAGGTTATACTTTAAAACGTTTATCTATATATTTTTTTTATATAATTTTTATTTATATTATTAGGCCCATTTATTCGTTTAATTTTACCTCAGGATCTGTGTAGCTACAATGGATATAAGCCAATATAAATTGTGCCCGTTGCACGAAAGTCCAGTTATCAAAATTCTGGCCTAATAGTTGATTTACTTTTAAAACTTCTATCTATATTTTTGTTTATATAATTTGTATTATATTATTAGGAGATTATTTATTCGTTTTAAGTTTACATGACTTTTTTTGTAGGCTATTTATTCCTTCTTTAGGCTAGGCCTAATTTTTAATTTGAAATAAAACATTTATATTTGGAAAATGTTGTTGTTGCTCTTTAGTTCTTTGGGAGGTAAGGCTGTGGTCTAAGCTAAAAGTGAAATACATGCAGATTTTTTACCTTTTTTGAAGCGAGCGGGGGGAGATTTGAGTGGAGCGCGAAGCAAACTGCGTTGAGCGCTGAGCGATAATGAGCGGAGCGGCCTGATGTGGCTTTGAGCGGGGGAGCGGAGGGGTGAACAGTTCCGTGAGCGAGGAGCGGATATTCTCACCGCTCCACTCCGCTCATATGCTCTGGAAGAGACAGGTTCATGTGTAAAACGTTCACAATTTTTAACAAAATTGTGTTTCCTCAGTATTCATTTTAGTAGTGGTGTGCCACCACAGCAAGAAAAATATAAAATTAAAAGAAACACTTATTGTCTAAAACAAAGCATTAGTCTATGTAGAAGTAAATTATTATATTATGATGAATATAATAATTTTAGTACTAAAACCTTGACTTGAATCATAACTTAGGCCCAAACATGGACAGATAAAGGACAAATGAGGAATCATCACTCAAAAGGACCACAGCTGCACAAAAAGCAAAGAGGAAACTGCCGTAAACTGGTATAGAAAACAATAAATTAGGCGACATCTATTAGGTGTGTATCTTGGGTTGTGTTGCACAATACACTGATTCTTCAAAAGTATCGCGATTCTCGGAAATTAAAAACGCCATGATTCCTAAATTTATTAGTATCGATACTTCTAAGAATGACCGCGTTCCAGATTTGCAAGAGCAAATTCATGTTGGTGTGCACTTCCAGTGCCTCCCTATGGACATCTGTGTTTTAAAAACCTTTACAAAAGGATGACATTCTGTCTCCCTCTCTGCCGTGCGCGCGCTACACGGTTTGGAGCAGTCTCTGTCTCGCATGCACACTCGCTCTAGATTCCGGGAGATTTGAACTAATTTACGGTATAACTAGTCGATCACGAGTGGCTCAACAGGGAGATCTATAGATAAACTCATCTTTTAGGCATTTGACCGACCGGGTCGACTCGCGTTTGAGCGTGTGAAACCAATCAAATGCGTGTGTCTCACGGCCAATGCGTGAGAGTTGGCACCTCTGCGGGCATAATCCTCATCATGGCTAACCAATAGCCTACGGCTAATTCAACATCTCTGAAAACGCTACTTTCATAGATAACGTTAATAATTGGCCCATGGCTCTAATTAGGACTGGGGCGGTATAGAGATTGCTAATGTGACGTCATCATGACGTATTACCAATGGTGAACGCAAAGCATTTTGGGAATCCGCGGCACAAACATAAGGCGCCAGACTTGATTGCATGGAGGGAAAAACACTGTGTTCAAGATGCCGTCTACCTGCTGTGTTATAAACGGCAATAGTCGTTCTCACGATAGAAGTGGCATTTGTCCACAACAACAGTAAACTCACTCCCTTCATACATACAACACGCTGCCCCCCAGCCCCCACATGTAAACCATTCATCCCCTCTGTCTTAATCCAGCCCTTAGCCACCCCCATCAGTTTGGTCTGAAGTGTGCTGCTGGGGACAGAGACGCTTTCGGAAGTGCATTTTCAGAAGTGCTGGGTACAATGACGCAATATACGTAAATGTATGGTTAGTAAAAAATATAGGCCTACTAATGTCATAGAACGGATGTACCTAATACAAATAAACAAACATCTCCAGTTAACTAGCAGAGCATTCATTTAGTTCGCTATTAAATACGAGATCTAGCGCTTAAATCTGTTTTTGAGATCCAGCTGAGCGCTCGTTGCCGCTGCTCATGCATAGTGTTGTGGCTCGCGCACAGTCCTCAGTCGGACGCGCGCTTCAATCTATCGCCGTTGCAGAGACTCTCTGTTCGTTCCGGTAAAATCACAAAATAAACTGCACACAAATTTGTCCCTGCTTGATATAGACTGTAACCACTGATGAACATGTTCGGTTTTATTGACAGAGAAAAAAAACTAAACGTTGTGTGGATTAGAACCCGAAACCTCTGACACGCTTGGCAGAATATCTACCACTAGACCATTTAAGAACTCAAACAATGTGTGCGGATCGAAGTATTTCATTTGGGAAATAACAAAAATAAACTGGTGCCACAGAGGGGACATTCTACACTCATGATATTCTTTAAAAAAGGAAGCGCGATAGTCAGATAGAGAGAATTATACCAGCATCATGTCAAAAAGAAGTGGACAACAAGACAAAGCTTTTTTTTTTTAAGTGGTGGGTACAAAATGACTCATGATGAAATCTGCTGGGTGCTGCAGCGACTTGAAGTTACTGAAAACTTCGTGTGTGTATGCACTAACACCATGTAGTTGTATATGGGTGCTGGAAGTTGGGCAACAGGATGACGTCTCCTGACCTGTCAATATGCTCGTAAGGATCCAGTCCTTTGATTCCCTTTTTCTCGTCATATCTCATCTTTGCATTAGGATTTACTTTTAAGCAGTATGGTCCAACAATGTTTTCTTTAGCCCGCTGCATTTTGTAGGATTATATTATATTATATTCTGTTTTTCACGCTAATTTTTCATTTTTTTTATGCCAGAACGCTATAGCCTGCTATGCCAGCCCATGTAAACGGGCCAAACATACCCATAATTCTTTGCGTTCTGATGACGTTGCCGCCCAGTTGGTCACATGTCTTAGCGATCTCTATGGATTTTTTATTACCGCGGTTGAAAAGGTATTGCGGTATTGCGGTAAATCGCTATTAGCACCATCCCGTGAAAAACTGCGCCCGCGCACGCGCGCACAATACATCCCACGTGCACACAAGCGCACACACAAAAGGCTAACCTTGTTTATACTCGACGCGTCCGCATGAGCACGAGTCTCCGCTGACTGCGCGGGTAGCTCCCCAGAAAGACGAGGCGTTTATACTTGATGCGCTCGCCGTTGTGCTATTCTGTGAAATTGTCCTCTTAACCATCATCAACGTGAGAAGAAGAAAGGTCCACACGTGACAATGTTTATTTTAGTACATCACCACCAATGATTTCCATTACACGAGAGTAGATGTTAAAACTTCATGCTGATTTGTACTCGGCTTTCGCCAAGATAAGCAACACTAAGACGTAGCTTTACAGTAAACTATGCTTCTCCATCCATTTACGCTTCTTTCCATATGAGGGTGTGACTCCCCTTCTGTCCGGCGTTAACGGCTGCAGTGTACTTGGCGCGTCAGCACACACGACGGCTGCAACTACAGTGTGGCAACGGTTCTGTATGGCATACCACCTACCGCAAAACACAATATCTGCCCAACCACCCGTCATTCTATACTATACAACCTATACAAATTGTATAGTATACTATACGACCTATACTACACAACCTATACAAATTAACCAACAGACTCTTCAAGTTTTCCAAGAATTCTACGAAACCGTAGCGTGGCGGCCTGTACACAGCCAGCTAGAATCTTTCCGTCTCAACCACAGCCAGTTGCTGCTCCTTTCTGCTGCTTCAGATAAGTTCTTTACTGTGCGACGCAACTCTTGGCCGCTGAATCCAACGTTACAACGGGTTGTAGAGTGTGCCACAAAACCTCGACAACCCACTTCCACTGGATAAACCTGGACTCTCCATCCTCGCTGTTCTGCTTCAGTGGCCAAATGAGCATACCGCAGTTTCTTCCTCTCATATGCCTCATCTACAGCATCCTCCCAAGGCACTGTCAACTCTATCAGTTGAACAATGCGTGCTGATCCAGACCACAAAACAATGTCTGGTCGTAGGTTAGTGGTGGCAATCTCAGGTGGAAAAATAAGCCGTTGATCAAGATCAGCCAGCATCTTCCAGTCCCTAGCAGCTTCCAGTTGTCCTGGCCGAGAATTGGTGTTAACACCTTTTCTTGGTGGTTGCTCGCCTGGGCCAATAACACTACAAAAAGAATTGAGTAAAATCCAGTAAACCCTGAGATTATTACCTCAGTGATATTAAAAGAAAATATGTGGATATAAAAACATGTAGGCCTATGTATTTCATACAACTCAATTAACGATTTCTTAAATATTTCTTATTTCACTAAACAATTAAGTTTCATGGACATTTTATAAAACATGGAACATTATTTTTATTAAAATGGCTTATGTCTGCTATAGGCTAATTTTGTAAATGTAAGAAACTAATTTAAGACGCACAAACTGGGTGCCGGTGCAGTGAGACATGCTTGCTCAGCCAGATGCGGCTCGAAGTTGTTCATCTTCGGATGCGGGGCCATGCGCGATGTTACAAAGAGTCTTGCGCACCCAACGCGCGCGACCGCCCACACAGCAATGACGTCATTTTTGCGCGCTCGTGCGGACGCGTCGAGTATAAACAAGGCTTTGTTTAGGCAATTGAACTTAATAAGGATGTTAATGTAACATTTATTATTTCACATTTAGAACAGAAATGGAATGATGTCTAGACAAAACGTGCACATGTGCAGGCACTTTTTTTTTTTTTTTTGCGGTGATGACGGTGACGAGCTCAGACCCGCGGTAGGGGTCACGTGACCGCGGTAATGCGGTAACCGTCCCAGCCCTAGCTCTAATGTATTTCATATTTTGTTCAAATGTTTAATATCTGCTGTTCATATGTTCATTTATTAGTGTATTATATGATTAGAATGAATAAAATAAAGCACAGCAATGATATTTGAGAGTCTTTCTCCCTTTTCAGGAAAAGTATCGAAAAAGTATCGAAATTGCAATTCTTGACTTGGTATCGGTATCGAAACAATCATTTCGGTATCGTGACAACACTAATCTTGGGTCTAACGTCTTTAAAAGCTTTTCAAAACACTCTCAACCACTTGAACTGGCACCATGTCCCTGGCAATGTAATTGGTGACCACGTTTGTTATATCTTGCCATTCGCTTTTTCTGTCTGAGCTTTCTTGCTAAATGATTTGGCCCAAGTTTGTTGCGTGTGTTTTTATTATTTTACCCTGTCTGCTGCAGGCACGTCGTGTTCAGATGACTCCTAAAGCTTTTCATAATCCTCATATTTAGTGCGGTGGGAAGTTCGAAGATGGTGAAAGAATTGGTCGTCGAGCTGCTTTTGACTGTGTAAGGCCCGGCTAAATCGATCCAATGGCGGCATTCGATCAGTGGGGAAGGTCTCTGCACGCTACTGTCTTTCCGCGTGGCAAAGGGATTTTGATTAAACGCAATACATTTTCTCATGTATTAACTCATTATTTCATCTAAATCCATAAATGAAAAGGTTTTAATGATATCTGTGCATCATTAAATGTGAGCGAATGTTTGACTATTCTTTTTAACTCTTAAATGAAAATAATAACAAAGTCCGTTAGAATAAAATCAAATGTTTACATAATACATTATAATGTCAGGTAAACGTATCATGTAGGGATGCACCGAATATTCGGCCACTGAAAATTTTTGGCCGAAAATGGCTCAAAAGAGCATTTTCGGTTTTCGGCCGAAAGACTTTTATTACCGAAACAATACGGCCGAAATGTTGTGATGACGCAAACAGAAACCGCGACCTGTTTCTGTTTTCTATCATGCACGTTTGCGATGACGTAATATACACGCAAACATATGGGCAGTCTTTGTTTTAATACACTATTATGTTGAAGGCTTACAGAGAAAATATTGTTGTATCTTAAGCAGACTTTGCACTTGTTCTGAATGCATTTTCTTGTAGTAGTCCTACAGAGAAAAATTAAAATGCACTAGACCTAAATTCACTTTGTTTTTATGAGAGAACATTTAATTTTGCACTAAAGTCTGCAGGCCAGTAGGCCTTTACATTATTATTTAATGTACGTATGAGTGGGGTCAAGTTAAACATTTTAGTTTGAATTTTATGTTATACTGTGCATTTTTGCAATGTTTGCATAATTTGTAATTGATTTATTCTTTGAATCTTTAATATTAATTTATGCAATTGCAATGCCTTGAATTTAGTACACAGTCATTGCCATAAATGCAATGGTATTAATAATTGGCATAATTTCTTTCGGTGTTTTGTCTTTCGGTGTTTCGGTTTTCGGTTTTCGGCCTTGATTTCCTCTTTTTCGGTTTCGGCCAAGAATTTTCATTTCGGTGCATCCCTAGTATCATGCCAATTGCATAACCAGTTGAAAGATAATCAATACAATAACATTGAATGCTCTAGGATAAAGAGAAGAGATGCGAACCCAACATTAAGAAATACATGAGTCTGAGAGTCTCGGCCGCTCTCAGCCTCACGGGCTCATCTGAGGTACAGAAGGCCCCGAACCCTGTTGCTGCATTTCATTATATAGACAGAACCTCTTTCACATGGAAACGTGCTAACAATGGAAATGTGCATTCAGAGGTTACACCTTTTGGGGGGTAGGTCCGTTTGTCTGATCATCTTCCTTCGTGTGCCAGTTTTCTCTAAACTCTTATAAACCTTATTACCTTTTTTTGTACTTATTTGGAAACGAGACATTTGTACCAATCACCCTGAGACATTTAGAATGATACTAAATACTGTATGATAATAATTCATATTAAACCACATAGATTCTTGGGTGAAGTTTGGTGATCTCTCATGAAGGGGAAGGAGTGGGGGATGAGGGGAAGAAATGTAGATTAGGATGATTCAGAGGTGAGACTTTTATTCACGGATGGTGCAAGCTTCTTTGTCTTCTCGAGGAATGGTTGTTCCTCAACCAGTTCTTCCAGTCTTAAAACTGCAACCGATTTTCTGCAAAGTTTGCAGATTGGCGTCTTTTGACTAACATCTGAACTTTCAAAACCAAACCACCTCCATGCTAGTGATGTAGACCCACGTCTAGGTATTACATCTAGTGTGGATTGTGCGGTTGCTGGCTTTGAATATCTTCTCCTCTCGCAGTTTCTTCGCTCATTTTAACTACTCTCAAACATGGCAATATGTCGCATCCTCAGAATGCGTGAACACTTCATGTAGCGTTTTGATGGGTTTTCTGACAATGAGTGACACACTCGATAATTTGATTTTGCATATCGTTAAAACAACAATTACGAAACCACCCCTTACAATTCGAATGAAATTTTAATTGGATTTGGCCAATCCACAAAACTTTATCACACAATAAACAATAGAAATAACATTGTTAAATCAAACAGTCAATGTCAGAAAGTTTATGAAATTAGAATAATCTAGTAAAACCCAAGAGTTTCTTTTTAATAACATTTTTAAAATTAAGTGTGTTATTCTTGGTTTTTTTTTGTTGTTTTTTGCACATACAGGCTTGAAATCAAATCTCTCCTCCACGTTCCTGTAAAATTAGTGTCTATGAGGAGAGAGAGAGGAGGACAACCGGGCCTGTAAAATGAGTGTGTGTGAGGAGAGAGAGGAGGAGGCATTTGTTCAAACTCAGAGAGCAGCATCTCCAGTATCCAGCTGTGTGTCTATGAAGAGTAACAGCTCCATGAATATTCCCCCTTTTCTCAGTGATGAACAATATCCAGTATCCAGCTGTGTGTCTATGAAGAGTAACCACTCCATGAATATTCCCCCTTTTCTCAGTGATGAACAATATCCAGTATCCAGCTGTGTGTCTATGAAGAGTAACCACTCCATGAATATTCCCCCTTTTCTCAGTGATGAACAATATCCAGTATCCAGCTGTGTGTCTATGAAGAGTAACCACTCCATGAATATTCCCCCTTTTCTCAGTGATGAACAATATCCAGTATCCAGCTGTGTGTCTATGAAGAGTAACAGCTCCATGAATATTCCCCCTTTTCTCAGTGATGAACAATATCCAGTATCCAGCTGTGTGTCTATGAAGAGTAACAGCTCCATGAATATTCCCCCTTTTCTCAGTGATGAACAATATCCAGTATCCAGCTGTGTGTCTATGAAGAGTGACAACTCCATGAATATTCCCCCTTTTCTCAGTGATGAACAATATCCAGGATTCAGCTGTGTGTCCATGAAGAGTGACAACTCCATGAATATTGCCCCTTATCTCAATGATGGTCCTGCTGTGACTTCTGACTCTGCGTGAGTATCATTTACTATCTGCTAGAGCTGCACGATTCTGGATGAATTGAGAATCAAGATTTTTTTCATGATTCTGAATAGACATCTAAACAAAATGTGTAATTTACTAGAGGTTCTAAAAAAATTTAGCTGCTGCAGTCTATATAATCTAATTAATTTAATTATTATTATTATCATCATTGCTTTAATTTTTACATTTGAATGAATGATACAATGATTAACTTGTTTCATTACTTATGGAGTCAGGGTTTTTTGAACAAATCTCTTGAATTAATGATTCAATGACCAATACATTTTATTAACAGTCACTTATTGCCACCTACTGGTGTGACAATGTAATTCATAGCATCTTTATTTATTTACATCTTCCTATAAGTGTCAAGTTCCCTCTCTGTCAGTCATGTTCAACGTTATATGGATTCTGACAAATGGGGTCTTACATGGGAGCCCCAATCACCTCTGAGTAGTAGAAAAATGGACATGAAATTGGTGAGTGAGATTTGCATACCATTCCCCGGGACATACGGTTATATGAGCTGGCCGGCAGCTCACTCATTCAGATTTTTGCTTCTGAGCCGAGGGGCTGCGCACAACAATCGCACTTTCCAATCACCTGCTATTAAAGATTTTCTAAAAGAGCTGCAAAGAGGAGATCTCTCTTTGCTGAAAAGATCAAGGCGCATTCAGCAGTGTTTCTCCAGCTAAGGCAGAGTGCAGAGTTAAGTGCTGTGAGTCTCGCCGGGTGCTATGGCGTAAAAGAACAAACTTACCTTAAAGAGCAAGCACGGGCGGTGAGCGTCTTTATAAATATGCCGTCTTTGTGTTTTTCTGGATGTGGTCATTTCCTGTCCTCGTCTGATGGCTACAATCACTGTCTCACATGTCTGGACTGCAAGCATTCTGAGACTGCGTTCGTGGACGATTCTTGTCCTCATTGCAAGAGCATGACCATGTCGACATTGCGGTCGTGAATCTCCTTCAATCTGCTAGAGTCCCCTCTGCTACCGGTTCCTCTGCACAGCATAGGGCTGAGGTGGTTAACACCCAACTCGGTTCTTCCGAGTGAGGAAGCTATTTGGAATTACCCCGGGTATGTTGGTTGTCCCTCTGGTGCCGCTCACGTGGACCCTGGGAGCCTGACTAGCGCTTCCAAGTCCCTCTCCACTGGCTCATGTGGACAATCAGACTCGGCTACATGATTCAGTTTGCCAGGCATCCCCCCCAAGGTTCAGCTGCGTCCTTTTTTCCTCAGTCGCAGGCAAAGACGCCCCTGTGCTGCAAGCGGAGATTGTGGTCCCCTTGGTGAAGCCTGTCCCTCCAGCCGAGATGAAGTCAGGGTTTTAGATGATTGGTTATGACTGATCTTGGATCAGTGAGTCTTGAATTGGGCCCTTTCAAAAGCTCCCCTTCAAGATACTAGCGCAAAAACACATCACCATGTGCGTTTGCCCCCATGATTGGTTCGCAGCAATTGACCTTAAGAATGCATACTTCCACAATACATCTCCATTGTGCCTTGACACAGACCATTATTTCGGTTTGCTTTTGAGGGTCGGACGTATAAGTACAAGGTCCTCCCCTTTGGGCTGTCCCTGTCTCCCTGCATCTTTACCAAAGTTGTGGAGGCTGCCCTTGCCCCGCTAACCCTTTAACTGTCTGCTTAACCAAAATTGAGTCACTATATTTTATTGAGAGGAGTACCTAACTTAACTCAAACTGATTGAGCCATCTCTACCATCAGAAAAATCCACTAGATATCACAGTGTCAATCAACAGCACTTGTCACAACCCTTCTTCTAACATGGATGTCAGAAACAAATAATCACCCCAGCCATGTGAACTGTTCTTGGTGAAATGTTGAAAGCTAAGCATATTTGTTTTGACATATTACATTGTAAGAGCCCTAACTTTACACAATTATGTTACTTGGTGGCATGAAAAAACGTAAGTATGTTTTTAATATTTTTTTCAAAAATATGCTCAACCAAACGGTTGATTTGGCACATAACGGTTAACTGTCACCCCCCTTTTTGAGAATGGACATTACAATGGACTATTAAAACTTGGTTGTAATTCAAGAATGCTTTGGAATAAAGACCTAAGTTTGTCAAGTCTGACAAATACTCCTAAATCAGATTATTGCTGAAAAATAAAAGTATGAAAAAGTTATGGAAGTTTTAAATTTACATTAAATAAAATATACTGTACTTAATTATTTTATATATATTTTTTTTTACTATAAAATCAAAGCCATAAATCTAACCAAGTTGTGTTCCAAATTTGAAGTTGATATCACAAAAATTGAAGTTCCCATGAGATTTTGTTTAGGCGTAATACCAAAAATAGCCCCCGGGTGACATAAATTCCATTGAATTTAATTGTATGCATTCTGCTGTAACAAATTAATAAATTTCTGTCCAAATATCACTTCTGTCATGAAATATGGAACCTTGACACTCAGACATTTCTGACAATGGGTTTTGTCAAGATTAGAAAAGGTTTTGATCATAAATTATGATGGGCAATGAAACAAAAAATCCTGTTGCTCTACCACAGTTTGTTCAAATGAAAACCTGAAATATTCATGGCATACTTCAATAAATAAAGAAGATTCCTTATACAAAAATATTTAATTTTGATTGTTTTAAAATAAATTAGTATTATATTTCATACTTTCTGATTTTCATTGTGTTTGTATGAATTCCGGTACTTTTTTTTACCATTAAGTGGCATCTCAACCATTTGGTAGAGGCCGATATTTAAAAAATGATGGGATGTGTTGAAAAAAAAATGCAGTGAGTGTGGTTACTAGCGACATAATGATATAAGAAATCCAACAACAAAAAAATTCCATCACTTTTTTCTTGGTGAGGACTTTAAAGGGACCTATTATGCAAAATTCACTTTTACATGGTGTTTGAACATAAATGTGTGTCATCAGTGTGTGTGTCAGCACTGTCTACTTTGGCTCGCCCTCAAAAAAAGGTTAGGAAAAGACATAGCAATTGAAGAATTAGTGGTTAAACTTTATTTATAATACTATTCCTTAGCAGTTCAAGCACAGCCTTTTGTTTATAGCTTTTATTTTGCATTATTTGCAACTAGGGTAACTTAGGCAGCTGTGGTATATTTTTCTGGCTTCAGAAATTAAATACAAATGTGCCTAAGACTTTTTGCACAGTAGTGTATATCTCATTATGATCTGAATATATCTCTGTTTTTCTCAGTATCATCAGCAGGAAGAGAAAGATATCAGCATCTCCAATATCCAGATGTGTGTCTCTGAAGAGTAACAGATCCATGATTCACCCCAATGATCTCTGTAATGAAGCCGTGCCCTTTGACCCTGTGTGAGTATATTCATGTACACTTAAAAATTAATTTGTTACTCTTTTACTTACTGGTTTGTAAAGAAGGACTACACATATATATGCACCTGTGCACATATATATATTAAAACGTGCATACCTATAGACTAAACACGTAATACGCATGTGCACGACATCTGCGTTCTCACAGGTTCTATTTCATGGTTTATTTTGTGCAAATGAGCGTCCGGAGCACGTTGATGGTTTTCTGTTAGAACAGTGTCGTCTAAGTTAATAACCAATGGTCGTTGCGACAGAAGTGAATCAATCAAAACTAACTTTAGCTGGATAATAACTTTATTCTAGAGCTGCTGTAAAGCCAAATCTCTGTTACTTTAATCTTTTATCACTGTAAAGCTGCTTTGAAACGATCTATATTGCTAAAAGTGCTATATAAATGAAGGTGACTTGACTTGACTTGACTCTTACTTCATTTAAAGAGCCCCTATTATGATAATTTAAAGTTTCCTAATGTTGTTTTGGAGTCTCCTACAACAGGTTTGCATGCATCAAACGTCAAAAAACTATTAAATTTTCTCATAATATACATTTGCACATCACCAGATTTTCAATGATTCTAAACGACTCGCCAAATGAATCAATCTCTCTAAATCCCTCCTTTCCACGAGCTACTCTGATTGGCCAGACAGCTCAGTCTGTTGTGATTAATTAACAGAGTACAGCACGTGTCGAAAACAAATATTCACATTACCATAACACCGACAGCTCTGTGTGTCCTGAGGCTTCCTACAGTAACGAACAATGCCACAGATTTTACCGGGGGGTTAATGTTTCGTCTTGACGTCGCGACGAAACGGCTTATGATTCGTTTGAAAAACAATTCATTTCATTGACTCAGTCGACTCTTATTTTTGAAAGACAATAACTTTATATACGGTGCACTTTCAGATTTAAAACTTTGCAGGATGCTTTCATTCACTTAGAGCTAAATTACACACTACATGAAAGGTCATTTTCAAAAATCCATGATAGGGGCTCTTTGATTTAGGAAATATTTTTAAACTCGATTTAATTTACTTCATTCAAAGTCATTTTCATTGGGTCAACACAATTTAGTTGGATTACATCAACTTTATTATGTTTGTCAAACTAAATCTTCTTACATCATTCATGTAAGCGCGAAAGAGAACTGTATTCTGGCGTGCTGTCAGTGCGTACGATACTAGCGCGCGTGTTTCTGTGTGTCATAAGTCAGGACATTCACAGGCAGCGCGGTCTATTTTGTCTTTGTCTATTGTCTATATTGTCTAAATATTTGGATGAATAAGAGCGGGATCGTACTAAGGTATATTTAATTAATTATTATTATTTTGTTGATACTATTTAATTTAATCAATTTACTATTATTTAATTGTCTTAGCTTGGTCCAATTTATATTGTTTCATTTATTTACTAATGTTTAATGAATTTACTTATATTGCTCTCATTTCAAGATCTATTATAACTATAATGAAATTATGACATTTTTAGGAATTATGTAATGTTTATTACTTTAGAATAAAAAATACAGAACAAAAACAGAAAGCCAGTGGTACCATGGTAAAAAAATAAGTGGCGTGTTGCATGAGGATATCTGAACAAACTCTTGAGTTTCAGAGCATGTTTAGAGTTGATAAATCCAACCTGGTTTAGATCAGGTTCAGCGGTCTCACAAAGCTCATAATAAACGTTCTCTGTCAACTCTGAGTTTGCGATTAACACTGAAGCGCGTGCACCTGAATGTGTGACACGTGCGGCAAACAGCCAATCACACTGAACATGTATATGCCAGTTTGATTCACTTGAAATTAAAAGCATTTACAAGGCAGGAATAAGTTTGAGAAGGCAGCTATATCAATACATGATGTGAATCAAATAATTTTTCACTATAAACTGCTTTAATTTGGAGTGATAGATACAGCGGCAGTGGCTTTATTGTATCAGATACATGTCACTTTACTCACAGCTGATTGGTCCAGTTTGGGTGTGCGATCTCTAACCCAAAATTAAACAAAAAAACATAAAATAAAAAATTTGTTTCACACATACATCCGATTGCAGTGCTTATTTTTTTCCCATACCCATGATAACAGGTTATAGCGTTCACACTGCACTCGGATGCGGTCCGTCAATGCGTTCCAGGAGCGGGACGTCTGCAGCATGGTTAAAAACGTCTGCAGATTTACATGAAATTTGAGTAATCTCACCATAAATGCATTTTATTAAATAATACTACTATTTTGCATAGTCATATTGGTCACAGTAAAAAAAAAAAAAACACTTACTGTAAGTAGCAAAAATAACTAATGCAGTTAAAAAATATATATATATTGTGAAATACACGGCACAGTTTGTTATATTATGTGTGGACAAGGGCTTTGTATCTCCTCTGAAAGCGATAATCACGTGACAGGCTGGTGGACCGAGAACTAGCCTTCACTGAACAAGAAATCTGCACAATGGATGACACTCGATGTTGAAGTGGAGAAACAAAGTTCTGTACGACCCGTGGGACTTTTTACAAAAAGTCAATTGTAATTTAATGTTTGTGATTTTAACAGAAGAAAAGTAAATGTTAAATGTTCTTGCCACTTGCTTGAGCAAATTAATATATAAATCTATAAGTAATGCATTAAATAATATATTTTTTAATTTAGTGTGTTTAAACGTGAATATTGTTCTAGACGTGGGAATTACAGAAGGACATGCTTGCTATGCTTGCGCGCATCACGGATGAAGTATGTATTTTTTTGGATTGATATAACTTTTATTTATTATTTAAACCCTATTAATAACCTTTGTGTCATTTTATAGAAATGACTCCTTATAATAAACCCACATAATTAAGCAGAGACATCTAGACCAGTGTGTGACTGATATTAAAATGGGCAGTCTTCGCATTTTCCACGATTTGGCTCTATATCGGTTTTATTTTTTCGTCAGAATACCATCTATGTTGAAATTAAATTTAAAAAAGTATGTGAATGAGGAGAAGCGTTACAATGTCGGCAACGAAGGATTTATTTTACTGTTGTGTTAAAGATCCACCAGCTTTGATGGTCAGCTTTTGGAAGTGGTGATAAGCAAACTGAATTGTTGGACAACTTCGAGAGTTGCGAGGGAAACATTTTGAACATTGTAGAGGAATTGCTTTAAGTGCCGTGTAGTTTCTGTAGACTCTGACGGCAGAAGGTCTGGACTTTATCGCAGCTTTTCTTAGCCAAGGACCGCCCAAGAGAACGCTTGACTGACATGTAACGCAACCGATCACAGTTTGTTTTTTGTTCCGCATCATGTTTAGGGGCATGACAATATAATGTTGATGTCCCTACAATAACAGACCTGTGTGCATCTAATCAGAGGCGGACAGAGTACACAGCTTCATTACTTGAGTAAAAGTACAGATACCCCTTGCTAAATTTTACTCGAGTACAAGTAAAAGTACTACAGTCAGATGTCTACTTAAGTAAAAGTACGGAAGTACTTGTTTTTAAAAGTACTTGAGTATCAAGGGTACAAGAGTAAATTTTCAAAATATTGCTTACATTTATGTACAGAAACGTCCTACATGGAGTTATGAAAAATGTTAATGTTAATACATTGGAAAATGTAAAAGGAATTGAAAGTAAAATCAAGTCATTTTCATCTTTTTACCATTTTGCTTTATTTAACATTTCACACTTGCCCAAATGGCAATAGCACAATGGCAACGCTCTGACAAACCTCTACATCAAAGCAAATGGGGGTTTCAAATTGGGTGAATGTGAGCCTCCCCTTACAGTAGGTAATGACAGCCGAGCCCCTTCCCCAAACCCCGTCCGCCGGCCCTAACCCACACACACCTCAGCAGTAAATGCCATCTTTTGTGTGTTCCAGGCAATGATGAGTTTCAATAAAAACTGATAAAAATGTAAATGTTTTTTAATATTGTATTTGAAGACATTTTATTTCCACAACTTTTTTAAAAGTGCATTCATAAACGATTCTTTGTAACAGCAAATAATTTCCAACTTCATGCAGACTTAATTGAGGCTACTTTTAAAACTGAACATTGAACATCAGTAGGCCTAACCACAAGTTAACAAAACATGCTTAACATGTGTAATCGGCGCCAAAGCTGACGACACCCGACGGCTGGAACTGCACAGACGGACTTATCTTCAGTGGAACCATTTATTTTCAAGTATTATGGCAGTATCACTGATATTAATATAGTGTCTCCATGAAAATGATTTTCCCCCAAATTTTTTCATTTAAGTTAACTTAAAACAATCCTCATTTAAACCCATAATAAATGTCATATTTACCTGTACCTTTCCTGTCGAATCGGTATGACATATAGGCTACAGAAATTGAATAAGGTTATAAAACAGTCCACACTGCATAAATTATAAATAAAATATAGATTAATCCTTATTAAAGCTACAAGCGTTCTTTAGTCAAGAGCAGGGAGTAATTTTCTCTGTTCCCTTTGCTCTTTGGTTAACTTTACTGACAGAGAGAATTGTGTCTGCTGTCACTTTAAGATCTGCTGACAGGATCTCACATCTCATTCTCTCACTACTCTTTACTTCCATTTAAGATTGTATTTAACTCATTTAAGACTGCTCTTGTGAGGATACTCCACAAAGAGGACATCTTGGCATAAATGTCTGTGGTATTGTTTGTTCAAGCGCAAAAGAGAACTCGATACTGGGGCGCGTCTTTCTGTGCGTCGTGTGTGTGTGTGTGTGTGTGTGTGTGTGTGTGTGTGTGTCAGGAGGACATTCACTGACAGCGCGTTCTCTTTTGTCGTGTATGGTTTAAGAGCATTTGCGTGAATAAGAGCGTGATCAACCCTAGCTAAAGGATGACAGAAATAACGAATGCTGCGTTAAATACTTTAACACGTTAAAGCTGGGCATAAAATTAATCGCATGCGTTAACGTTGACCTTCAATTGAGGGTTTCCGAGAATTTTTTTTTCCCTTTTTTTTTTTTTTTGAAGTAACGGGTACTCACGGGTATGGATAGAAATGTAGGAGTAAAGAGTACAATATTTGCCTCTCAAATGTACTTGAGTAAAGTCATGAGTACTCCCCAAAAATGATACTCGAGTAAAGTACAGATCCCTCAAAATTGTACTTAAGTACCGTACTCAAGTAAATCTACTCCGTTACTGTCCGACTCTGCATCTAATAAATCATTCATTCAAGAATGTTTTGCATATTTACTGCAACAATGGAGGTGCGAACTTCACATATTTTGAAAATCCAGCGTTTAGTTGATTCTGGCAAGTGCTCATTGTCCAGGGACGTGCCTCACCAAAGGAAATGTTGACATTACATTTATTAATTCCAAGAGCTTTATTAATTCACCACATTATCAATTGCATTAATTTTATTACAAATAAAAAAATTTGTAACAAAAATGTTCAGGAATACACATAATATACTCCTTTTGCCATTGTTTGCTTCTAAAAACCATTGTTTCATGCAGGAAATTCAAGGCCATGGCCATTGAGGCAGAGGTTAGCAGTGCCTCTTTGGTCCATAGAACGTAGTTTACGGAGATTTGCGCATGCGCAGTCAGTTCTCATGCTGTCTTGAATTATCAACATTGAGGCAGAGACCGAGCTTGCTTCATGTCACGTGATCCACTCGCTCTCACTCACTCCGCGCTTCCCGATACTTACTTAGCATCTAGCCGTCACCTCAGCCACATTTGTACTGTATGTCTATCTGTGCGATTATGGTGCATTTCGTAATGGTTAAAATCAGGGGCGTAACTTTGTTTTAAAAAGTGGGTGGGACAGATGTGCGTGTGCGTATGTGTAAATGAGTGAATCACGTGAATAAATACATATATCCGACTGTTTGACGTGTGTCCTTTAATGGTCCAGTGGTAGAACTTTTGCAGAGCATGTCAGATGTTCTGGGTTCTGGTTCGAATCCGCACTCGTATAGTTTTTATTTTTTTTAATCAAAACCGAATATGTTGTGTGGTATGTAGTGGTTGTATTATATCAAGCAGGGACACGTTTGTGTGCATTTTTGTTTTGTGATTTCACCGGAACGAACAAAGAGTCTCCGAAACGGATTGAAGCGCGCGTGCATGTGAAGACTGTGCGTGAGCCACGGCCCTCGAGATAACACTGTAACCGCGCCACCGATCGCCACTTTAATCACTTGATTTAAAAAACTACGTATTTCAGCGCTAGATCGCCTCTTATTTAACAAACAAATGAAATGAATGCTCTGCCAGCTGGAGATGTTTTATTTATTTCTATTGGTACATCCGTGCCGCCGCGAGAGGTTTTAAAAAGTGGTGGGGACAATATCGACTCTGGCAAAAAGTGATAGATGTGTCCATTAATTTGATTATTAGATTTGATTGTGCATTGCATTCCTCACATATGACTGACTTTGCTGTATGCAGGCAGCGATGTGATGATGCCTGATATGAACTTGGGTTGCTACATTAACTGAATGAATATATTAACATAGCCTATGCCACATTGATAGGTCACAGCCTACCCATGACAAGATGTCACCGCACGTTACTGTCATTGTCACAGTTGTAAACACAGCGGCTTTCCTCTTCCACAAGGGGTTTTGGCGTCACGCATTTGACGCCAAACGTGCACGTCTCCCGGACATCCTGTAGAATTCAACCAATCAGATCGTGACTTCGAAACTCCTGAAGTGTTTCCAGAAAAGTGTGCTATATGCATCAGACGTGTAGCTCACGGTCTGAGGCTGAGATTAAGTGCTGTGTGGAGATCTTAATCTGCACCCAAATGCCTGCAAACCTACAGCAGTGTTTCTGAACTATGAACTCCCTCTCCCTTATCTGACACATCCAGTTCAGGTACTGAAGTTTCCTCTAACGACCTGATGAGTTGAATCGGGTATGTTTGATTAGGCCCTTACACAAAACAAATATTTCCCTATATATGAATGGTCAATATATTAAATGATTTAACGGTATATTTGAAAAATATACAAAATAAAATATTGTTAAGATTTCCATTACACGAGAGTAGATGTTAAAACTTCGTGCTGGTTTGTACTCGGCTTTCGCCAAGATAAGCAAAACTAAGACGTAGCTTTACAGTACTATGCTTCTCCATCCATTTACGCTTCTTTCCATGTGGTGGTGTGACTCCCCTTCTGTCCGGCATTAATGGCTGCAGTGTACTTGGCGCGTCAGCACACACGACGACCACAACTACAGGACCAGCACGACCACCGTCTGGATTGAGCCGAGTAGGGGACATCTCTAGGGTCTTCAAGTGGGCACCTTCCGTCCTCAGTGTTTCGTCGACTAGCCCACGACACCTCAAGAGGGCTCGACAGTGACTCTGGCGTCCCAGAGTCCCCCCCCTCCATCCCCCACTCAACTCAGCCCAGCTTATGGACCTCTACATCCCTCCTGCTGCCGAGACCTAACCACAATCTCACGATCTCTCCGCAACCCAACCATACGCGCCAACCCGATTGATTAAGGCTGTCGAGCCCCACTGGTGCGTTAAAGCAGTTTCAGTGGCAACGGTTCCGTATGGCATACCACCTACCACTAAACACAATATCTGCCCAACCACCCTTCATTCACACAATATCCACAGGAACGTATACAAATAAACCAACAGACTCTTCAATTTTTCAAGAATTCTACGAAACCATAGTGTGACGGCCTGTACACAGCCAGCTAGAATCTTTCCGTCTCAACCACAGCCAGTTGCTGCTCCTTTCTGCTGCTTCAGATAAGTTCTTTACTGTGCGACGCAACTCTTGGCCGCCGAATCCGACGTCTCTGAGGAACCGGGTTGTAGAGTGTGCCACAAAACCTCGACAACCCACTTCCACTGGATAAACCTGGACTCTCCATCCTCGCTGTTCTGCTTCAGTGGCCAGATGAGCATACCGCAATTTCTTCCTCTCATATGCCTCATCTACCACATCCTCCCATGGTACTGTTATATCTATCAGTTGAACAATGCAAGCTGATCCAGACCACAAAACAATGTCTGGTCGTAGGTTAGTGGTGGCAATCTCAGGTGGAAAAATAAGCCGTTGATCAAGATCAGCCAGCATCTTCCAGTCCCTAGCAGCTTCCAGTTGTCCTGGGCGAGAATTGGTGTTAACACCTTTTCTTGGTGGTTGCTCGCCTGGGTGGAGGAATATGGTCTTCTGCGTGTAATGCTTTGCTAGAACAGGCGGCAACTTATTGGTCATACTACGCTTGCCTTCCAATGCTAAAGCCAAACATCACAGTACTTGGTCATGGCGCCAAGTAAACCGACCCTGGCTAAGAGCCACCTTACAACCTGTCAAAATGTGCCTTAATGTGGCAGGTGAAGAACACAAAGGACAAGAGGGATCCTCTCCTACCCAGAGGTTTAGGTTCTGCGGTGATGGGAGAACATCATATGTTGACCTAATAAGGAAACTGATCCTACTCTCTTCCATTGACCAAAGGTCTTTCCAGCCCATCTTGCGTTGTTCCACACTCTCCCATCTCATCCACTCTCCCTGCTTGGCCTGGGAAATGGCCTTTATACACCTCATCCTCTCCTCCTGCTTTCGCACCTCGTTAACTACCAGCTTCCTCCTTTGAGCTGGGCCTGCCTTGTGCCATTTAGGAGGAGCTAAACTGAGCCCAAAACCCCCTCTCCCATGCTGTACCTGTCCCACGATATCCCCAATTTGAAGGGCAGCCTTTGCCTCTGCTACAGATTTCTTTGCTGACCACTTTCTACCAGTTTTTACCACAGAGGCTGCCTCCCTTACACATTTGTCACGTGACTCTACTAAGGTCATTTCCAGTCTGACCTTGGCACACTTAAACTCCTCGGTTAAAGCAGAGACTGGCAGCTGCAATATTCCTTTACCATAAAGTGCCACTCTGCTGAGGCAGCGTGGAACTCCCAACCATTTCCTGATGTATGAACTTATCAACGCTTCCAGCTTATCTACTGTTGTCAAAGAAATGTCGTACACAGTCAGTGGCCACAGCAACCTCGGCAGTAGACCAAACTGAAAGCACCAGAGTTTTAGTTTGCCTGGTAGAGCACAGCTGTTTATGCTCTTCAACCCTTCCACTGCTTGTCGTCTAACTTCTCCCACTCGAACTGTGTCCTTTAGATCTCCATCGTACCATCTCCCAAGACTCTTCACTGGCTTCTCAGAAACTGTTGGTATTGTCTCACCATTAAGGAAGAATGTTTTATCTACTACCTTTCCTTTAACTATCGAGATGCTCCTTGATTTAGAGGGCTTAAATTGCATTCGTGCCCATTCAATGTTATCTGTTAACTTCCCCAATAACCGATTAGTGCAGGCTACTGTTGTAGTCATGGTTGTCATGTCATCCATGTATGCTCTGATTGGTGGTAGTCGCATCCCAGAAGCCAAACGCTCTCCTCCTACTACCCATCTTGATGCCCTAATGATTACTTCCATTGCCATGGTAAAAGCCAGTGGGGAAATGGTGCATCCTGCCATTATTCCAACCTCTAGGCATTGCCATGCAGTGCTGAATTTTGGAGTTGAGAAACTGAATTGCAAATCTCCAAAATAGGCTTTCACTAACTTTGTTATTGACATTGGTACTCTGAAAAAATCAAACAAACATAAATTTTTTTTTATTAATACATAAACAATTGCTGCTTTTCATATATTGAAAAATATGTGACAATATTTTACTAATATATAATAATATAATAATATATGTAATTTTATATTCAGTAATAAACTTCATAATATATATTCAATTCAATTCAAATTTATTTGTATAGCGCTTTTCACAATACACATTGTTTCAAAGCAGCTTTACAGAAAGTGCATTACAGAAATGTACATAGAAAAATACAGTTAGTTAATCATGTATTAATTTAGGACATAACATATCGCCGGCGTCGAGTCGTCTCTTCACAGGCGTCGAGTCGTCTCATCACAGGTGTTTAGTCGTCTCATCACAGGTGTTGGGGCATCTGAAGTCTCCGTGAGAGGCTGGATACAAACTGGAGCTGACGAATGCTATTTACCTCGGGATAACAGCAGAAAGGCAGATGGGAAATAATTAGCATAGCTGATGTTCATAATATTAATGCATTCGATCTAATTCTGCAGTAGTATAAAAGGTAAGCATTATGTGAATGCTTGGTTAAAGGGATAGTTCACTTTGAAATTAATTGTTGGTATGTTTTAGCTTACCTCAAGGGCATCCAAGAAGTAGGTGTCTTTGTTTCCGCAGTAGTTTCAATTTTGATATTTTTAGGTCAAACCGTTTTTGTCTGTCAAGTCAAGTCAAGTCAAGTCACCTTTATTTATATAGCGCTTTTTACAATACAAATTGTTTCAAAGCAGCTTTACAGAGATAACAGGAAAACAATGTTGTAATAGTATTGTTAAATTCAAAATTAAATGTTAAATGTCCCCAACTAAGCAAGCCAAAAGCCAATGGCGACAAAGGCGAAGAGAGGCGAAAAAGGCAACAGTGGCAAGGAACCAAAACTCCATCAGATGACAGAATGGAGAAAAAAACCTTGGGAGAACCCAGGCTCAGTCAGGGGGCCAGTCCTCCTTTGGCCAATGAACGAACAGTGTATGATTATGAGTTAGGCAGCATAATGTCAGGAGTCAGATGTGATCAGAACTTTCACGATATTTATCCAGTTCATCTGGTTGGGTTGGGTCAGTCATATAATGCAGGTCTATGGTCACCACCTCAAAGAGCATGCCCAAATTAAACATGATTTAATGACTCGTAAATGTAAGTACACATTGATGGCCTAAAACACGAAACGAGTGGTTTGTGTGAGAAAACGAACAGTATTTATATCGTTTTTACCTCTTGTAACCACAGCCACGTGCAAGTGATCTGAGGGCGCGGCTGTGGTTACAAGAGGTAAAAACGATATAAATACTTACGGTTTGACCTAAAAATATCAAAATTGAAACTACTGCGGAAACAAAGACACCTACATCTTGGATGCCCTTGAGGTAAGCTAAAACATACCAAAAATTAATTTCAAAGTGAACTATCCCTTTAAAGAGATGCGTCTTTAATCTAGTTTTAAACTGGGACAGCGAGTCTGAGCCTCGAACAATATCAGGAACGCTATTCCAGAGTTTAGGAGCTAAATGTGACGCTCTCCCTCCTTTAGTGGACTTAGATATCCTAGGAATGACCAGAAGCCTCGAATTTAGAGATCTTAAAGAGCGCGACGGATTGTAGGGCGATAGAAGGTCTGTTAAATACACAGGAGCTAAACCATTTAGGGCTTTATAGGTCAGTAGTAATACTTTGTAATTGATACGGAACTTAATAGGTAACCAATGTAGAGATGATAAAATTGGTGTTATATGATCATATTTTCTTGACCTGGTAAGAACTCTAGCGGCTGCATTTTGGACTAACTGTAGCTTGTTTGAGGATGCAGGACAACCAGCTAATAAAGCATTACAGTAATGTACATGTGATCAGATATGGTACTGCATGTGTAATATATTGCAGATATAAACACATATAAAGAGAAATAATAAATCGTATATATTTCTTATTTTATAATTATTTACATTATAAACGTTTCATATTTTCAAGCTAGTTAACAAATGGACACCTGCATGTTCTCTCACGGCCTCGTCCTGCTTGCCACGATTACATCTAATGCTATTTTTGTCTTCATTTCTAAACATTTTATATGTATCAATATATAGCCATACATGGTCAATGGCTATATTGCAGTATATTGAAAAATATAAGCACTAGTTTCCCATATATGGAAATGAATGATGTAATATATTGCATTATATGTTGTAGTATATTGTGCCTGATGAAGACCTGATGGTCGAAACGTTGCCTTTTTAATATATAATAAATTCTTTGGAGCAGTATTTTTTCAGTGTGCGGACTTCACACTTCTTTATTTTGTTTGTATTACTTAGTTGTCCTGCACCTGCGCCCAATCTGGGTGTTTGGGATGTGCACACCTTTTGTGTATATGTTGTAGTATATTCCCATATATTTTTGTTACGTAAGGGGGGAGATATACAAATTGTACAATATTGGAGGTGAACAGAACCTTGAGGAACTTTGTCATGAAATCAACTGGCCAGAATAGATTTATTATATGTAAAAGAGGTTTATTAAAGTCCCTGTAAAGTCTAAATTAAGTATGTGTTCTGAGTTTGTCACACCACAGAAAAATGTGTTATTAGTCACCCAGCCAAATTTGAATGATAAAAAAAGCCAGCAAGTACATAAAATAAGCTATCAAAATCTTGAAAAAATGAGCAGTAATCACTGCTCTCAAACGCTGGGGGCGTGTCCGCTGGCTGCGCTGAAACCACGCCCACTCGGGGGAAAGCTGCCGTCGCCACACTCAACTCTACAGCGGGATGGATACTCGCACGGTGGGCACGCACTGCCGATGATGGCACCAGTTGTAGGCGCGACGGGAGGATGAATGCCGAGGCGGGAGTCGGTTCGGCCCCATTCACCAGTAACAGCGGATTATCAGTGATTCCCAGTTGTCTCCGACGAAAGTTTATAAAACTATCCCGTGTAAAATGATCACTTACAGAGGGTGGGTTTTGGCGGTGATCCTCAACTCTCCATCAAGGTGGCTCTTCACAAAATTAATCCACTTCTTGATGTAATCGTTTTTCGGAAATTTAAATAAGGACACCGATCTGTTTTGTACATGATCCGGTGATCGCATCCAGGTAGTACATTTCCGTGACGAAGGCATAGATAGATATGAATCTGTAGGCTGTTACTAATAATAATACTGACAGTAACTCGCGATCGAGCGGCAAACTGATGTGAATGTGCTCTATTAATATTGTTAGGAGCGGCCAGCCTCAGCGGCTCCAGTGCGTCATCAAGTAGGGGCGTGTCCAGGAGCTCAAGGGCTCCAGTGCGTCATCGAGCCCTGTTTTAGCCCCGCCCAGAAAATCCGGAAAATAGCAATGGTGAAAAACTGTTTAACGGTCTAACTCCACAATTCAGTACTTCACAGTTCACAGTCTTTGTAATATGTTTTAGCAATACATTTCTAACATTTCTAATGTGTTTAGAATTTTTTTTTGAAATTGCCTTTACAGGGACTTTAAACAAACACTTCTTTATCATTTTGGTTGTGGTATGATTTTCAATAACATCTTTCAGTATTAAAGTTATTTACATATTTTCTCTATTTTGATAAATGTCTTTTCTGTTTGTTTTATTGTCTTTTCAGTGTTGGGAGAGCTGACCAGATCAGAGATGTGTCCTGTCAGACCAGCACATCCTCCTGTCAGAAACACATCAGTCATCATGACACAGAAGCCCTGCAGCTCCATTCTCACCAGCCAGTGCATGATGATCTGCAGAGAGTCAAAAACCAGCACAAAACCAGCATGAAGAACAGATATGAGAGCGTTTTTGAGGGAATCAAACTACGAGAGAACCAGACCCTCCTGAACAGGATTTACACACAGCTGTACATCATAGAGGGAGAGAGTGAAGGAGTGAATGAAGAACATGAGGTGCTACAGATGGAGAAAAGTTACAAGACCCTCCAAGACACTCCAATCCACTGCAATGACATCTTTGATCCTTCACCCGAACTAGGATATGAGGAGAAGAGAAGAGAGAAGAAAGACAAAATCAAGACTGTTCTTACTAAAGGCATCGCTGGAATTGGAAAAACCGTCTCTGTGCAGAAGTTCATTCTGGACTGGGCCGAGGGAACAGCCAATCAGGATGTAGATTTCATGTTTGTGCTTCCATTTAGAGAGTTGAACTTGATTAAAGATCATCAGTACAGTCTTCACAGACTTCTGCTGGACTTTCATCCTGAACTTCAAGATCTGGACTCAGAGATGTATGATGAATGTAGAGTTTTGTTCATCTTTGATGGTCTGGATGAAAGCAGATTGACACTGAAGTTTTCAGACAGTGAGAAAGTGTCTGATGTGACTGAGTCTTCATCAGTGGGTGTGTTGATGTCAAACCTCATGAAAGGAGATCTGCTTCCCTCTGCTCTCATCTGGATCACCACCAGACCAGCAGCAGCCAATCAGATCCCCTCAAACTACATCAACCGTGTGACAGAAATTCAGGGATTCAATGACCCTCAGAAGGAGGAATATTTCAGGAAGAGAATCAGTGATGAGCATCAAGCCAGCAGAATCATCTCAAACATCACAAAAGCAAGAAGCCTCCACATCATGTGTCACATACCCGTCTTCTGCTGGATCTCAGCCACTGTGCTTCAAAACATCCTGAAACAAGATCTCAGTGCAGAAATCCCTCAAACTCTGACTGAAATGTACATACACTTCCTCCTCATTCAAACTCATATGAGGAGCCAGAAGTATGAAGAGAGAGATCCAGAGAAACTCCTGCAGTCCAACAGAGAAGTGATTGTGAAACTTGCTGAACTGGCTTTCAATCAGCTGATGAAGGGCAATGTGATGTTCTATGAGGAAGACCTGAGAGAGAGCGGCATAGACGTCACTGACGCCTCAGTGTATTCTGGGATTTGCACTGAGATCTTTAGGGAGGAATCTGTGATTTATCACAGGAAGGTTTACAGCTTTGTACATCTGAGCTTTCAGGAGTTTTTTGCAGCACTGTATGTGTTTTTCTGCTTTTTACACAAGAACAGTGAAGTTCTGAAAATGTTCCTGACAGGAAAGTCCAGAACTCAGTGTGGAAATGTTCCTCTGGACGAGCTGCTGAAGGGAGTAATGAATAAAGCCTTGATGAGTGAAAATGGACACCTGGATCTTTTACTTCGCTTTCTTCATGGCATCTCGCTGGAGTCCAACCAAAGACTCTTACAGGATGTGCTGATTCACACAGAGAACAACCCAGAGAGCATCAAGAAAATAATCCAAAACCTCAAGCGAGGTCAAAAAAACAATGTCAGTCCTGAACGATGGATAAATCTGTCACACTGCTTGATTGAGATGAAGGATCATTCTGTTGTTAAAGAAATGCAGGCGTTTTTAAACTCTGAAAAAAAAAAAAAAAGAGGTCTTTCTCTTGCACAGTGCTCAACATTGGCAAACATGATCCTGATGTCAGAGGAGGTGATGGATGAGTTAGACTTCATGAAGTACAACATCAAATCAAAAGAGGGTAAATTGAGACTGGTACCTGCTGTGAGGAACTGCAGAAAAGCTCTGTGAGTGTGAAAATCTAAAAATATTACATTATGAACATAGGTCTGGGTGGTATATTGTTCAATATATTGTTTTATTTTTTATAAACCATATAGAATGAAACAATACCGTTTATATTGATATACAGTAGATTGATATTACAAGCACATCTGAAAAATAATGGAGGACACAGTGTGAGCTGCAGCAGGAAAAAATTTAATTGTCCTATATGAGACATGCTTTACCTTATGAGTTATATTATAGTAAATGCATATAGTTTAACCCTCTGGGGTTGGTAAACGCGCCGGCACGTTTTACTCGATTTTTTTGTCACAGCAAAATAGACTTAAAATACTCCGTCATTTTTGGTCATACAGACTTAAGAAATATAAAAAAATAAACTGTTAAATGATGTCTACTTTTTTATGTGTCCACTCACAATCGAAATAAAACATTGTGCTTTTGTAATATAAAGAAAATAAATAGGGTGTGCTTTCTGCCTCTCCGTCTCCGTGAACTTTTTTTCTGGAGCACGTCTCTAAACTTAAACAAAACTCAGCAAATACTATTCACCCAGGCATGAGCTATATATCTTTATAATCATTTAAGTGTGCACTTTTAAATTATCTAATTCAAAACGAAAAAACAAATATTCTCTGTGTATGTAATCTATATGAATAGAGCGAGATGTCAGTTGATCTCATTTCACCTCATTATAGCTCATTATCTGTTAATGTGAATGGAGAGCACGCGCTATTTAAACACAAATGATCTGAGGCAATACATGCAAACGTGTCAGCGCCCACATCAACTCGATAAAACACTTGAAGTTTAATCAGATTAATGTACGTTACGTCTTCTTGCAAGGCTGAGGAATAATCCTGGGAAATTTACATCAGAAGTTTAGTTTCATTTCGAGGAGCAATGGATCCAGCCGAGGATTGTGAATAGTACATTTTTTATTCTTAAGTGCTTTGTTCTAATCGCTATATGGAATAGTGTCTGTAAACCGCAAAAATACTGTTTAAATTTGAATTGCGTTTCTGTGTGTGTGCATAGATGCGCACTGTTGTTACTATGTTACAAACGAAATATGAAAGACAACATTTCGTTGACTAGTTTTGGATAGATTATAAAGTTTGTACTGTAAAATAGATTACTGCCACATCACATAAGCTAAATATGTTAAATATATAGTTCGTTTTGTCAAAAATAAACTCATCAACTAAGATGTTATTATAGTGTTTGTTCCAATGTAGGCTATATCAAACTAATGAATCCTTAACTTTGAAATACGTATGATAAAATGTATACTTTTAAAAAAGAAAGATTACACTTGAAATATTGTTAATAGTAATTGTTGATGATTTACATGTGAACACTTTTTATTAAAATAGCAAACAAATATATATTAACAAGGTAGATGTAAAAAAAAATCTTAATAGGTCAATATAAGCCTTCTCATTAAATTATTTATTATTGTTTTTTATTAGTGACACATTTGGGGAGAGGATATATTACCAAACTTTGGGAAAAAATTGCAAAAAAAATTGTGGAAAAATACTTTCTTTTTTTTCCAAGTTGTTTCCAACTCTAACTTTGAATCAATTCTGTCCATATAGCTTATTTGATTTGTTTCCAGGTATGAATGTGCTTTTGACTTTAATTTATATTTGGATTATTTTTTTTATATATATATATATATATATATATATATATCGTGCAAAAGTTTGTGTATTTCAGTAATTCAAATTAAAAGGGGGGGACGTTGCGACGTTCGTCTGTTATAGGACAACTTAGTTTGAATAAACGAGCAGACACTGATTAGCTTGCTCTACATTTATTTAATATTAACAGCAAGACAACAAGAAGTGAATGTGCTTTCCATTAAATGAATCACACAGTAAACAAATCCTTAACAACAACAAAAATGTTGCAATGAACGTGCTTTGTTTTAAATGAATCACACACACAGTTTAGACGCGCAAACTGGGTGCCAGTGAGACGTACATGCTCGGGCAGATTCGGCTTGAAGTCGTTCATCCTCGGATGCGGCGCAGCGCGTGCTGTTACAAGAAAAGCCATGCACACAGCCAAGCGAAATGGGGTCTTGCCAGTCTTGCTCACCCAATGCGCCATTTTTGCCGAATATTTTTTCTAGAATATGTGTTGTTGAAAATTTTATGTGCTATATGTAGAACTTTAAACCTACAAATAAATGTATTTTTTATAATATAAGTAACTGTAAAGTGACTATTGTAATGGGGTAATCATATGCAGGCTAATATAATTACTAAGCTCAGATGAGTAAATGTGTGCCTCTTTCCAGTTACCCTTTAGTCTGTGCTTTTATTATTTACTTTTATTTGCAGTGAATTTAGCTTGGTTTTTAGATTATAATGTTGTTGTTACAATGTTAGAATTACATTATTATTTTTTTTTGCACAATATACAGTATGTATATATAGCATAGCCTACATGGTTACATTCACTATTTTTTCATAGCCTTTAACATGTACATTGTTTGTAGGACATTGGGCAGGATATAAAATAAAAAAATTCTTAAGACATTTCTTTAAAAAGTAGAAAATACCCATATATAAATCATAGAATGCCATTCAGCCAAAAAAAAAGGAGATTTGATTTTATTTGTTGACATATTGCCCAGCCCTATGTGAAGATAATTTGTAAGAATTAGTTATTAGTTTTAATGAGTAATTTATGGATTTGTATTCACAAGCAAAATACTATACAAATTGTTGTATGTTGATTTGATTTTCAACCAAATTAATACTATTAGTTCTCCTTTTTCAGATTAACAGGCTGTAATCTCACAGATCAGCACTGTGGAATTGTGGCTTCAGCTCTACAATCACCAAACTCCCCCCTGAGAGAGCTGGATCTGAGTAACAATGAACTGCAGGATTCAGGGGTGAAGCTGCTCTGTAAGGGACTAAAGAGTCCAAACTGTCAACTCAACATATTGAGGTTTGACTTATACATATATTCATTCAATATGTTAATGTTCAAGAACACTTACCTGTCTAGAATTTGTAAAAAGAAATATGAGGCATTCCACTTTGACAATACAAATGTCCCACTTTAACAGTATTGCCTGAAAGTAATTAGGGTTTCTTCAGAAGACATCTTTTAATGTTCTTCTTCGCAGAAAATAAATTGTTTTTCTATAAAAAAAAATTTTTTGACTAAGGTAAGAGACATCTCAGGGCTCTAGAGTGTGACCAATTTTGGTATTTTGCGGGTCTTTGCCTCTGATTGGCTGTGGTCCAGATATTCCTGTAGGCCTACACTGCTCCATGCTGTGTGATTGAAATTGCGACCTAAGCACCAGATAATCAGGCCTCGTTTACACTGTCAGTGAAATGTGACCCAATTCCGATTTTTTGCTCATATGTGACAGATCGGATGTGTTCTATGACCGTGTAAACAGGAAAAAAAACATGCATTTGGATATTTGGGGATTGGTTTCAGGCCTCGTTCATATGTGGAACAAAATCAGATATGTGCCAATGCGACTGTTCTGTAAACAGGCAGATCAGATTTCCTGAGGCATTAGGCTACGTATCCGCAGTTTAATGACGAGAGAAAACCCAGACGCGTATCTGCAGGGACGGGTGGCCCAACGAAACGTTGTGTCGTCGTAGAAGAGGAATGTGGAAAACGTTGACACAACATATCAAATGTTGGCTATGGCTTGCTCGTCCTAAGATGTCGTACCCACTGCTCCTCGTTAAAGCCCCCCATGATCTCATGAAAGTGTGTATCTATAACACAAATTTTATTTATCGTGCCATTCACGCCAAAAATTGTTTTTGCATGCATATGATACTCAGTTTATGGCGTGTAATAGGCTACGCACGCACTCCACACCCCTAATCCTAACCAAGGGGTTTACAGTGCGTATCATATGCACGCAAAAACTATTTTTGGCATATAATGGCACGAGAAATACATTTTGTGCTATAGATACGCACTTTCATGAGATCGTGTTGTATGTTCCCACCAGTCCTGAGATCTCTCTCGCTGCACGTTCATCTGTGCAAGTACCCACTTTAAACATGCGCGATGTTTCAGATCTATGTCAAGTGTAAACACATGAATCGGATATGGGTCACAATTTAAAGAACGTGTAAACGGACGGTCAAAAAAATCGGATATAGGCAACAAATCATCAAGACCTACAGTATAAACGAGGCCACGGCAATCAGCATCAGCAAAATTAATGCAAGAAAATGCAAAAAAACAGATGACGAACAATGAAAAGAAAAGAGAAAAGAGTTTTTTCTTAAAGAAGGGCACCTACATTTTGTGCTGGTGCACCTAAATAAAAAGTTAGGTGCACCAGTACAATCAAGGCAAAAAGTTAGTCTGGAGCCCTGCATATTAGCAATAAACGGCACATTCAGGCCAGACTCGGGAGGGAGGTGCTGTAATGGTGTCAAAAATAGTTTTTTGAGCAATTATGATCATATTCATATTCTAGTACACCCCCAAAACAAAAGCAATACTTTGTAAAAGGGCATAATAGGACCATTTTAAAGTGAAAATAATTCATATGTGATATCGTTATTATGAAATAAAATTACTCATATCGGGATGGAAGATATTGGTCATATACTCATCGGACACCACTGGCTGCCCACAGATGACCCTCATATACTGAGGGTCCTGCAGCACCTCTTATACAGGACTATATTTACAACACTGCAAAAAGTAAAAAAAAAACAAATCAATAAATTATTTTATATTCTAACCAATATGCAGGTATGTGCATATTGGTTAGAATATAAAATAATTTATTGATTTGTTTTTTTTAAACTTTTTGCAGTGTTGTAAATATAGTCCTGTATAAGAGGTGCTGCAGGACCCTCAGTATCCCCATATCCTGCATCCTTGCTGCTGTATCACAAATCTTAGAAAAAGTATCTAAAACATTTTTAAAAATAAAGCACACTAACATGAACACTTGTTGTTGTAGGTTATCTGGCTGTATGGTGACAGAGGAAGGTTGTGCTGCTCTGGCATCAGCTCTGGGTTCAAACCCTTTACACCTGAGAGAGCTGGATCTGAGCTACAATCACCCAGGAGAATCAGGACTGAAGCTGCTCTCTGATACACTCAAACATCTGGACAAACTCAAGTATGTTGATCATGAAAATGAATTCATCATTTACTCATGTTAGCCCGCTCGCGCTCATCCACACATTGGAAGAGAATAGCAACCAGCATCAAGCCTTTAAAAAAGAAGCAAAACTATCAGAGAATGGTCCAATGCTACACGTTTCATATATTTCATGTGTTCTTTGGGTATACTCTACGGTTTGGTAAAAATCTATTAGTGTGTAAATATATTTTTATTTTTATTATGTTTTTATATTGAATTTAAGTTCAACATATAGCAGTACAAAAAGACAACAACAAGACCGTTGAATTACTTAACTTCCTCCAGTTTTATACATATTTTTTATAATGTTATACATATATTTCTAGGCTAATTCGCATACACAATGTGGTGATCATGCAAACAATATTTATATATTATATAGGAGGTAAATCTGACCTGCTATGGCGATTTTGGGTATAAATGATCAGAGTTTTGTTCTCTCGCACACTGTCGCTCGTGCTCAGACACACTCGGCCTCTCTCGCACACTGTCGCTCGTGCTCAGACACACTCGGCCTCTCTCGCACACTGTCGCTCGTGCTCAGACACACTCGGTCTCTCTCGCACACTGTCGCTCGTGCTCAGACACACTCGGTCTCTCTCGCACACTGTCGCTCGTGCTCAGACACACTCTGCCTCTCTCGCTCACTGTCGCTCGCGTGCAGACACACTCGGTCTCTCTCGCACACTGTCGCTCGTGCTCAGACACACTCGGTCTCTCTCGCACACTGTCGCTCGTGCTCAGACACACTCGGTCTCTCTCGCACACTGTCGCTCGTGCTCAGACACACTCTGCCTCTCTCGCTCACTGTCGCTCGCGTGCAGACACACTCGGTCTCTCTCGCACACTGTCGCTCGTGCTCAGACACACTCGGTCTCTCTCGCACACTGTCGCTCGTGCTCAGACACACTCGGTCTCTCTCGCACACTGTCGCTTGCGTGCAGACACACTCGGTCTCTCTCGCACACTGACGCTCGCGTGCAGACACACGCGGTCCCTCTCGCTCACTGTTGCTTGCGTGCAGACACACTCGGTCTCTCTCGCACACTGTCGCTCACGTGCAGACACACTCGGTCTCTCTCGCTCACTGTCGCTTGCGTGCAGACACACTCGGTCTCTCTCGCACACTGTCGCTCATGCTCAGACACACTCGGCCTCTCTCGCACACTGACGCTCGCGTGCAGACACACGCGGTCCCTCTCGCTCACCTCTCGCTCACTGTTGCTCGCGTGCAGACACACTCGGTCTCTCTCGCACACTGTCGCTCGCGCGCAGACACACTCGGTCTCTCTCGCACACTGTCGCTCGCGTGCAGACACACTCGGTCTCTCTCGCACTCTGACGCTCGCGCGCAGACACACTCGGTCTCTCTCGCACACTGTCGCTCGTGCTCAGACACACGCGGTCCCTCTCGCACACTGACGCTCGCGTGCAGACACACTCGGTCTCTCTCGCACTCTGACGCTCGCGCGCAGACACACTCGGTCTCTCTCGCACACTGTCGCTCGCGTGCAGACACACTCGGTCTCTCTCGCACACTGTCGCTCGCGTGCAGACACACTCGGTCTCTCTCGCTCACTGTCGCTCGCGTGCAGACACACTCGGTCTCTCTCGCACACTGACGCTCGCGTGCAGACACACGCGGTCCCTCTCGCACACTGTCGCTCGTGCTCAGACACACGCGGTCTCTCTCGCACACTGTCGCTCGTGCTCAGACACACTCGGCCTCTCTCGCACACTGTCGCTCGTGCTCAGACACACTCGGTCTCTCTCGCACACTGTCGCTCGTGCTCAGACACACTCGGTCTCTCTCGCACACTGTCGCTTGCGTGCAGACACACTCGGTCTCTCTCGCACACTGACGCTCGCGTGCAGACACACGCGGTCCCTCTCGCTCACTGTTGCTTGCGTGCAGACACACTCGGTCTCTCTCGCACACTGTCGCTCACGTGCAGACACACTCGGTCTCTCTCGCTCACTGTCGCTTGCGTGCAGACACACTCGGTCTCTCTCGCACACTGTCGCTCATGCTCAGACACACTCGGCCTCTCTCGCACACTGACGCTCGCGTGCAGACACACGCGGTCCCTCTCGCTCACCTCTCGCTCACTGTTGCTCGCGTGCAGACACACTCGGTCTCTCTCGCACACTGTCGCTCGCGCGCAGACACACTCGGTCTCTCTCGCACACTGTCGCTCACGTGCAGACACACTCGGTCTCTCTCGCTCACTGTTGCTCGCGTGCAGACACACTCGGTCTCTCTCGCACACTGTCGCTCGTGCTCAGACACACTCGGCCTCTCTCGCAAACTGTCGCTCGTGCTCAGACACACTCGGCCTCTCTCGCACACTGTTGCTCACGTGCAGACACACTCGGTCTCTCTCGCACACTGTCGCTCGTGCTCAGACACACTCGGCCTCTCTCGCACACTGTCGCTCGTGCTCAGACACACTCGGTCTCTCTCGCACACTGACGCTCGCGCGCAGACACACTCGGTTTCTCTCTCACACTGTCGCTTGCGTGCAGACACACTCGGTCTCTCTCGCACACTGTCGCTCATGCTCAGACACACTCGGTCTCTCTCGCACACTGACGCTCGCGTGCAGACACACGCGGTCCCTCTCGCACACTGTCGCTCGTGCTCAGACACACTCGGTCTCTCTCGCACTCTGACACTCGCGCGCAGACACACTCGGTCTCTCTCGCTCACTGTCGCTCGCGTGCAGACACACTCGGTCTCTCTCGCACACTGTCGCTCGTGCTCAGACACACGCGGTCCCTCTCGCACACTGACGCTCGCGTGCAGACACACTCGGTCTCTCTCGCACTCTGACGCTCGCGCGCAGACACACTCGGTCTCTCTCGCACACTGTCGCTCGCGTGCAGACACACTCGGTCTCTCTCGCACACTGTCGCTCGCGTGCAGACACACTCGGTCTCTCTCGCTCACTGTCGCTCGCGTGCAGACACACTCGGTCTCTCTCGCACACTGACGCTCGCGTGCAGACACACGCGGTCCCTCTCGCACACTGTCGCTCGTGCTCAGACACACGCGGTCCCTCTCGCACACTGTCGCTCGTGCTCAGACACACTCGGTCTCTCTCGCACACTGTCGCTCGCGTGCAGACACACTCGTTCTCTCTCGCACACTGTCGCTCGCGTGCAGACACACTCGGTCTCTCTCGCTCACTGTCGCTCGCGTGCAGACACACTCGGTCTCTCTCGCACACTGACGCTCGCGTGCAGACACACGCGGTCTCTCTCGCACACTGTCGCTCGTGCTCAGACACACTCGGTCTCTCTCGCACACTGACGCTCGCGTGCAGACACACTCGGTCTCTCTCGCACTCTGACGCTCGCGAGCAGACACACTCGGTCTCTCTCGCACACTGTCGCTCGTGCTCAGACACACTCGGTCTCTCTCGCGCACTGTCGCTCGTGCTCAGACACACTCGGTCTCTCTCGCACACTGTCGCTCGTGCTCAGACACACTCGGCCTCTCGTGCTCAGACACACACTCGGTCTCTCTCGCACACTGTCGCTCGCGCGCAGACACACTCGGTCTCTCTCGCACACTGTCGCTCGCGTGCAGACACACTCGGTCTCTCTCGCACACTGTCGCTCGTGCTCAGACACACTCGGTCTCTCTCGCACACTGACGCTCGCGCGCAGACACACTCGGTCTCTCTCGCACACTGTCGCTCGTGCTCAGACACACTCGGTCTCTCTCGCACACTGACGCTCGCGCGCAGACACACTCGGCCTCTCTCGCACACTGTCGCTCGTGCTCAGACACACTCGGTCTCTCTCGCTCACTGTCGCTCGCGTGCAGACACACTCGGTCTCTCTCGCACACTGTCGCTCGTGCTCAGACACACTCAGTCTCTCTCGCACACTGTCGCTCGTGCTCAGACACACTCGGTCTCTCTCGCACACTGACGCTCGCGTGCAGACACACTCGGTCTCTCTCGCACACTGTTGCTCGCGTGCAGACACACGCGGTCTCTCTCACACACTGTCGCTCGTGCTCAGACACACTCGGTCTCTCGCACACTGACACTCGCGTGCAGACACACTCGGTCTCTCTCGCACACTGACGCTCGCGTGCAGACACACTCGGTCTCTCTCACACACTGTTGCTCGTGCTCAGACACACTCGGTCTCTCGCACACTGACGCTCGCGTGCAGACACACTCGGTCTCTCTCGCACACTGACGCTCGCGTGCAGACACACTCGGTCTCTCTCACACACTGTTGCTCGTGCTCAGACACACTCGGTCTCTCGCACACTGACGCTCGCGTGCAGACACACTCGGTCTCTCTCGCACACTGACGCTCGCGTGCAGACACACTCGGTCTCTCGCACACTGACGCTCGCGTGCAGACACACTCGGTCTCTCTCGCACACTGACGCTCGCGTGCAGACACACTAGGTCTCTCTCGCACACTGTCGCTCGTGCTCAGACACACTCGGTCTCTCTCGCTCACTGTCGCTCGCGTGCAGACACACTCGGTCTCTCTCGCACACTGACGCTCGTGCTCAGACACACCCGGTTTCTCTCGCACACTGTCGCTCGTGCTCAGACACACTCGGTCTCTTTCGCGCACTTTGACATTTTAACACGTTATAAATAACCTAAAGTAACATCGACACCCTTCGCACCTCTGTGCATGACGTTTGCTCTTTGTTTTGCTGATGGCCAATCAACTAGCCCGACATACTCTTTTACTGGCCTCGGGCCATTGCTTATGTCAAGCCCTGTATTAGGGGTGTAATGGTTCACAAAATTCACGGTTCGGTTCGGTATGACACAGTGGTGTCACGGTTTGGTACGTTTTCGATACAGTAAAAAGAAAGAAATGCCAGACAAATTTCCTTTATTTTTAATTTATTTTTAATTTATTAAAACAATTATATATTTTTTAAAATAAGTGTTTTTTCCTACATCTTGAAACTTTTAGTTTTATAAATGGGGGTAATCTTTGAAGGATGAACAAATAATGTTTTGGTCATCACAATAAAAATGACATTATCATATAATATTTCAGTTTTTAAGTGCTGGAAAAAGATGTGTGACGTGCTTGAAAGTATTTCACTATTCCTGCCAAACTTTCATGGTTACAGTTAGTGTTACTACATTACATCCATGGTGAATGTTGCTGATCTGTGGACTTAAAGCCTATAACTAGATCAGTTATGGCACAATTTCTCCTGGTTTCCACGTCAGCGCTGTTTGATCTACTAGAGATCTACGATTAATAACGGAGACATTTTGAATGCTTCTCACTAGATCTCGCAGACATGTTATTACTTCAAATGCTTTCTTTACTGGATCTCTTAGTGCTGTGTAGTAACAGTGTCGCTTGATCAAAATCGTCTCACGCTGCACTGACATTGGTCCAAACTGATAAACGGTCCGTGAAGCACAAAATAATGATTAGCGCAATTCCGCTTGTTGGGCAACGTTGTGGTGTCTGCACGACTGCTAACAAAATTTTGGTTGCACCTGTAGTAAACTTATTTCTTCTCAAGTGTATAAACTCAGAAGCAAAAACCAGGAGACTTGGTTGTATCTTTTGCAGGTTCTTTATTGAGCAAAAAGCTTGTTCGTTGCTGTAGTCTTCCAAGCTCGCTCGTCTCAAGTCTAACTAAGGGAGCAATTCCCTCACAATTATAACAATCTTAAAAGGGAAGGAACTCACAAAGCATGTGAATGATGTAAACAGGTTTAGGGAACCAGTTATAGATTGAAACTGTCGCCCATCTCGGTCCAAATCAAATTCCTATTCAAACACTGAGAGTTAAGAAAACAGGACCAAGGGTCGTATAATAGAGGGAAACAGGAATGTCAGGAAGAAGCAATTAAGAGTTTCAGTAATCTGACAAATACAGAAAAACAGGATTTGCCAGATTCTCGTGCTGGAAACTGTTTCAAAGCTGATATTCTAACTTGAATTAGAATTCTAACATTCTCAGTTATAAATTGGTATTGGAATCTAAATTAAACATTTAATAAATTTGTAACACGTCACACCGAATCGTTCGGTTTGTAATGCGTACCGAACCGAAAACCTCGTACCGAACGGTTCAATACGAATACGTGTATCGTTACACCCCTATACACATATATATATATATATATATATATATATATATATATATATATATATATATATATGTATATATATATATATATGTATATATATGTATTTAGTATTTATGTATTATATGTATTTATTATATGTATTTATATAAAATGTATTTAGTTGAGGTGTGTGTGTGTGTGTGTGTGTGTGTGTGTGTGTGTGTGTGCGTGTGTGTGTGTGTGTGTATATATACACACACACACACACACCTCAACTAAATACATTTTTAAATAAAATAATAATAACTAAGGAGGCTCAAACATCCATTTCATCCATTCATAACATTCTTTTTTTTTTTTTTTGAATTCAATTTACAAACAATCAGTCATTCCAATCCATAAACAAAGATTATACATCAAATAAATACAAATAACAAAATGTGACTAACAAAAAAAAAAAAAAAGACTTTTTTTAAAAGATTATTTTCTTTTTTTAATTGAAAAATTTTGAGTATATATCAGTTATTAACATAGGCAATTTAAGAGACTCAAAATATATATCAGTTTCAATTTGGAATAATTTAAAACATGGTCTTGATTTACAATATTACATAAATTCCTATCTTTACAATCAAAATATGTAATAATCAGTTTCCCTTCAAGTGTTATTGTATGTGTTGTTTTAGATGCCACATAATGTTTAATACTTTTCCAGAATGTAATACAAAATGAACAACCATAAAAGAGATGAGTTAATGATTCTTGTTCTGTCTTACAAAAACTACAATAATAATCAACAGGCATGAATTTTGATATAAACAAATTTGAGGGAATATTATATTATGTAATATTTTCAAATGTAATTCCCTAACTTTGTTTGTGATACAAAATCTAAAGGGAACAAGCCACGCCCCATGATAATTAATCTCAGTAAAATGAGAATTCCAGAAAAATTTCCCACGAGGTGTTATTTTCTTTAAATTTAGAAAGCCTTTCTGCTCATAATGTCCATACCATTTATATAAAGAGTAAAATTAAAGCCAGGAACTTCATTTTGTTTTTTATTATATTATTGAGTTATATTCTTTGAATGTTATCGGGAATGCTTCTCTCTGAGAAAGGATTCATAGTTAAGTAATTGGTTATTACAATCAAAAAGGTCTTTTAACAAGTGTCTTAATGATGACAGCAGGACCCTGCCATTTATTTTCTTTCCGTCCAAAGTTTATTTCTGCATTGTCTCTCCTGTTGGGTTCAATCTTCAGTCATCCGCTCATGACATCAGCGTTGAGGGAATCTCTCCATAGTTTGAATCTGAAGGTGAACTGAATGATGATTGGACGTGTGCTTGTATCCTCTCGGGCGTCCGGCCGTGTGCACAGTGTCCTCCATGAATCCAAGCTTGCTCTTTTCTCTGGAATGATTTCATCAATAATCTCCAGCACCTCCTTCCTCATCCTCACATCTGCTCTCTGGAAGACTCAGAAGACGAAGAGTCCTTCTCCTACTCAACCGCTCCGACTCTTCCTGATTCTCCCTCAGGATTGTCATCTGGTCACTCATCTTCTTTACGGTGTCCTCCGTACCTTTCCACTGGATTTCCAGCCCTTTCACATTTTCTTGCACTCAGTATTTTTCATTAGCATTTCTTCAAACTTAAAAAAAAAACGGTCATTTAAGCCATTAATGGCTTTCAGGATGTCAGCATTAGAAACTATTTCCTCTTCTTTGGTACGTATTTTCTTGGGATTTGGGCTTTTTGTGGGAGTATCAGGAAGAGGTGTACATAAACCGGAGAATGAACTTTCAGCCTCTATGTCCATTATCAAGTCTTCCTTTCTCATCTTCTTGGCATCTCTTCTTGACATCTTAGCACACGTGTCCTGCCTAATTAGCAAAGCTTTGGTTTACAGCGCACTGCGTACGTGTTCTGGTTAGGGCTGCTCGATTATGGAAAAAATCATAATCACGATTATTTTGGTCAGTATTGAAATCACGATTATGTAACACGATTATTTCACATGACTTTGGGAAAGTGTTGCATTTATTAAAAGACGCCTTTCAACAATCCTTAAAATTTTTTAATTTGAGCATTTTGTTGTAGTTATTAAACAGACCTGCAAACTCACACATGATAAAAAAGGTGACATGTTAAGTAATTTGTTGTAGGGGGATCACCAGGCCGTTATTTACCTTTATAAAGGACAATTTTTTAAACCTTTCTAAATATGTGTTATCTTTCATGTCAAATTCTTACATTTGATCAAATTCAGTTAATAAAAAGGGCTGCTATCAAAAATGTTTATTAATTTACACTGCAAAATTACAACTGTAATAAATAATTTTATGAGATTAATGTTTAAAACCAATGATACCTTTAAACAATAAATCAATAGGTCACCACCGCAAGTGACCATCTTAATAAATGAATCATTGAGAATCATTAAAACGATTCGTTCAAAACAATGAATCATTCAATAACAAAACAGCGCTTAGTGTTGCTTTTCGTCGGTGAAATAGAACAAAGCCAGTCAATATTGCATCTAAAATGTAAGTTACTGCATATAAACTAGGCTAACGTTACTTGTTTATTAAACAATAAATTCAATGTAATTGCAATCGTGATATTATAGAACAGCTAACTTAGTCGTGTTATGTTACTTAACTATATCATATATTATAAATAAAAAAAATCAAACTTTACCTCAGTATGTTTATTCTGTTTGTGTGTGCTGTTATTTTAATTGTTTCACTAAGTCTCAGACAGGCAGCGCAGCTTCCAGAAATACACTATCATTATCAATCGCTCTTACACTGACTGTATAAGATCAAAACCATTCTCGCGTTTCGATCGGTCGGGCAAGTAAAACTGTCTTTCACTTGAAACTTTTTTTAAAAATCCACTTTTCCCGGACAAGCAGTGTTAATGTCGAGGCCGGTGTTCATTCCCGATGTGTTTCGTGCTGTAAAGCGGCACAGATGATCAGGTCACGTGCGCTCGCGCTGCAGTGGTCGAGCAAAGAAAGATCGCGACAGCTCGAGATGGTCTCACTCCATTAGATATTAAATGATTAGCCAATTGTTATTGTGAAGTTTATTGTTTTTGCAATTTATGACTGTATAGGCTGAGAGAGTTTATGGCTTAGGGAGGGGCGGATGTGCGCGTGTCATTCAGAACACGACACAATAATAGTGTTCTTTCAAAACAGAACGTGGCAAAATAATCGTTTTTACTCGATTGTACTATTTTGGAGATCGTTGGGAACCAAAATCGAAATTGAAATCGAAATTCGATTAATTGCACAGCCCTAGTTCTGGTATAGCACAACTTTGGCTAACAACGAACAGTTCGTAAGCTAATTGCTATTTCACAAACTTTGACCAGCTAAAGTCCTTTTTTTCGTGCAAAAGAACTTACTGGAGGCAAGAGCATTCCACTCCTTCGTTCATCGATGATACAATCTCAATAAGTCCATTTAAATCATTGGTACTCGGTCAGAGTCTCGGAGCTCAGAATAAGACGTCTGCACAAAACTAGAAACTTCTGTGTTTGTGTATGTGTGTGTGTGTGTGTGTGTGCGCAAGTTTGGCTATACATGTCAAGGCCAAACATTTAACTGGTTTACTGTACTCCTCACCAGTTAAAAAAATTATATTAAATAAATAAATCTTAAATCTAGTGTTTTGTTTCTGTGTTTGGGAGTGAGGCTTGAGGCCATAGAATATTGAATTAACCTGATATAAAGTCAATGGTCTATGCAATGTCCTCGCTAATATAATGAAACATACTGTGTGTGTGTGTGTGTGTGTTTTCTAGTGTGGATCACGGAGGAGAGATCAGGATGTCAGCAGGACTACACAAATGTAAGTCCACAAACACAGTTTTAGTTTTTGGTGGTTTGTTGTTATATTGGCTTGAGAAAGAAACTGAAATGCTATTAAACATTATTATTATTATTAGTGGTAGCTAATAATAGCTAACACGCACACACACGCGCACACACACGCACACGCACACACACACACACACACCAGGGCCGGATTAACCATACGGGCAACTGGGCAATTGCCCAGGGGCCCAAGACCTCTAAAGGGCCCAAGTTGGGGCCCAAGCGAGGGGAAGACATTTTTATTTTTTTACATTTCCAATAACGGATCTTATTTTTGTATTTTTAAGTGTCTGTCTTTCCAGCAAAAAGACGATTGTCACTAAATAGCTACAGTGGTTTAGTTCGTAGAGCGTGAGGTGCTTGATAGTTTGACGCGTTCGACCTGAGTTCGAATCTGCCTTTTGCCGAACTCGCTCTTTTCCCAAAACATATGAGATGTAAAATGTATAGCCTCACATAAAGGTCTCTAGAGTTATATTTTGCCAACAAACTAAAATTGAAACCATGGTATGGCTTTGTGCCTTTATAAAACAGCACAAGACTTTAATTAAGTAGTCTATATAGGCATTCTGTTTGTGCTGCGTGATTTAAAGAGAAGTGCGCTCTTTGCTCACATGATCAGCATGGTGATCTGGTGTTTTCTCCAAAATAAAAGCTCAAGGGTTTATTTCTTGCAAGTGAAGAAATTAGGACAAAAGTATTGTAATTTCCTATACTATAGTGTAATGTAAAATATACTTTTTAAATATTCATTTTCATTTATACAGTACATTTATAGGCTATATGGATGTTACGTTATAGCAATAATAATATTTATAATCATTATTATAATAATTGATTGGCATCCTAAAACACCAGTGATAATGTAATGTAGACTGAGACTCTATATCATAACAAACAAGATGTTTGAGCCCTCTTTAATGTCTAGGTACAAGTCAATGCTTTTTCTTTGTTCAATGTGCACAGTTCATGGGTTGAAGCCGGTGGAAGCTCTTAAAGTGCACCAGATTGATACATTTAACCTTAAAATGTACAAAACTTTCTTCCGGGGGAGCATGCCCCCGAACCCCCCTAGAGGGACAGGGGTCCACCCAACATTTTACAAAATCCGATTAAAGAACCATGTAAAACTATTAATGCCAAATTAAAATGTCCTTGGAAAAACTATATATTTGGCCTGCCTATGGGGGGGCCTAAGACATTGTGCCCAGGGGCCTCTGAATTCTTAATCCGGCCCTGACACACACACACACACACACACAGCCTTAAGGTCCCAAAATACTCCCGGTGAAGTTATTTTTCGTTCTTCATTAAGCCGGTGACTCACTGAACGACTGTAAGGCGATTATGAATGTAATTTGACACTTACGACTGATAACTCCAAACACGAGTCAGAGACAGTTCAGTCGTTGTTCACAGTCGGTGTTTAAAATCTGCTCTAGTCGATGGAAACTCTGTGTTCAGTTCAGTTTCAGCCGTGAAGTGTGACCGCTCTCCTGTTCTGTCTCTGTCTTCGGGTGCAGCAAAGCGATACCCTACATTATGGATATTTTCTTTAGAGCAGCATTTATTTTATTTTATTTAAGTTTATTTAGATAGGGACAGACACAAAAAACATAGATAAACTTAAACAGTCATCTGATGTATTATTTAGTGTTTTTAGCTAAAGCTAATTCACAACACTTGTCCCTAGTAGGGCATTTAGTTAAAAATAAAAATACAATCTAACATTATTATAAATGAGATAAAATGAAATGAAATGCAATGAAAAGAGCACAACAAAAAGTATACAGAGAGAAGCAAAAACTAAGTATGAGAGCAATATTGTTCCTGAATTAGTATTTTTTGAAGGTGGGTAATGTTGGAATACATGTCAAGTTTTCTGGAAGAGAATCACATAAATCCCCTTTTACTGAAGAGGCAGTTTGGGCAAATTCTGTTGTACGGAAAGGGATTCTACGATTGCCTACGAGTGACGCTGCTCGGGTCTGTAACACTTCTGTCTTGTTATTGTTGTGCAAAGGCTGGAGGAGCAGCGTTATTTAGGCTTTTCAAGACCAATTTAACAAAGTGCAGGGAGATCAAATTAGCAAAACGTATAATTGTCATATCCCAGTCCTAACTCGTGTGCTGACAGAACCGTTCTTACATTTACATGTAGAGCTTCATCACTCCTGGTTGACTCTTGTAGACGTGAGGATGAGAAAACACTTTTTCTGTTCCCGTTTTCTAGTGATCTACATTCACTAGAATTACATTCACATTACCCTTGATTTGGGGATCTATGTTTATTTGTAGAGCATCAATTCTTCAATCAACTCGTTCAAACGAGAGACGTGCATTAAGTGTGTCTCTGGCATTAGCGGTAAAACAAAGTTGGAAATACGTGAGCAGCGATACACTGATAGTGAGTCTCTGACTCCGTGCAGAGCAACGTTTAGATGAATATGTAAATATGTGCTGCACGATTCCTCTCAGTAACACAATAAACTCACCAAAAATGAGAAAACAGCAAGATTTTTTATAGAAAGCATCAGAAACTCATCTGATCAGAAGAACATGTGCATGTTAGCATGAGCGCTGCAAGTTAGCACTCCTGTAAAGTCACGTTTATTTATATGGCGTTTTATTCAATAGATTGTTTAAGAAGCTTTACAGTTATTAAACATTAAAAACAGAGCCTCAAATTATCAGAAACACAACTTCATTTCCTACTATAAAGCGGCTGTCCAGTGTGTTCATGTCTTGGAAAATACTTCAATTTTACTGTAATGTCATTTTATTTATTTTATCAGTCTATAATATATACTATAATATACTATATCTATAATATAATTGTATCAGTCTATTAGTTTAATCTGCTAACTGTCTAGCGCATCCTGGCAACCATTTACAGCTCCCTAACAACCGTATAACATCATGAATAAGCCATATTTCAGCACCAGAACATAATTCAGACTTATGGAAACCATAGCAACCACCCAGAAAACACTCAGAACTCTCTAGCAACCACCTAGAACACCTTAGTAACTGCCTAGCAACACCCTAGTAACTGCCTAGAACACCCTAGTAACTGCCTAGCAACCACCCAGAACAACCTAGCAACCACCTGGAACACCCTAGTTACTGCCTAGCAACCACCCAGAACAACCTAGCAACCACCTAGAACACCCTAGTAACTGCCTAGCAACCACCCAGAACAACCTAGCAACCACCTAGAACACCTTAGTAACTGCCTAGCAACACCCTAGTAACTGCCTAGAACACCCTAGTAACCACCCAGAACAACCTAGCAACCACCTGGAACACCATAGTTACTGCCTAGCAACCACCCAGAACAACCTAGCAACCACCTAGAACACCCTAGTAACTGCCTAGCAACCACCCAGAACAACCCAGCAACCACCTAGAACACCCTAGTAACTGCCTAGCAACCACCCAGAACAACCTAGCAAACACTCAGAACACTCTAGCAACCAGCCAAAGTACCCTAGCAACTGCCTAACAACCACCCATAACACCCTAGCAACCACCTAGAACACCCTAGTATTAGAGGTCGACCGATAGTGGATTTTACCGATAACGATAGCTAGGTTGGGCCGTACTTGCCGATAACCGATTAATCAACCGATAGTTTTTAAAATTGATACTGGATAAAAACAATTATTCACGATACAGCACAGCCTCTGGAACCTTATTGCTTAAACATAACACTCCAAGTAAAACAGTGCTGAACTTTATATACAGGCCTCTCTCTCTATATATATATATATATTTATATATATAAACTGTATGAACCATGAAAACATGCTAAATTAAATAAATATATAAATATGAATAAATATTGAAGTCAATAAAGACATTAATTCCAACTGAAACAAAAAGTAATACTCTAAATAACAAATAAAACCAGTTACATTGCTCAGTCAAGAATTAATAAAAATGTAAGTTAAAAAAAACAGTTACATTCAAAATTTAACTGTTTAACTCATCCAATACAAGATGATTACAACATTATCAAACTCTGTAAACAATAAATCAACTCTGATTTCATGTTAAAGACAATCAAAAACGCAGACGCAAGACAGCAAGTTGCATTTGGATGAAATGAGAGCGCGCGTCCGTTGTGATACATGGATGTGCGCTGTTATAATGCGTTGCTATTGATGACGGTAAATGTCACAGAATCTTGCTTTAAAAAGTTTTTCCACTTCAAACACTGAAATGTTTTTATCAGTTCTTTTTGAACACGAATCAAATGCTTTTCTGATTTGTTTATATGTTTCTGTCGGCTGTATATTGAACATAGCCTATCAGTTTACTATTTTACGTCTAGCTTTAAATATGCAACGCTGCATAATGAATGCATAAAAGTGACCAGCAGCCGTATAACGTTATAATCTAATGCAAATAGATGGTAACAATTGTGACATTAAACATTCGGGTCGGAGTCGGACTTAGGTTTGTTTTTGTCCGTGTTTTAACCGCTTGAGGTACTAATGTTAGCGTCCTCTCAGCCTCGAAGGCAAACAAACATGCGGTTCTTTCTCTACTAATGCAGCATCTAGTCAACAAATTAATCACTTTATAATGATATGACAAAATGTACTGTATGAATACCTTTTCGCTGTCGGTGCTTTAAACGCGCATCTGATGTCAGGCACTCCACGCATGCAGCGTGTGCTCTCAGTGCAGCGCGCAGCGTCACGCGTCGAAATAAACACGAGGCATGAGTGATAGTGTTTATTACACCTCTAGAGGCCACTCTTGTACTGCATGATGCCAGTAGACCCTTCTCTGCTCTCTAGTACTGTTAATGAATGACAGCGCGCACTTCTCAGCCGCTCCAGCAACGGACGCAACCAGGAAAAACTATCGGTATGGATTTTTGCCGATAACGATAGTTCCACCAATCAACTATCGGTGCCGATTAATCGGCAAATCCGATGAATCGGTCGACCTCTACCTAGTATCTGCCTAGCAAACACTTAGAGTAACCTAACAACCACCTAGCAACTGTCTAGCAACCACCCAGAACACCCTAGCAACCATCTAGAACACTCTAGTAACCACCTAGCAACTGTCTAGCAACCACCCAGAACACCCTAGCAACCATCTAGAACACTCTAGTAACCACCTAGCAAATGTCCAGCAACCACCTACAACACCCTAGGAACTGCCTAGAAACACATATCTATCTGTCTGTGATCAAGACTGTATTTCCTTCAAACCAGAAACCAAACTTTCTGTTCAGGCTTTCTCAAGTCAAAATCAAAGTTTGTCTTGATCTTTTTGATAGTTGTAAATGTGTCTGTTGTAATGTGTGTGTTCTTGTGTTCAGACGCCGTTGATCTCACACTGGATCCAAACACAGCACACACTCATCTCGTTCTGTCTGAGGAGAACAGAAAGGTGACGTGTGTGTCAGAGCGTCAGTCGTATCCTGATCATCCAGACAGATTTGATTATGAACATCAGGTTCTGTGTGGAGAGAGTCTGACTGGACGCTGTTACTGGGAGGCTGAATGGAGTGAATATACTGGTATATCAGTGTCATATAAAGGAATCAGGAGGAAAGGATGGAGTCGTGACTGTGTGTTTGGATGTAATAATAAGTCCTGGAGTCTGATCCGCTCTGATCACAGTCTCTCTGTCCTTCACAATAGTAACTCCACTGCTGTTTCTGCTGGTTCAGGATCCTGTAAGAGAGTAGGAGTGTGTGTGGACGTGTCGGCCGGCACTCTGTCCTTCTACAGCGTCTCTGACACACACACACTCACACACTTACACACAGTCACACACACATTCACTGAACCACTTTATGCTGGATTTACACTTAATAATGTTAACTCTTCAGTGTCTCTGTGTCACATTAAACACACACACACTGATTGACACACAAACACACAGACTAACTTGTTATAAATATGTTAGATCTATAACCTCTGCCACTAAAGATTGCTTTATCAATAATCTTCCTAATCAGTTTCATCGTCTCCGCATCCTGGATAGCTTAGAAGAACTTGATATTGCAACAGAAACGTTTAACTCCTCTATACTTGACTTGACTAACACACACATTAAAAACACAGTGTTGCTGTTCCTGTTGTTTCTTCTCTCGTGTGTGTTTTCTGTGATCAGTGTATAAACTCACTGTTGTGTGTGTGTGTTATTGTTTCTGAACGTTTGTTGATGTTGTTTGAAGATCTTGTTGATCATATTAAGAATATCAGCAGGATGTTTTTTTTTTCTTTGTTTTTTTTTCTTTAAATATATTTGTCCATCTCTTGGTTCCAGAAGAGGAAGACGAGCCGCTGAGTTTCTGTTTGTTTGGTCACTTTTGTTGTTGAGTTATAGTGTTGATCTGAAGTCTGTGAAAGAGAGAGAATGAATGGAAACGGTTGAACATGTATTGATAAAGTGTCAGACATGATCAGGAGACCACACACACACACACACACACACAGAACTCCAGAGAGTTGAGAAAGTTTGTCATTTTCTCAATTTATTTTTGAAAACAAAAGACAAGTCACTATATTAAAAAGTCCACAATAACATCAATCATTACATAAGTATGGAAGGCGTACGTACGTTTCCGCCACAGAAATAATATAATTCTGTAAGTCTTAAGTCATAACTATTGAGATGTTAGTCATTGAAATGAGAAAGTTTCTAATTTTCTCAAGTTATTTTTCTACTCGACTGTGGCGTAAACGGTCTTCCACACATCAACACTGTTGATGAACGAACACAAACCTGAAAGCTTTGGCTTGTTTCTGGAACAATCTCAGCTTCTGGATCTCCTCTGATAGTTTCCTCAGATCATCTCCCTCAAACGCTGGAAGCTCTGCGTCCTTTAATTGTGGAAATACAAGAATCAACAGATTTCATAAAGAACTGCAGAAGTGCCTTTGAGCGAGTCGAACAGCACACACTCCTGCAGAATGGTGATGTAACAGAAGTGTTGAGCACATACACACACTGCGCTGCCCGGCTCCGACAGCAGTTTTCCCATCAGATCCGGATCCGTGTTTTCAGGAGCCTGATGGAACCGGCCTCCGGTGTTATGGGCCAGACACTTCAGGAACTCACTGCCCGATCTGTTCAAAAACACACACTGTTACACACACTAGGACATATACATTCAAAGCAACATTAGTTATGGTCTGCTTTAGACATTCTGCTATTTTCAAGTAAGCCCTATCCTAACAGTTTACTAATACACACACACACACACAACTTTATATTCAGGGCTGACTAATATTGAAGATTTTGACCTTGCTTTTAGTGTTCTTTCAGTTCAAGTAAAGGAAAATCTTGAATTAATTATGGGTGATAACAGCCGATCAAATATTTATCTGAATTTTGGGTCCCACTTTAAATTAAGTGGCCCTAATACCTGTGAACTTACATGGTTACTAGATATGTACTTAGCATGTAACTACAGTGTAAATACACATTGGTACATAGTATTTACAACTGTAATATTTGTGTAACTACACATATGTAACAACCCACAGAAAGGTATGTGTAAGTACAAATGTGTAACAGGACATTGGTAACAACACTTTTTCCACTACAGTAAGTACACATGTGTAACAGGCATTGTGTAACAACAATATGTATTCACACAAGTTGTTCCACTTCCACACGCAGTCTTCCATACTGTAGTTACCAGTTTAGAACACACTGAAACCATGATGATTCCTATGTGTATACCATGTATTTACTATATGACCGGCAGGACTTATGTTGAATTACAGCTAAAGTTTTCCCTTCTGGTCTGTACTTACATGGTAACTCGTCAGGAACTGTCCACTTAATATAAAGTGTAAAATGGTCATAACTTACTCTGTAATATGCAAAACCCAAACCTCTGTGCAACACTGTATTAACAGTGTACTTACATGGTAACTCGTCAGGAACTGTCCACTTAATATAAAGTGTAAAATGGTCATAACTTACTCTGTAATATGCAAAACCCAAACCTCTGTGCAACACTGTATTAAAAAGCCTGACATGTTCTGGATTAGTGATGACGACAAGATGAAATGGTTGTTTAATTTTAATGTGTTTAAATTGGCTGCTTTTGTTTGCAAAGCATGGATGAGACGGCAGACTTGTTTATTTAAATAAGTTCATGTATGTTGTGCCTACTGTCTGACAACTGGTCTTTTGTTGATGGTATTGGTGTCTTACAAGCCCATTAGGGCTGGGCATACAGTAGTAGGCAAGACACAATAATAAAAAACTATTCATTCATTCAATACTATATGAGAGGTACTTGACATGTAGTTTCAAAGTCAGTATATAATATCTAAAGTGGACCATTGAAATAAAGTGAAACTGCTGAAACTTCAGAAGTATTTTTGATCTTGGACACATAAGTCAGCTTTGTTCATATCAACTATTTTAGATTAAACTGCATAAGATCTGTGGCTTAAAAACATCTAAGGGTGTGTTAACACGACAACAGTGTAATAATGCACAAGTTTTTCCTTTGTCGTCTGTACTTAAAAAGTTTCAAAGCGCAATGTTGTCAAAATGATCCCCGTTCACATGGATCTGTAAATAAGACTAAAACTGCTGTATTAATCCTGCCAGGCCAGTAGATGGCGATGACACTTTACAAAGAAACACTACACATCTATACTGAATGCGTAATACACATGCGCATGACACGGTTTTCACAAATTCATGATTTTGTAGTTTACATTATAAACTTGCACTTAGAAACCAGTTTTCAAAAGTTTGTGTTTTCAGGCCCCATAAAACACCATTGTCGTGTAAATAATTTTTTTGTTTGTAGTTGAAAATGCCCCGTAAAATTAGATTTTACAAAAAAGATGAAGATAGGTAACATCGAGCTGGCTGATAGAGGAGGACTTGTTCAAATTGCACAGATGTTGTGATAGTCTTAGAAGCATCAGTGAGAACGGCTGGAAAAAATAATCTCTCGCCGTATGTCACTGATTTCAGGTGTTTTTATGACTCACTGCTACATAGATATTATTCCAATCTAATAAAAAACATTTATTCATAAAACACAAAATCTGTTGCCAAAGTAACATTTTCTGTGATGAAAGCAGACAAGATAATGTCCCGAATCTTGAGCAAGGATAAATAAAGGCAGCATAAAGGCTTGTTCACACCAAAACCGATAACTATAACGATAACTATATTAGCGTCCACACCAGCGGACCGTATCGTTCTGTTCATTTTAAGCATGTGTTTTTGTCACTTTAAATGCTCAAACTCGTTACAGCAGGAAGGATTCTGATTGGCTGTGAGTGTTTTTATAGTAACTTCATCATTGGATAAAATCGATCTGAAAGTGATTCCACCGATATCGTTTCTCTGTGTCGTTATCGTTATAGTTGTGGTGTGAACTCTGCTATTCTTTAATATTGAGAGTGACTTTTAGAACTATATCTGTATAGTTATTGATGATTTAGTTATTGATGATTTTTAGAACTATATCTGTATAGTTATTGATGTATTGATGATTTTTAGAGCTACAGTACTGTGCAAAAGTTTTAGATCAGTAAGATTTTTTATGTTTTTAAAAGAAGTCTCTTCTGCTCACCAAGGCTGCAATTATTTGATAAAAAATACAAAAAAACCCAGTAATATTGTGAAATATTATTACAATTTAAAACAGCGGTTTTCTATGTGAATATATAGTGAAGTGTAATTTATTCCTGTGATCAAAGCTGAATTTTCAGCATCATTACTCCAGTCTTCAGTGTCACATGATCCTTCAAAAATCATTCTAATATGATGATTTGATGCTCAAGAAACATTTATGATTATTATCAGTGTTGAAAACAGTTTTTTAAATTTTTATTTCATGATGCTATGATGAATAGAAACTAAAAAAGAACAGCATTTATCTGAAATCTAAAGCTTTTGTAACATTAAACTCTACCCTTCAAAAGTTTGGGGTCAGTAAGAATTTAAATTTTATTTTGGGGGAAAGAAATATAATAAATCAATACTTTTATTCATCAAGGATGAGTTAAACTGATCAAAAGTTACAGTAAAGACATTTATAATGTTAGAACTTCAAAGAATTGTGAAAAAAAATTGTACACGACTGTTTTCAACATTGAAAATAATAATGAATGTTTTTTTGAGCATCAAATCATCATATTAGAATGATTTCTGAAGGATCATGTGACACTGAAGACTGGAGTAATGATGATGAAAATTCAGCTTTGATCACAGGAATAAATTACACTTCACTGTTTATTCACATAGAAAACCGCTGTTTTAAATTGTTATAATATTTCACAATATTACTGTTTTTTTTGTATTTTTTATCAAAAAATTGCAGCCTTGGTGAGCAGAAGAGACTTTTTAAAAACATTTAAAAACATAAAAAATCTTACCGATCTAAAACTTTTGCACAGTACTGTATATCTGTACAGTTATTGATGATTTTTAGAGCTATATCTGTACAGTTATTGTGGTTGGTGTGAACGGCGGTTATAGTCGACCTGTCATGGCGGTTGAGTGCGACGGTGTGGACGGTGAAGCTCTTCTCTCGTCTCAGGGTCTCGATCTCTCTCAGTATTAGACTGTGGCTCGAGTCACTGCTTCCATCACAGATCAGATACAGACCAACATCATCTGATAAACCACAGCCGGCCTGAGCAAAGAACATTACACACACTCACACATACACACACCAGAACACCTGAGGCCCTGTGTACAGCCGGTGTTAAGAAGCGTTTGGGTCGGATCACAAGTGGACGACACTAAATACAGGATCTAAAGCGCTTTGAGCTTGTCCACTTTTGACCACTTCCAGAGAGAGTTGAAAACACATTTGACCGGATTACTTTCGTAGTGTAAACACTCATGTTGTCGAATGTGTTCAAACAGCCACAAAACAGCATCTTCTCTCCATCTACTGGACTAATGATGAGGAACATTATGAGAAGAGCGATAGACAGACAGGGTTTAAACTATCGATGAAGACCCAAGTCTGGTTTGAAGATGAAAAACGTATCAAACACAATGTTCTCTCACCATTCCTGGTTTCTAACACACACTCACAGCGTTCGGCTGGTCTCGTGACTGTCAGAGCAGAAAGTAAAGCTGATGATCTCTGTGTTTTCCCGTTGTCTCCGGTCGTGTTCGTATGTAATTGCGTGAGCTTATTTCATTCATTAGATTAAAAAAAACATTAATTTACCCACCCATAGACCCTCCTCTTGAAGAAATCAGGACAGAAGTGTTTGAAAGTGGACAAAAGAGAAGAAATAGAGAAGAATTAAAACACCAGACGTGAACGGGAGTGTGTCTCCCTCGTCTACTTGTTGTGATCCGATCCACCAACACACATCTTTATACCAGCTGTAAAATGAGTAAGCTGAGTTGAGCACACACTGCTGCCGTTGACCAATCCCGATGATGTCTTCCAGAACACATGTGATAACAGTGTGTGTGAAGACAGTTATTGTGAGAGTACCTGCAGTGTGTGTGAAGACAGTTATTGTGAGTGTACCTGCAGTGTGTGTGAAGACAGTTATTGTGAGTGTACCTGCAGTGTGTGTGAAGACAGTTATTGTGAGTGTACCTGCAGTGTGTGTGAAGACCGTTATTGTGAGTGTACCTGCAGTGTGTGTGAAGACAGTTATTGTGAGAGTACCTGCAGCGCCTGCAGTGTGTGTGAAGGCCCGTGTGAAGTGAGCCGACTCAACCACTGCACTGCCTCCACACACTGATCCTCACTGGACTCCACCAGCGCCGGCTGCCACACACACACGCCTCCAGAGAACGCCAGCAGCGTAAACCTGACACACACACACACACACACACACAGGCCAGCTACTCACTAACCATGAGAGGAGGCAAGGATAGGAACTTTTCAGGTTATTTTGAACCCATTTCACATTTCTAGTCTGGTGAACTGTGGAAATGTGTCATCACAGGCCTTGTCCACAATAATACATTTTCGTTTAAACACACCCTCCAAAGTAGACAATTTTGAAAACGCCATTCTCGTGTTGTAGTGTGGACGGTGAAACCGGAGGTATTTAAAAATTATGATGTAAAGTTTAGTCATGTGACACATGTTGTACCAATAGATATTCATGTTTATAACGGTATTGTGCCTGTTATGTGCTGTTCACTTTCACACTGTTCCTAAAATATGTGACTTTACACACTCTTCATATCACAGTCCTGCAAAGATGACAGAACATTCATTCACATTTGCTGTCCGGTGACAAAACATGAGAGCAGTCGCGTTTCAGACCAAACATATAACGCTGCCGGAGAGAGACCGGACGCATCAGTGAATGCGGAGATATTTGCTAAATAAATAAAAATGATCCTGCCAGAAGAACTGCGTGATAACTTTATTTTTTATTTTTCCGTGTGTATCACCTCAGTGAGTTTTTGTGAGGCTTTACGCATGCGCAGTAAGATGAATTTAGTGAAAACGCTATAGTGGACGGAGAGCGATTTTAAACGAAAACGTATCTGGATTAATGTAGACGTACCTCAGTCTGTGAGGAGGGTCCATTCACTCAATTCATGGCATGAGTTCAGACCGGGACTGTTCGGCCAAACAATGGAAGACAGGTGAGTGTGAAAGAGTTACCTATATCTCCCATAGAGCTCACCTGACGCTGTTGGCATGAAGCTGATCCCAGATCAGTGCGCTCAGTCCCTGCTGGAGTTCAGGGAGGAACGGGGCCATTGATCCGGACACATCCAGCAGAACACACACGTCCTTCTCCAGCACGCATCCGAACATTCGCCTGCTGCCTGCTCACACACACACACCACACGGCAGGAGTAAAGGATCTGTTCTTAAACCCAGTGAGCTTCTGTCTCCTCCCTATCCTTCAGGAACACCCTGAGTCTTGTGTTTGGTCCTGATATGATCCATATATACCACCAACCTGATCTCAGGAGAAAAAGTATTTTTTATTCTGATGAATGTGATTGCCATGGAAATTTATGATTTTTAGAAAAACTAAAAAATCTACTTTTACGAAAATATATGAATGAGATTGTACGAATTCATATGAATTAGCAACCAATTTGCCAAAACATGAAATAGTTGAACTGCAAAGAGAGAAACACATGATCCTCAGTTATTTCTTCTTTAGTACATTACTGGAGCCTTTTAACGATAGATGGACAGTTGGTGCGCTTTTTAATTGCACTTTTCCTTATCAGATATATTAGTAATCTTTATAAATGAGGTATCATTCAAAATACCTGTGAAAACCATTTCATAACTGGACAGTGAGAATGTGAAAATGGCAATTTAAATCTATTTAGCAGGCTAAATATTAAAATTTGGAACAAAACTTGGTTGGCATATGGCCTTGATTTTATTTTGTAAAATATAAATGAATGCATAATGAAGAGAAACTGACTTGGCATTCACAGCTCATTTTCTCCATATAGAGATATGAGGCCATCTAGTGGCGAGAGTCATGAAATATCATGTTATGTTATTATTTTTCCACAAGAGGTCGGCAAAGACACCCAATGTAAGATATTTTGAGCAGAATTTTTTAGGAAAAGTTTTAGGCATGAAATTGTGAGTTATTTTGAATTTAAGTTGAAAGAATGTGAGGAATGTGCTTAAATGACTATTTATTTATTATTTATTGATCAAATCTAGTAATTTAAAGGTAAATAAAATAAAAAACAAAAGTCTCCAAAAAAATTTTGCATTAAAATTTGAATAAAATAAGCTTTCTGGAGAAAAAAAAAAAGGGTATAATTTTAGGGCTTCGGGTCATTTTGACTCGCGAGGGATCTGTATTTTAAAGCTTTCGTGAATTCTATTTATATTCAGATATACACTCACCTAAAGGATTATTAGGAACACCATACTAATACTGTGTTTGACCCCCTTTCGCCTTCAGAACTGTCTTATTTCTACGTGGCATTGATTCAACAAGGTGCTGAAAGCAGTCTTTAGAAATGTTGGCCCATATTGATAGGATAGCATCGTGCAGTTGATGGAGATTTGTGGGATGCACATCCAGGGCACGAAGCTCCCGTTCCACCACATCCCAAAGATGCTCTATTGGGTTGAGATCTGGTGACTGTGGGGGCCATTTTAGTAAAGTGAACTCATTGTCATGTTCAAGAAACCAATTTGAAATGATTCGAGCTTTGTGACATGGTGCATTATCCTGCTGGAAGTAGCCATCAGAGGATGGGTACATGGTGGCCATAAAGGGATGGACATGGTCAGAAACAATGTTCAGGTAGGCCGTGGCATTTAAACAATGCTCAATTGGCAATAAGGGGCTTAAAGTGTGCCAAGAAAACATCCCCCACACCATTACACCACCACCACCAGCCTGTACAGTAGTAACAAGGCATGATGGATCCATGTTCTCATTCTGTTTACGCCAAATTCTGACTCTACCATCTGAATGTCTCAACAGAAATCGAGACTCATCAGACCAGGCAACATTTTTCCAGTCTTCAACTGTCCAATTTTGGTGAGCTCTTGCAAATTGTAGCCTCTTTTTTCTATTTGTAGTGGAGATGAGTGGTACCCGGTGGGGTCTACTGCTGTTGTAGCCCATCCGCCTCAAGGTTGTGCAGTTGTGGCTTCACAAATGCTTTGCTGCATACCTCGGTTGTAACGAGTGGTTATTTCAGTCAAAGTTGCTCTTCTATCAGCTTGATTCAGTCAGCTCATTCTCCTCTGATCTCTAGCATCTACAAGGTATTTTCGCCCACAGGACTGCCGCATACTGGATGTTTTTCCCTTTTCACACCATTCTTTGTAAACCCTAAAAATGGTTGTGCGTGAAAATCCCAGTAACTGAGCAGATTGTGAAATACTCAGACCGGCCCGTCTGGCACCAACAACCATGCCACGCTCAAAATTGCTTAAATCACCTTTCTTTCCCATTCTGACATTCAGTTTGGAGTTCAGGAGATTGTCTTGACCAGGACCACACCCCTAAATGCATTGAAGCAACTGCCATGTGATTGGTTGATTAATGCATTAATGAGAAATTGAACAGGTGTTCCTAATAATCCTTTAGGTCATTGGTTCCCAACAGGGGGGTCGCGGCCCACAAGGGGGCCTCAGCGAGCTCTGTGGGGGGTCGCGTCATATTTTGAAAAGTTTTGAGCAATGAGCATTAAATAAAAGTCTTTAACTTTTTTCTGTTCAAAATTTACAAAATGTATATAATGAGCGAGTTCATCATGAATCCATTTTCCAATCCGTGTTTTTGTCTTATCCTGAACCACTATGGTACACCTATAATAAGTGTTTACATTGGGACTATTTTACACTGGTTCGGGATCGCTGCCGCTGCGGAGTAGCCCAGTACCTGCGTGACTCGTCATAGACGTACCATAGACGAGACGTAAACAGAGAGAAGTAGTTCCGGCTACAATGTTCTTCCGAAAGACGCATTATTCTGTTAATAAACGTAAGTTTATTATCGCTCGCTATAGCGCCAAAAGCGTCAAAAATAAGGCCTCACATTGATAAACCCTCACAAATAACATGCAAGTATTGAGGCCCCAGACAGCAGTCATTTAGTAATAGCCTATATTCTTTCTTTTTTTTACCTTCACACCAGTGGGAATATTTTTGTTTTTGCATTTCAAATAGGGCCAATTTATAGGCTACTCCTAGGCTTACGTTTATAAATTACAAAGTGCCTACTGATGTTTTTGGATTGTATTTTCAATATTAGCCTATAGGCTATTACTTGTGCATAAACATATCAGGTTATATTATAAACAGTTTGTTTGAAAACAACATATTTTGTCATCCTTGCTGCAAGCTTACAAGAGCGATAATATCATTAAATGTGAAGGGGGGCCCTAAAATATTTTCTTGGGAAAAAGGGGGTCTCAGACAAAAAAAGGTTGGGAACCACTGCTTTAGGTGAGTGTATGCTCAAATATAGGGTTAACAAACAGACTAATCTCGCAAAGTTATTCATATAAAAGCAAGGACACAATCATATTTCACGTTCCTCCCAGAGAGAGCCAAATAAGAGTGCCAGTTGTGTTCAAGTCCCTTCAGAGAGTGTGTGATGAACACCTGTACTGTACCTGTCAGTAACCACTCCAGTCTTCTGCTGCATCGCTTCAGAGAGTGTGTGTGATGAACACCTGTACTGTACCTGTCAGTAACCACTCCAGTCTTCTGCTGTATCGCTCCATCAGTGTCTCCGTCTGACTGAGGTAGTGCTTTAACTCTCCAGGAGTCAGATACAGGTGTTTCACAGCCCCCTATGAGGAACAGCAAGACAAACCGTACACTACACATGCAGAACACACATGTTCTCAGTATGGCTGGTGTTACACAGCACTGGGCTCACATTGAGGTGGACTCTAGGGAATATACCGCAGTATTTAGCAGACACTCTCTTCTGGACGGACCGCACCAGTTTGTTGTGATGGCAGCATTCAGGCCCAGATATCAGTTTGTGAAGGTCCAACTTCAGACTCTTTATACCAAACCTTTTCAGCCACTTAAATAACACACACACACACACACACACACACACACACACACACAAAAACACATAAAAACTGATTTAATAACGATTAATCTAACAGTTTTTAGTGTGTAATGTAATGTATGTTTGAGCATGAAAAGGTCAAAGCACAGAGGCCCATCAGCGGGACTCTATGTCAGAGTGGCGTATGTTGTACTCCCCTTGTTTTTAAGGGTGCTATCTCTCTTGCTGAGTACACTGCCGTGGGCAATGTGATTAGGCACCAGGATGCTGTAGGCGCTGTTTAAACAGCTTATCTGCCAACAAAGCCTGCACCGTCAGGTAGTAGGCCTCAGCAGGCCTCCTTGATTGGGCAGCCCCCGTGAGGGCACTGTAGGCCAGCTTACTTCTCGAGGTTGGCCTTGGTGGTTCGGCAGTTGACTCACCGACGGGTAGTAGGCCTTAAACAGGCCTCCTTAGGAGGTGAGTCCCAACATTGTGGGACATACTTTATAGCTGCTACCAGGTAGCTAGCCGTATTAGAGCTCCTATGGGTGGGCCCAATAGTTATGTTGGTGTAGTATGGTTCCCAACAGTGTCCCTTTGAAGCAGAATTGACTTGCTATCAGCTAGTAGGCCCAACCAGGCCTCCCTGATCGGTGAGTCCCCAGCTGGCTGGCCTTGGAAGGCCGCCTTGGAACTATCACCCGGCTACCAGTTGCTATCAGGTAGTAGGCCCCTCAGGCCTCCCTGAAGGTGAATTCCCACTTAAGATGGTTATCAGGTAGTAGGCCTCACCATGGCCTCCCTGAAGGAGAATTCCCACATACGGTGGTTATCAGGTAGAAGGCCTCACCGGGCCCCCTGAAGATGAATTCCCACATTCTGTGGTTATCAGGTAGTAGGCCTCACCCGGCCTCCCTGAAGGGAATCCCCACCTACATTGGCGATCAGGTAGTAGGCTTCTCCAGGCCTCCCTAGAGACAAGCCCCAAGGACAGACAACTGGACAGCTAGCCTGACTTACTATCGGGTAGCAGAAAGAGCTCCCAGATATTGCGGCTGTCAGGTAGTAGGCCCCTCCAGGCCTCCCTGAAGAAGAGTGCCCACATGCTGTGATTTTCAGGTAGTAGGCCCCTCCAGGCCTCCCTGAAGGTGAGCTCCCACATTCCCTGTGGTTATCAGGTAGTAGGCCTCACCAGGCCTCCCTGAGGGTGAGTTCCCCACGTACTATCATTATCAGGTTGTAGGCCTCACTAGGACTCCCTGAAGGTTACCACATACTCTGGCTATCAGGTAGTAGGCCTCACCAGGCCTCCCTGTGAGTGGTTTCCTAGCGGTACTGGGTTCAGGAAGCTAGTGGCCTCTTGTTATCAGTTCAGATGGTCTTAGCAGGCAGCTGCTGAAGGCGAGCTTGCGCCCTGGCTCATCTAAAGTGTTTATTCTCTGCTACTGATTCCCTCCCGGAACCTCTTTCCTGCCTACAGCCTGGTTTTGCGTACCAGGTGGACCATGTGCTCCCCTCTTTGAGGGTCACTATGAGCACGCATTCTCCTGAGTCTGGTCAAACGGTTGTAGCCCTCTCATGAGGCCTCCCAGTTAGATCAGTCCCTTGGCCTTCACAGGCCTCCTCAGTGTTTTGAAACATAAACACTGGGTAGATCCGTGGATCGAGTAGAGAAACTCCCCTCGCTGGCAAGGGTTGAATAGCACTACGCTGACTCATACTCCCCGGGATATCCCGTCTCTGAGATCCGGGCCGAGTGGTTCGCTGCCAGCTTTGCAGTCCCTCGGGCTGGATGCCTTACCTAAGGCAAGTGTCCAGAGGCTCTGTCTTTGGACTGACAGGAAGTGGCCAGACTAAGTGCCTATGTAACTGACGCCGGGTCAGGCCGTCCTGGTGGCATTTCGGGGTGAGTACATTCCCCTGAATAGTGACTGGCTGGGGTTCCTTCGGGTTCCCTAGCCACATTCCCTAGAAGGGACCCCTTCTAAATTGCAAGCTGTGGTTCCAGGCCCTGAGCAGGCCCTGAGCAGGCCCTGAGCAGGCCCAGGTAGGCCTTCCATGTAACCATGTTTATGAAGGTTTCCTCTGAGGCTTAGCTTGGGCTATGACTGTAGGGAATGCTGTCACTGACAGCCCAGTGTGACCTGAGGGTGAGTGGTTCTAGCGTTTCATTTGAATTTGCTGGTTCTGACAGTTGTCACTGCCACCTGGCATACACTCCTCTTAGCATGGTGGCGTTGGTATATCGTTCCCCAAAGTGCCATCTACGCAGTGCGAGTTCCCTTTCGAAAGGGAATGTCTAGGTTACGACTGTAACCTCTGTTCCCTGAGAACAGGGAACAAGACACTGCGTTCATTGCCATGCCTCGGGGCCTGCCTGCCATACAGTCCCTTCAGACAATAAGGTGATCTGTCATGTTTGCAAGGCGCCCTTATGCACGCTTGTTACGCATCCAAGATGGCGCCTTTGTTTGGCATGGCCGTTGCTGCGTCTCATCTATGTCGTTCTTACTTGTTTGTGTATGTCTTTTTTATGGTCACTTTAACCCTGCCATTTTATCACTGTGTCACCGCTGTTCTGACATACGATCGTGATACCCTAATGAACATTGGAGTATATATGGAAGGACTCAGTAACAGCTGGGAGAGTTACAGTCAAACTTTTCCACCCCCGCTGGTGTGCACACCCAGCCTATTTGATTGCCATTTTTTACTTCGGGGTCGTGGAAATCCAAAGAAGAGACGAAGGAAAAGGGGTTGCAGAGCTTGCGTTCGGGTCGCGATGAGGCTGTCTTCGACGATAGAGGTGCCCGGGCTTCTCTGCGGGCGGCGGCCGCGGTGGCTGCTGCCGGTTTTTCCTCGGGATATAGGTGCCGGGGACGCTCTGTCGCAGGGTAGCCTACGGCTCGTCCTGCCCGCTGGACGTGATCCCCTTTGGTCACCGTGGGGCGGAGATGGACTTGCAGTTGGGAAACCGCAGTTTGTGTCTGACCTGCCTGACCAGCGATTGGACCCACGACACCGCTGGAAATCACGTGACTGTACTAGGTGTTTGCGACCGCTACAACCTGCTACTAAGGAGACTGGTCTGCCATCATCGCTCCGTTTAGCGCTGCTAAATGCTCGTTCCATCACAAACAAGGCGCATGTCATCAACGATCTTATCTTCATGGAAAAGATGGATTTTATGTTCCTCACAGAAACATGGCAAAAGGACAAGGAGGCCGTACACTTAAATGAGCTCTGCCCTGCAGGTTGCTCAGTGATTGGGACACCTCGAACGGGTCGCCGAGGTGGTGGCCTTGCTGTTGTGTATCGAGACTATCTTTTATGCAGAGGAATCCACTGTGAAACATTTTCCTCGTTTGAATCACAGATGATTAAGGTCGGTGCTGTAAACATATTTCACTGTCTGTTAATTTACCGTCCTCCTGGCCCTGCAGGTATCTTCCTTACTGATTTTACTGATTTGTTAACCTCTATAATTAACCTGGAGAAAGTTTTAATAATTGGAGATTTTAATCTTCACATTGATGATATGTCATGTATTGCTGCTTCAGATCTCCTATCTATCACTGACTCTTTTAACTTTAAAATTTTTATTTGACACTATTAATTCTATTGTTTCTCCATCTGTTTCTCCAATTGCGGTGCTCTCTTTGTCAAATAGCAATGTATTTCTTAACTTCTTTGTTGAGAAAATTAAGGATATCAGAGCTACCATTTTACCCCCGCCTGCACACAAGGCCTGTACTTTGGGTCTTTCCTATCCGTGTTTCTCTTTTAAACTTGTGTCATTATTCGATGTCTCTACTCTATTAGATAAGCTGAAGCCATCTTATGGCCAGAGTGATGTTCTTCCAACTATGCTGTTTAAGCAGGTTTTTGATAGTATTGGCCCCTGCGTTGTAGAAATGATTAATACTTCTCTTTTAACTGGGGTGGTTCCTGACTTTTTTAAACATGCTATTGTTGAACCTGTTCTTAAAAAGCCCAGTTTGGACCCATTGCAACCCTCGAATTACAGGCCGATATCTAAACTCCCTTTTATGGCTAAGATTTTAGAGAAAGTGGTAGCAGAGCAGCTTACTACCTTCTTAGAGAATAATGATATTTTTTATAAATATCAGTCAGGTTTTCGTAAAAAACATTCTACGGAAACTGCACTGGTGAAAGTTTCAAGCGATATTTTGATGTCTGCTGATTCTGGGAAGCATACAGTGTTAGTTTTGCTGGATCTTACATCTGCTTTTGACACTATTGACCACAATATTATGCTTAATAGACTACAGGCTCTACTAGGGATATGTGGATCAGCTCTGAAATGGTTTTCATCTTACCTTACTGGTAGAAGTTTTAGTGTTTACATAAATCAGAACATGTCAGATACTGCAGGTTTATTGAGTGGTGTTCCGCAGGGTTCTGTCCTGGGACCGATTCTTTTCCTTCTATATATGCTTCCTTTAGGACAGATTATAAGCCAGTTTCAAGATGTCTCTTATCACCTGTATGCAGATGACATTCAGTTATATTGCTCCTTTAAGCCCACTGAGTTATTTAAATTGTCATCTTTAATGAACTGTCTGAGCAGGATTAAGCAGTGGCTAAATGACAACTTTTTAATGTTGAATTCAGCTAAGACTGAAACTTTAATCATTGCCCCTGAGCAGAGCATCCCTCAGATAAAGAAACACATTTGTGACTTAGGTTCGTCTGTTCAGCCCAGTCTCAGGAGTTTGGGAGTTGTTTTTGATGCAGCCATGTCTCTGGAGAAACATTCGAAACATCTTATTAAAAACGGTTTCTTTCAGTTAAGGAACATTTCTAAGATAAGAGCCTTGGTGTCAAAAGCCGAGCTAGAGATGATCATTCATGCTTTTATCTCATCTCGCTTAGACTATTGTAACAGTCTTTTTATTTGCCTTAATAAGAAGGATCTTGGTCGTCTTCAGACTGTCCAAAATTCTGCTGCTAGGCTTTTAACCCACACGAGTAAAAGGGCACATATTACTCCAGTTTTAGCTTCACTCCATTGGTTACCAGTGCTATTCAGAATGCACTTTAAAATTTTGGTCCTAACTTTTAGAGCCCTACAAGGACAGGCACCCTCATACATCTCTGACCTGATACAGCTGCGTACATCCTCACGTAGTCTGAGATCAACAGGTCAGAGACTATTAGTTGCCCCCTTTGCACATTTTAAAACTAGGGGGGACCGTTCATTCCAAGTTGTTGCACCCAGGTTGTGGAACGCTTTGCCTCCTTCCATACGCTGCTTGGATTGTGTGGAAAAATTTTAAAGTCAGCTGAAAACTTTGCTTTTTAAAGGCTTTTGATTAGTTTGGAGGATGGTCGAGGCTGGTCTAATGTGTATGTGTATGAGTGTTGCTTATTTTACTTATATTTTATTTTATTTTGTTCTGTGATTGAAATGTATTTATGCGAGCTGCTAATGCTTCCTTTTGTTGTGAAGCACTTTGTGATCTTCATCTGAGAAAAGTGCTATACAAATAAATTTTACTTACTTACTTACTTACTTATATACTAGCAGGTCGCACGTTAATCATTCACGCTAATGATTCACGGGCTGTCGCCGGTCAATGTGATTGCCGTGATTTGATTGTGATTTCAGACACCTGTCATCGATGCAGTTCCCCAAAGCGTCATCGATGCAGTGTCTCATTCCCTGTTCTCAGAGAACAGAGGTTACAGTCGTAAACTGAGACATTTTGTATATTCAGAGAACATTCAGAAATATAGTTTTCATAACCCTATGGGAATGTTAGTGAAACGTGTTTATAACTTATTTTGTTAACTGGGGATAGTGTAGAACAGGTTGACCACCCGTCCCGCGTAGCGCGTGCGCGCACAGCGTTTGAAGGACAATTCATGCGTCCCGCAAATTGAGACTGTGTCACGCATAATCAATGCTTGCTCAAAAAAAAAAGTTGGTCGCTCTATAACCTCGAGCCCCAGGCAGCCAAACGAACATTACTTGACAGTTCAGCACGCTACTGTTGCCACACCTACGTGACCCACCCATCAGTTGAACTGCTGACTAGGTTGTTGTCAACTTTTTCGTTGTTGTCATGACAGCGCACGCACGTGCACACCAGACATACTGGGAAGGAACTTTTAGATGCGCGCTTTCCAATTCGAAAAATGGAGATACTGAAGTCTGAGGCACCGCACCGCCATCATCAATTAAAAAGAGGGGTTTAATGGTAGCAGTTTGAAATTGAATAAATAATAAACATAGCAGTTTGAACTCTTCTCCACTTTATTATACCACATATCCCCAAGGGGGTAATCCATCGACCGGAAGTTGAAGCCGGCCGCGTGCCGCCATCTTGTAGCAGAACTTCACTTGCGTTAGCATTCCCATTGACTCCCATTCATTTTGGCGTCACTTTGACAGCGAATAACTTTACATCTGAGGCGTTTAAAGACTCCATTTGTCCATTATTTATTTCTAAAGATACACGACAATGTATAAAGGGCTCCATTACCTTCTATGTTACATTATGGCCCCGTAGAAACAGTTTTTGTAAAAATAGGCTAACGATTGCGTCATAACCACTCGACGCTCTGTCGCACAGTAGAGAAATTACCGTACAGACAGTAGGAGAAGCTCACAGGCAATCAATGCATTAACTTAATATGGCGTACTGGCGTTACATTTTAAAATAAATACTATACAAATTACTTACTCCTGCTCACTCACGCCAAAGAACTCTTTGCTCAAGCTCGCCGTCTCTGCAAGATCAACGTTGGCAGTTTTCACGCACAGCTACTAGAATATTTACATCTGTCAGACAGGGTGCACACGTCATCAAGCTTAGTTTGAGTCGGTTTGAGTCTGCGCGTCAGGAACGGAAGTGCAAAAAAAATCGCTAAAAATGGGCTTCAACTGTCTCAACTGAGTTCCAATGAGATGGCTCTGTCCACTTCTTATACTGTCTATGCACATATCAGATCACTTACTCCAAAAACCCGCGACACTCCAGTACCAAGTGCGCGCGACCCATTCCTATCTACGGCAAGCCCCGAGGGGAAAAATACATTGCATACACACATACAACGAGCGCCAGTACAACCGGTATTATAGTAACAGACTTTGTTGGATTCTGTCATGTACAATCCAACAAAGTCTGTTACAATAATAATAATAAAAAAGATTTTGAGGACAGTTACACTGTATTGAGACAGTTGAGAAATAATAATATTTTTACAGTTTTCAACAATAATTGTCATTGTTGAACCCTTGCTCTTCCCAGCCAGCAGAGCCATATGGGGCCCACATTGGTCTGACCTGGGCTATCTAACTGGGACCCAGCCAGGTTTGCACCCGGTTTCCATGTAGGCCCCACATGGGTTTGCCCAGATGAAATGAACACTGCTCAGTGAGCACACTACAGGCTGTTAAATGTAACACATATCAGTGTTGGAGTTAATGAGATAATTCATTGATTCAATAATGATTGATGAACACCTGCTGTTAACAAGCAGAATCACTGAAGAAAAGCGAAACACAATAACTACTTCCAGGCACAGCCTTAGATGAAATCAACTGAAGATAAAATACACACAATCTCTCAAGATCTGATTAAACAACTCCACAAACAGCATTACCAGCTTCACTTATTACTAACCAGGTTGACTTTATTTCTGTTAGACGTCTACAGAAGTTCTTATTGAGAATTAACAGAGGTTTAGATGTTGATGATTTATTGAAAATAATAGTTTGGTTGGATGCCACCATTATGGTGCTCAGCGTTTGCTTTAGTTGGGCTCTTGGTTTTTTAACATTAGTTTTTCTCTGCTCAGTTGTGTCTGATTGTTATGTTGAAAACAACAAAAGAAAAGGCAATCAGATGCTACAAACTGCTTGATGATAAGAATATAATCATGTAGTGGATAAATTCACTGATATTGTGTGTGAGTTTTGTATGAGTGATATGTTATTCATTTTGTTTTATTGTTGTGATTTTACAATAAAAAAATTAGTAAAGTGGTTAGTAAAGTGAAGCTGGTTAGTAAAGTGAAGCTGGTAATGCTGTTTGTGGAGTTGTTTAATCAGATCTTGAGAGATTGTGTGTACTTTATCTTCAGTTGATTTCATCTAAGGCTGTGCCTGGAAGTAGTTCTTGTGTTTCTCTTTTCTTCAGTGATTCTGCTTGTTAACAGCAGGTGTTCATCAATCATTATTGAATCAATTAATTATCTCATTAACTCCAACACTGATATGTGTTACATTTAACAGCCTGTAGTGTGCACACCGAGCAGTGTTCATTTCATCTGGGCAAACCCATGTGGGGCCTACATGGAAACCGGGTGCAAACCTGGCTGGGTCCCAGTTAGATAGCCCAGGTCAGACCCATGTGGGCCCCATATGGCTCTGCTGGCTGGGAATTATTATGTTTCTGATTTCTCAGTTTTGTCATTATTTGAGCAAATAATTTATTGTATATGGTTTGAGACAGTTTGTTTAAGACGTTTCAAAGAATTAGTAAAAGAGTAAAGTAAAAGTTAAAACTTTTTTATTTAAGTAGGCATTTATTTTTTATTAAGTATTTATTTTGTATTAATACATAACCTCACTGTATTCATTTATAATGTATCATTATTGCGTAACATTTGTGTCAATAATCGTCATGCACAGGTGACTCCGCGTAGTGGGCCCCCAAAAGCCGGCTCTGGTTGAGGGGGATACCGAGAGGGGCTTTTTTTTTTTTTTTAACTGTTCCTGCTGTGTTGAGCAACTACAATTCCTGTTAACCCTATCATTTTATATTATAATTTATTTAAAGTGAATAAATTGTAATGAAAAAATTAATACAATTAAATAGCTAAAGTAAATCGTAAGTGGAAGTGCATCGGTCAATTCACTAATGTTCAAAATATTATGAATCTTTATTTAGAAAAAAATACACATTGGTTGGCCTATTCATGAGCATACATCAGCAATTACACATGTTTAGGGCATTATTCATATACCATGTAAGGTGGTATGTGCTAGAAATGGGTAAACCACTATCAGTGAGTCTGCCCGTGGGGTGGGGGCACCGCCGCGCCAGGCAGTGTCCCACATTGTCCCTCAGAAACATACCCCTTGTCCCCCCTTGAGCTTATTAGCAGGTGGTCACCCTAGTGTAGAATTGGGAAAAATTAAGCACTTTTATTTGGAAAAACAACAGGATGGTTCATAGAGTACAGTACCTGTTTAGTTGAACAGATGTCTTCATGTTTTGGCAGTTTAATGGTGTTGATAGACTTACGCACACTCTTGGGTTTTGGATATTTCTTGAAGACAACACCTAGATAAGACAATCAGTGCTATATGACACAACATGAACCAGAAATGGATATGAGATATGGATAATGAAAATATCACATGTTTCTGGCTATGACAATACAAACATGGAAAATCCATTTCCACTAACCGAAGTTGCCGTCTTCCATGAAGAAGACCGACTGAGACACGATGGTTCTCCTCTGATCAGCAGACTTTGATGGCCCAGCCGGTGTAGCTGACTGCACTGGAAACATATAAAAGACTAAAAATAAATACTCAGGAAAAAAATGATGGCACCATGTTTCACATAAATATCCCAGCGTTTAGTCTGAGAGGCAATCAGAGGATGTTTTAGACTGAGACAAATATAGACATATGTCAGTGGTTTTGTCCGTCCTTCTGATAGACTCTCACAGATGAATTATGTTGAATATCTGTCAGCTGTTAAATTTAACTACACAATTAGATAATACCAGTATACTGTAGATCAAACAATTACCAAGCAATGCTTCATTCTGTTCAGTCTGTGGTGTAAAAATGTCAATTAGCAATTTAAGTAAAAACACTTCAGCAAAACATGGTCACCTCAAAGTGTCAGAATAAATTTCAGTCCCAAATTTTTCTACATTTTACTGGTAGTCACTCTATGAAGAATGTTTGTGTATAATATGTCACAGTTACTTTATTTTGCTCTCCTCACTTACATAAGGAACTATATTGTCCTGCACACACTAGAAGAAAAAATATCAAAAATGATATCTGGTGTCTGGATAATGTTTGGTTTGACATTATATATATATATATATATATAGAGAGAGAGAGAGAGAGAGAGAGAGAGAGAGTTAAAACAAACAGTTCAGATGGCAAATAGAGACCATTTGGTATATGATCTCTAATAATTGCAGTCGGGATGTTGGTAAGACGTCAAACCTGCTGGGATTTCTGCTTTAGAGCTGTTCGACCTCCAAGCCGACCCGTTGTGTGCCGTCCTGCTCCTCTGCCGGCCCTCCTGTTCACATCACACATCAGGATCAAAACGCCTTCATAGTGAGAACATCTTTTAATGAGTCCCTTAAAGAGATCATTAAGAAAAAATACTTTCGTAATTTACTCATGTCAGTGAATTTCTTTCTTCTGTGGAACACAATAGAAGATAGTTTAAGAAATGTCTCAGTGTTTCTTGTCCGTACAATGGAAGTTAATGATCATCATATCTGTTTGGTTACCAACATTGTTCAAAATATCTTCTTGTGTTCCTCAGAAGGAAGAAATACGGGTTTAAATACGCCCTCCAAAGTGGATAACTTTGAAAACGCAGTTCTCGCGTATTTAAAAAAACTGAGGTATTTAAAAATGATGATGTAAGTTTAGTCATGTGACGCATGTTGTATGAATAGATATTCATGTTTATAACAGTATTGTGCCTGTTATGTGCTGTTCACTTTCACACTGTTGCTAAAATATGTTACTTTGCACACTCTTCATATCACAGTCCTGCAAAGATGACAGAACATTCATTCACATTTGCTGTCCGGTGACAAAACATGAGAGCAGTCGCGTTTCAGACCAAACATATAATGGTGCCGGAGAGCGACCTGGACGCATCAGTGAATGCGGAGATATTGTGCTAAATAAAATGATCCTGCCAGAAGAATTGCGTGATAACTTTATGAGGGTTTACGTATGCGCTGTAAGGTGAATTTTGCCTTTTTCGATGTTTCAGATTGGATGAGAAACTTTTGGAAACGCTCATGTGGACGGAGACGTTTTAAAATCCATCCAGATTAATGTAAACATAGCTGGTGAAGGCAAGATCGCACTGATTATACTAGTTATGAAGCCTGATGTGATCAGCAGTGCTGTTGTTTTCAGCATAGCATGTCAAACTGACGGTATGACAGATCAAGAGTCATGATGAGGACCGTGATCTGACCAGTCTAGCCAGGCTCAGTGCTGTGGGTCTGGGACACGGCGGTCTGGCGTTGCGGGTCCAGGCCTGGGCTTTGAGGGACGGGGAACTGGTTTCTCCTGATCCTCTGCCGGAGCCCTTCTGGATCAGAGAGTCCAGTAGCTCAGAGCACTGCAGGACAACATGGAGGAAAGTCCCATTTATGAAGCGTTACAATAATCAGCACATCAGCAGCAACTCTCAGGTAAGGCAACATGAAATGGTGTTCGCAATCCATTTTACTTGCATAATCTGATGCATTCTGCATGAAACAAGAGTGAAAAAAAAGTGAGACTTTATCCACTGGATAAAGAATCGCAAAAAGTTTGTGTAACAGGAATGGTAGTTTGAGGGAATGACATAGGACTTTAAAGTCTAAAAGAACAGTCTAGCAATTTCAGGCAATTCGATTAATTTAAAATAGAAATTACAAATGTCTTTACTTTACTGTCACTTTTGTTTAATTCAATCATACTTGAACAGTACTGTATGTGTTAAGAAAGTAAATAGGGTGAATTATTGATTGATTTATTGATGTCAGCAGCCGAGTTTCCTTTACAATTTTCCGTTTCCGTTACAATTTGAAGTTACCCTTCAAATTGTGCGAATTGAAAACACACCCAATGGAAACACGTCAATTTTGCAACCGTATATCGCAAAAAAGTTTTTTACGCTCATATGAGGTGGTTTTTCAGGCAATTCGAGTAAGAAATATTTGGCAAAGCTGCAATGGAAACAGTTTTTGGGCATTTACCTGGGTCACCTGACGTAGACGGCGCGGTATGATTGGACCGAAGACGAGTTCTTCATTAAACTCATAAAAGACGAAAGTATTACAGGAATACTGGATTCTAAACAACAAAGAAATGCCACAATTTCTTAAGACCTTGAAGCAGAGATGAGGGAGAAACACCTAAAACGCCTCATACGTTCTTTTGTTCAAGGATTTCCTCTTGGAAACACGCCTACTTCGATTAGTTTTCTTCAATGGCTGAGATACGAAAAACCTACCTATTACTTATCATGAGAGGAAAAAATTATGTTTTAGTCGCATAACATAATGGAAACGCCATCATTTCGCAGTAGTTTTTTATCGACATTTAGAAAATATAGCAAAAGTTTTGCGCAAATCTGTAATGGAAACGCGGCTAAAAGCAAACGGACTGGATGAGGACGGAGCTCCGACGAGTAATGAAACATCTTCCACAAATCCAGCAGTTTATGAGCAAACACCAGACCGGGACGAACCTCCATAGACAACTCATCATTTCTTGCAGGTGTGCTTCAAACCTTTCTTCGGTTTCTCATGAATGCTTTAAACATCGCGGACTCGGGTCAAGTCCAGGTCATGTGACAAACTCACCTTCTGACAATAATTAGCGGCCGTCTCCATTTCTCCAATTAGGGCACTGATGTCATCACTCTCCACGATGCCTGCAGAGAAACACGTGGAAGAGGCTCATATTTTCCACTGCACACACACACACACACACACACACACAACACAAACACACACACACAACACAAACACGCACACAAACACAAGACTTCCCATTGTGGGTTCAGGCACCATGTGCTGCACATATGACCGAGAGGAAAGCAGCGAAGTAAAGTAAACAGCAGCTCTATTCCAGATTAACACATGACCTCAGAACGGTCTCAAAAGGTGAACAACAAAACTGAAGGATTGTCTGTACATCTCAACATCCAGAAAGCTTATTTAATTTCATTTTGATAATATTGTTTCTATTTTTTAATGCAAATTTTTTTTGGTAGATTTTTATTTACCTTTAAATTACTAGATTTAATCAATAAATAAATAATAAATAGTAATTTAGAAGCATATTCCTTACATTCGTTTTAACTTAAATTCAAAATAACTCACAAATTCATGCCTAAACCTTTTAATTCAGCTCAAAATATCTTACATTGGGTGTCTTTCTTGACCTCTTGTGGAAAAATAATAACATAACATGATATTTCATGACTCTCACCACTAGATGGCCTCATATCTCTATATGGAGAAAATGAGCTGTTCCTCTGGGTCCTAAAGTCAGTTAAAGGGTTAGTTCACCCAAAAATGAAAACTCTGTCAGTAATTACTCACCTTCATGTTGTTCCAACCCCGTAAGACTTTCGTTCATCTTCGGAACACGAATTAAGATATTTGTGATTAAATCTGAGAGCTGGATCACTCCTCCATAGGCTTCTGAGGGACTGAAACTTGTTCTCCCGAAAAGTTATTAAAGACATCGTTAAAATAGTCCAAGTGACTACAGTGGCTCAATCTTCAGTTTATCAAGTGACGAGAATACTTTTTGTGCAAAAACTAACAAAAAGAACTACTTTATTTCAACTATTCATTTCCTTCTCTTCTGGGCCTCGAGTGTGATAGCGTAGTGTGATAGCATAGTGTGATAGCGTAGTGTGATAGCGTAGTGTGATGCGTAGGGCTACGTCACACGTAGGGTCCTTATTGGCCGACGCTGGTCATGTGTGTGATGCGTGTGACGTCCACCACAGAAGCGATACGCAGTTTTACTACGAGAACTATCTCGAGGCCCACCGAGAAGGAAATGAATAGTAGAATAAAGTCGATATTTTTGTTATTTTTGCGCACTAAAAGTATTCTTGTCGCTTAATAAACTTAAGATTGAGCCACTGTAGTCACTTGGACTATTTTAACGATGTCTTGAATAACTTTTCGGGGGAACAAGTTTCAGTCCCTCAGAAGCCTATGGAGGAGTGATCCAGCTCTCAGATTTAATCAAAAATATCTTAATTCGTGTTCCGAAGATGAACGAAAGTCTTACAGGGTTGGAACAACATGAGGGCGAGGAATTACTGACAGAGTTTTCATTTTTGGGTGAACTAACCCTTTAATCTTCAGTATGCATTCAGATACACATGTAGACATTATAAAATAATTTTTTGGTAAAGTTTTAGCATTTTTAGTTTGAATTGTGAGCATTTTTAGGTTTAGCATTTGTGTTTCTGAAGCATTCCTCGCATTCTATTCATTCCTATGGGAGTCAAATTGACCCGATTTGCTATATTTTAAGATTTTAACCACAAAACTTCTTGAATCCATTAAGGTTTTTTTTGTGTGTGAGTGTGTGTGTGTATTCGTGGTTTAAATGCGACAAAAGTCATGGGGGTCTTGGACACCTCCGATGAATTCTAAAACAATTTCAGGCTCAAAATGACCGAAGGGAAGGATGAGGGTTAAAACTAAACTTGTTTTTAGTACCTAAACTCGTCTTCCTTGTAAAACTCAACTCAGCACCGTGTCCTCACCAGTCTCAGTGGTCCAGAGGAAGCGCCCGTGGCCCGCGTGTGCCAGGCGGCTCAGGGCCCGTGTGGTTTCGGCCCGTGTGGCGTGACGCGGCGCAGGACAGCGGACGCTCTCCTCTTCTCCGGTGAACAGGCACACGTGGAGGTTCAGGTTTGAAACGCTGCAGCGCTCAGACACATAATCAGTGACAGATTCCTGAGGATGAGATAATGTTGTTCATATGTCCATGTGGTGTTTGTAATATGCTTAAGACAAACAATGTGTAAATTCATAAGTCGACAGCATTGCTGAGTATTTTTTTTTTCCTTAAAACTGCAGTGAACCAAAGACACTCTCAAAAACACGGTTTGAAATCGCTGGTGTTTCTGACGTCACAAACTACCTTGTAACCAATCAGGGCTGCGTTTTCCAAAAGCATCGCTAGACAACCATGGTCAAGTTCTGTCGTTATCACCATAGTTAAACGAGTCCTACGCCATCGTCCTAACGAACATTCGCAAATAGCATCGCAGAGTTATGTGTTTGTACGACAGTCTCGATCTGTGGTTAGAAGCAGAGTTTCTAGTTTGCATGACATGTGGACTCAATAAATCCGTATCTTGAGCAATAAGCAAGCTGACATTCAGTACAACCTGTGTCTTTAATTTAGAAAACATACAAATGTAATTTATGTCTTTTAGTTTGTCAAGAGTTTTAAAGTGTTGTTTTTGAAGACTGCGCATGTGTGAATGTGCTCTGGTACATAAGAACAAGCCTATGATTGAATCTGGAAATAAAGCAAAGTAACTGAGAAAATTAGAGATTGTCCTCAGATGCCATGTCTGTAATTTATAGCAAAACACCTAGCATTAATTCGATCCTCCACACATTCGGGAAACAGTCGTGACTAGTAGTTGATTTCTTAAACAAAGCATCGTACTAGTGAAGAGGTGAGTTACGGGAAACACACCCCTGATCAACGTGTGATCGTCAGCGAGTGGATCTCTGAGTGAGTGGAGGCGGGGCTCATTTGCATATTCATAGAACCACGTATACTAAATGAGGCAAGGGTGGAGAGTTACATTCAAGCTTTTTTTAAGCCATGAATACATTTATTCAAGGAAAAAGCACTTAAATATGTCATTTTGGTGATCAAAGCTGAGTTTTAAGGGATAAAATGACTGACTACAGGGGGACTTGGAAACACTGACTGATTTCCTTTTCTGTGTTTGAATAACAATCACAAAACAAAAACTTTAGGTCCTGTCTCAAATGTCTCCAAAAATCCTCCAAATGACGATGACACATGACTAAGGGGAATCTTCTTGTATTTTCGTCAGCTGATGGGACAACATGGGCCAGCACTGTCTTGCGTGTGAAACAGAAGCAGAAGACTAACCGTGTGTTGATCAGGCGTGCCGGTGGTGAAGAGGTAAACGCCACGAGTCAAAGACGCTTCTTCTTCTTCCTGCAGTTCCTCCTCTAGAGCGCGCCGGAGAGCAGCCAGAGTATCACGACCCCCCACACACTCTAACGCCTGAACCCACCTGAACACACACACACACACAGTTTGCTATCTCATGGGGACTCTCCATAGACATAATGGTTTTTATACTGTCTAAACTGTATATTATGTCCCCTTACACTAACCCGACCCCTAAACCTACCCATCACACACACACTTACCCGACCCCTAAACCTACCCATCACACACACACTTACCCGACCCCTAAACCTACCCATCACACACTTACCCGACCCCTAAACCTACCCATCACACACTTACCCGACCCCTAAACCTACCCATCACACACTTACCCGACCCCTAAACCTACCCATCACAGACACACACACACACACACACACACACACACACACACACACACACACACACACACACGACCCCTACCCATCACAAACACACTTACCCGACCCCTAAACCTACCCATCTCTCACACACACACACACACACACACTTATCCGACCCCTAAACCTACCCATCACACAAACACACACACACACGCACACACACGACCCCTACCCATCACACACACACACTTACCCGACCCCTAAACCAAACCTTCACACACACACTTATCCGACCCCTAAACCTACCCATCACACACACACACACACACACACACACACACCACACTAACCCAACCCCTAAACCTACCCATCACACACACACACACACACACACACACACACACACACACACACACACACGCAAACCCAACCCCTAAACCTACCCATCACACACACACACTAAACCAACCCCTAAACCTACCCATCACTCACACACACACGCACACACACACACTGAGGTCTCGGGAAGTTATAAGAAGCAAGATTTATCACCAAAAGACTCTTTCTTACAAGGCTTCAATTAAACTTTAGACCCCTAGAAGCAGAACAGGCTATATTAGGAAACACACACAGGCCGCAGAGATTTACTGTTTCGGGATGAACTTAAACTGAACTGGGGAACAAAAACAGGTGCTAGGCTCAAATACACCGTCTCTGAAATGCAGTGAGACTAAGTGAACACAGAATGAAATAACTAAGGCAAAATGCAGAAATGACTATTTAATTTAAAGACACGATGGTTGATTTCATTCATTTTTTATAGAGTTTGATAAAAGTGTCTTGTAGTGCAGTATGAGCAATATCAATAGCAAACACGAATGAAGAGAAACCGAGAGAGAGAAGGACAGACTGAAGTCAGAAGCACATCCTCTCTTACTGCCAAACAGCCTGAAGGTTTTCACGGGTGGAGGGAACCATCTTCTCCTGCCATGACTTCACATCTGATCCAAACCTGAGGAGCATTCACAAGAGCACAGAAGACATGCAGCAACACATTCTCATCAAACATTCCATTTTAGAATTTTGCAAACATTATGAGAACGTTACTTTTAAATGTTCTCTGAACATTCTTTGAGAGAATCTTATAAGAACATTACTCAGTTATGAAGTTTCTAGTTATGAGAATGTTCCCTGTTAGCTTGGGAATCTAACAGATCTTAAAATAATACATTTTTCTTAGTGTGAAGATTTTTTATAATATTTTTCCACAACAAAGAGCCTTTGAAAGGTTCCATGAATGTTAAAGCTTCTTCCATAGATGCCATCAAAGAGCCTTTATTATTAAGAGTGCGTACTGGAGCTTTACCACGACACAGTGATCATTTGATACATAGTGAGAAAAAATGAACTAGCACGGCAATTATACCAGCCTAATGAAAAAAAATTATATATATATTAGTACATATTTTCAACACTGTTGACTATGTTGTCGGAATTTACCACTGCAGCTTAAATAGGGTGACCAAATGATGTGAGATTTAATTTTTCTCCTATTGAAACCTTTGTTTATTTACTTGCCATCTAAATTCGGGCTCGACAGCTGGACCACAAGTCGGCCAAAAGCCCACAGAGAAAAGTCGCAGCGCTGCTTGTAGCCGTCCCGTTCCTGCTTGCACCTGTACCTCAGTTCTGCTGCTCCGGCACATTTGTGTCACGCACAGACTCATTTACTTAGCTGAAAAGTGTACATTTGCATTTATGCAAAGTGCCAAATGCACCTCTGTGAGCTGTTCTGCACTAGATTTACAAATACATAATATTAATATATCATGCCAATTTAAAGTATAGAGCAGAGGTGTCCAAACTCAGTCCTGATGGCCACTGTCCTGCAGAGTTCAGCTTCTACTTTCATCAACACACGAGGTGGACGTTTCCAGTATGTACAGTAAGAGGTTGGTCAGCTGGTTCAGGTGTGTTTATTAGGGTTGAAGCTACAGTGGTCCTCCAGGTGCAGGATCGGACACCCCTGGTCTAGAAGCAAATGTTCATTTTTGTGCTTTTTATTATTAATATAAATATTTTTTCCTGCAGTCTCTTATTTGACATCCCGATGCATACCATCAGTTTTGGTACTTAAAAATGAGGAATTCTTAACTCAAGACAACCAGGCAAGTGTTTGGACACACCTGCTACTTCTTTAGTTTTGTTATTGTCCACATTTTAGAATAATGGCACCATTAAAACTATGAAATTACACAAATGGAACTATGGGACTTATGTAATGACTTAAAAATAGTTAAAGGGGTCCTATTATGCGCTTTTATGAAGTGTTGATTTTGTTTTTGGGGTGTAGTAGAATGTTTTTATGCTTGATTGTTAAAAAAAATGCATTGGTTTTCACATATTTTACATTATTACTGCTCCTCTCTCCTCAGTCTGGTTGAATGCATCATTTTCAATGAAGCCCCTCCTTCTGAAATACGAAATGTGCTGTGATTGGTTAGCTGGCCCAGTGTGTTGTGTTTGGCAGCACTAAGCGTGTGTTTGGGAAATGTCACGCCCCTTCATAACAGCAAGTTCAGCTCTGGTGTAAATAATTAACGTTGATGTCCATTTCAAACCGTTTCGAGCCCGATTCAGACCCTGACAGTGTTGATGACGTGCAGAACGAATTTCAAGCATGGACTTTGCAAGCACGGATTTCACAGGACGTTTCAGAGTTGTATGTATTTTCTTATAGATACGATGTTATCCACCATTTAATAATATTTGTCGGAAAACTATGGTAATACAAACAGTAATTGATCACAAAATCATGGATAATTTGGCTAAGGGGCGACGGACAGTCTTACAAAAGCTACAGTAAACACTACATCAATACTGTAATGTTAGTTCGCAGGCTAGCGGAGGCAAAGCTTTGCCCTTCGTTTACACCATAGCATAGCATATAATAGCAACTACATGAAACTTAAAATTAGAACTGATAATAGAAAACACAACTACAAATAATAAGTTCTGATCCATAAACAACAGATTGTCCCGACAAAATGGGAAAAGCTTCATCTTTCAGCAGAAGCGTTTGTGTGAATGGCCTGCATTGTGCTCTCTTCTGGAAGATTTTCTCAATAAAATGTGCAGCGCACAGACAAGCGTTGAGGTTATAATCTTCAGGAACAGTGTTAAAAATACATTTTAACCTCTCTAAGTTCGTCAGCCTTAAGACAAACTTTTTTCCGGGGTGTAAAAAAACAGACACAACACAACACTCTTCATCTTCTCTAGCGCAGCTCAACCAGGCCTCGACAACTTTTTCACATCTTCCATGGGCCGGGATAAATTAAATGAGTAACGTTATGATTTCATAAGATCCGAAAAAAATGCGTTGTAGTCCAAACGAGCCGTTCGTTGTAGTTCTTGAAAAGCTGATTCTGTTAAATAAAAAAAATCTGCCTTTTGAGTGGACTTTGAGCTTTGTGACCTTGCTGATCTTTTTTTATGCTCAAACAGCAACATTACAGACTAACTCAAGTTGAAAAAGTAAAAGAACATAATAGGACCCCTTTAAATTAACCCCATGTCCATCCTAGAGTCCAGATAACTTATCCGAGTGGTTTGAACCCTTCTGAAGAGACAGCTTTTAACTTCAGCTTTTGTTATATGGTCAATCTGACAGCTCAACTGTACTTGCTTGAGGTGTACAAACATCACTGTGTCTTTATTAAACCACTCGATTATTTTGCATTACTTTTACAAAGTCTTTATAAACTTTTTGAAGCTTGAACGGTTTGGTTGCACAGACTTTCAATGAAGGGACAAAAATCAGGTTTCATTAAAAATATTCCTTGAAGATGAACTAAAGCCTTCGGCTTGTAAATGTTATCACTGTAAACTTAAGTACGCAGATAGCCATGTTATATTTGTATACAGAATTTGCATAAGCATCTTTAGATCAAAAGGTTTTCAGTCTGTCACGTCCAAACTTTTGACTGGTATTGGTTATATAGAGAGAAAAATCAGTTCTAGGGAGAAAGCAACAGGAGACTTTGGGACCAAATGACAAAGCAGATCATAATCTGTCACGCTATAAATAAGTGAAAACCGCCGACAGTGTGTGTGACCTACACAGTGACATTGAAGCTGTGTGTGTCAGCCAGCTGCTCCTCTAGGAGTGTCCGGAGAGCGTACTGGATGTGCAGCTGGTAGTGTGTGTTCATCCCAGACATGTCTAGAACAACCTGGACCCTGTACAGAGACACACAGAGAGACTGAGACGCACACACACACACTCCACATCCTCCTGGAATGGTAATGGATTTACACAACGCTTTAATGCTGGCAAACAAGGATCAATATGCACTAATACTCAAGGTCATCTTACAGGGATAAGCATTGTTTGTGCCGACCGCAGTGTGTTTCGTGTGAGGCTGCTCTTCAATTATTGGCTGCTGAGAGCATTTAAAAAGCACTCAACCCATCAAGTGCACGTCTGCGTTTGTTGGTTTGTATATTGTTGAGTCTGTGACGTTCATGGGATTATTACATTTCTGTGATCGATTTTAAGGTTATTTTTGTTTACTTTTGTACAATGATTTTTTAAAAGTTTTGAAGTCCTCAAGTAAAACCAGTCGAAAACTTCAAATGACAGGATCCCTACGCAGTGACTCTCTTTAAACACACTTCAGGACACTTAAAAAGTGCACTTTGTAAAAGTCGAATGAAAAGTTTGACATAAAAGTACATTTTAAATGATTATGTTTCAATAATCTTTTCTCATGCTTGTGCACTTGTTGACTAACATGCTAAAACAGTACTTGATTATAATTTTAACTGTAGTGTGTTATTTAATATACACACACACATATATATATTTAAGTACAAGTTTCAATAGGAATTACATTCAATTATATTTTACTTTACCATAAATGCTTGTCATTAATGTTAAAACATATTTTAAAGATAATAGGAGTAATGTCGTGTTTCCAGTCCAAATATCTAACAATTCTTATATTAAGAAGCATTTACTAGATAAATAAAAGGAAAATAAATTATATCGAATTCTATCTAAATTAAAGGTGCCCTAGAATGGTTTTTATTTTTATTGTATAATGTTTTCTTGGGTTGCTCTTATAATGTTAGTATGTTTTTTAGATCAAAAATAGTCATAATTTTGAAATAAAAGGCATTTTTCCTAGCCTGATTTTAGCCCTGAGCCCAAACGCTCTGTTTGAAGGGGCGTGTCTGTGTGTAACCGGCCTCTGCTGTGATTGGCTGACATGCTTGCATATTAAATAGCTATGTATTACATGTGAAACTCTCTCGAATACTTTTACTACAGATATTATACGTTTTTACTATTACAGCTATCGAGATTAACGAATCGTGAGATGTTTTTAAAGTATTTAGATCTATTCCCATCACATAAAATGTTGCCGTGATGAGCATTGAGCAAACAGATGACAGTGTGTTGATCGCGAGAATAAAGATCTTATCATTGCAACGCAGTTTCTGCACTCTCTCTAATGCTTTCACCAATGCAAACACGATGATGTAAATACAGTATTGAACGATTTTGAGAGAAAGATTACCTGTCTGAACTTGAACAATTACACATCAGAAAGTGTTGCTTGGTAGCTCGATCTATTTATTTTCAGACGTTCATCGAGGCCAGCTCTGTATTGGCCCAAGTTGAGGAAACAGTCTCGTCGGTGAAATGTTTGGAAATTTCCAGAGAAAATAAAATTAACGCATTGTTTCTTCAGAGGCTCGGCTGAAGGAACAAAAAAAAAAAGTTTGTGTTCATTTGTACATCCAAACACTGAACAACTGCCATGCTTCGGCTGCGCAGTTCCTCCTGTCATTGAACATGGGCTGGCATATGCAGATTTTTGGAGTCGTACATATTAATGATCCCGACTGTTGCGTCACACTGTTATGTGGAGATTCGCCCATTTTTCAGGGGTGTTTTTCAAAAACGAGATTTAAGAAGGAGAAAACAATGGTGTTTGAGACTCACTGTATGACATGTCCATGTACTGAACTCTTGTTATTTAACTATGACAAAATAAATTCAATTTCACATTCTAGGGCACCTTTAAGTGAATGTTTTGCTTAAAACTAGTTAAATTATCTGCCATTCGAATCAAGATTATGTTTCTTACCCCATTGGCAGATAATTTAGCTTTTTTAAAGCAAAAACTAACTTAGTCCTATTAAGTGGGTAAAAGAAAAGCACTCTTAAGTTCTAAACTAATTGCATTAACTGTAAATAACATGCATAAGTGTTGGAAATATTACATTCAGTTCACACTTATATCCTTTTAAATGATATTGTAATAAGTACTAATATACTAATAATTAATATACTAATAAGTATACTAAAGTGCACTTTTTTTAACAAGGGGTGCCAATAAATATGCTTCCCTATGCAACCCGCAGTGCCCTTTATAACATATGCTCCCTATGATTTGTGATGTGCACTGGGCAGGGTGCTACTGAAATGATTGGGACACCCCGTCTCATGTTCTCACCTCTGCTCACACACGGTTCCCCATATCTGCCGGCTGGCCGTCCCGTTCAGCCACTCCACTCTCCTCTCAAACAGACACACAGCATCCATCAGACGCTCCTGCACATGGAAGACCAAATGAAGTGAAAAACACCACAGATTCTGCAAAAACTTCAGCAAAATCCAGTTAAATGAAACTTATTTTGCATGGGATAGCACACATGTCCTTTCTGGCTGATAGACATCGGGTCAATGGGACTCCTGAGATATCAGACCGGTGTCTGACGGCTCAGCCTCAGTAAATAATACAACATCATACGGCCATGTTGCATGTTCAGATTGCACTTTAGCTATGTTGAACTAATTAATTCCCTCGGTTTAGTCGAATCATGGCTGCGGTGTACTAGTTTTAGTAAGTGGACACGGTTTACCTAAACAAATCAATAAATCATATAGGGAGGATTTCTTCATTTTTTGTTATTGTTTTTTTTTTTGCCCTGTGTGTAATGCACGGCCCTCCATATATTTTTTTTAGCAATAGGTGTATGAAAAGTGTCAGCTAATGTAAAGCTAGTGAGTTTACTGTTTTCTTGGAAATGGGAGCGCACCAGGTGCACTGCTGGAGTTCAGTATGACTCTAGTTGAACCAGCTAGAAACCATGTAAAACCAGCTGCAACCTAAGTTCATCATGTGGAGTATGTGGATGAACAAAATGTACCTGATACTTTTGCAGCGATGGAAGATCAACATGCAGATTCTTGACTGTTCCATCAGGCCACTCACACTGGACCATGGCCCGCTGCAAACACACACCGTTAGAGTTGGTTCTGCTGCACAGGTGAGCAGATGGGGCTCAGACTGGACTCATAAATGCAGCCGGACATGTTCATCACCTCATGGACGGTAGCGGAAACAGTCTTTCCCAAGATTGGCACAAACGTCTCTTGCGGAGAATAGGCATCGCGAGCCAGCAGCTGATAGAGATCCAGCCTCTGCGCTGCAGGAACACGACTGTGAGACAACACTATCGAGAAACACACTCGTGACTGAACTCACACACGCTGCAATTATACTTCTGGAAGACTGACAGACTTTGCTTTTTGGTGATTTATCTCATCATGATTTTTCACAATTCATTGTTCATCGTAATTCACATTTCGGTTCACATTTATTTGTATAGTGCTTTTCACAATACATATCGTTTCAAAGCAGCTTTACAGTTATAAAGATATATAGGTAACACTTTACAATACGGGTGCACTAATATGCATTAATTCATGTTTAACTAATGCACAGATAATCATGAGTTAATGTATGACTCATGAAGAACTAAACCATTAATTAATTATTACTGCATCAGCAACTAATAAAGAGTCTATATGATTAATAGATTAAGTAATACATGAATTGCTATTAATTCAATGTGTCATTGTGTATTAATTCCTTAACTTATTTTATTAATTAATAGTGTAAATTAATGTGTTAATTACCACAATTAGTCAAAGCTATGCACTTCAACTTCCAGTTGTCTGCTTTAATTAATCATTAGCTAATGATTTGCAAAGGTATCATTATGTTATGACTTTACTTGTTGAGGCACATCATTATTAACTAGTCATTTAGTAATTGTAGTAATTTACACATGAATTTGCACTAACAATGAAGTAATTAATCATGTATTAATGTGTACCTGTATTATCTGGAAGTTGAAATACAAGGCTTTGGCTCATTCTGGTAATTAACATATTAATTAACGCTATTAGTTAAAAAAATGAGTTATTAGGGAATTAATTCACAAATACATATTTAATTAATAACAATTCATGTATGAACTAATACATTAACCATACAGACTCTTAATTAGTTCCTAATGTGGTAATCATTAATGAATAGCTTAGATAATCATTAGTTACACATTAATTCAGTATTATCTGATCATTAGTTAAGCATGAATTAATGCTTATTAGTGCACCCGTATTGTAAAGTGTTACCTATATATATATATATATATATATATTATATATATATATATATATATATATATATATATATATATATATACACATATATATATATATACACTCACCGGCCACTTTATTAGGTACCCCATGCTAGTAACGGGTTGGACCCCCTTTTGCCTTCAGAACTGCCTCAATTCTTCGTGGCATAGATTCAACAAGGTGCTGGAAGCATTCCTCAGGGAGTTTGGTCCATATTGACATGATGGCATCACACAGTTGCCGCAGATTTGTCGGCTGCACATCCATGATGCGAATCTCCCGTTCCACCACATCCCAAAGATGCTCTATTGGATTGAGATCTGGTGACTGTGGAGGCCATTTGAGTACAGCGAACTCATTGTCATGTTCAAGAAACCAGTCTGAGATGATTCCAGCTTTATGACATGGCGCATTATCCTGCTGAAAGTAGCCATCAGAAGTTGGGTACATTGTGGTCATAAAGGGATGGACATGGTCAGCAACAATACTCAGGTAGGCTGTGGCGTTGCAACGATGCTCAATTGGTACCAAGGGGCCCAAAGAGTGCCAAGAAAATATTCCCCACACCATGACACCACCACCACCAGCCTGAACCGTTGATACAAGGCAGGATGAATCCATGCTTTCATGTTGTAGACGCCAAATTCTGACCCTACCATCCGAATGTCGCAGCAGAAATCGAGACTCATCAGACCAGGCAACGTTTTTCCAATCTTCTATTGTCCAATTTCGATGAGCTTGTGCAAATTGTAGCCTCAGTTTCCTGTTCTTAGCTGAAAGGAGTGGCACCCGGTGTGGTCTTCTGCTGCTGTAGCCCATCTGCCTCAAAGTTCGACGTACTGTGCGTTCAGAGATGCTCTTCTGCCCACCTTGGTTGTAACGGGTGGTTATTTGAGTCACTGTTGCCCTTCTATCAGCTCGAACCAGTCTGGCCATTCTCCTCTGACCTCTGGCATCAACAAGGCATTTCCGCCCACAGAACTGCCGCTCACTGGATGTTTTTTCTTTTTCGGACCATTCTCTGTAAACCCTAGAGATGGTTGTGCGTGAAAATCCCAGTAGATTAGCAGTTTCTGAAATACTCAGACCAGCCCTTCTGGCACCAACAATCATGCCACGTTCAAAGTCACTCAAATCACCTTTCTTCCCCATACTGATGCTCGGTTTGAACTGCAGGAGATTGTCTTGACCATGTCTACATGCCTAAATGCACTGAGTTGGCGCCATGTGATTGGCTGCTTAGAAATTAAGTGTTAACGAGCAGTTGGACAGGTGTACCTAATAAAGTGGCCGGTGAGTGTATATATATATATATATATATATATATATATATATATGTACCTCTGACATTTTATCAGAGGTAACTGTGTCCATGCATTTCAGAAAATGACTATTGAAACAGTAAAATTACCTGTTAATTGGTAAACATAAAGTTTCTGTACTATACGGTAAATAACTGTGATAGATCTATAAAATATGAAGTGAAGTGAAAATTAAATGATTGCAAGTGAAAAAGAAGAAGTCATTGTATAATTCACAGTGAAAAAAACGTACACTGACACGTGACACCTCACATTTGATGTATTTTTGTTTAAATAACTGTTTCTTCATAGTTTTTTCAAATCAGTTATGTACATTAGGGGTTTATTTAATGTTGTTAAATTAATGTTTATTGCGTTAAATGTTTTTTACCATGATGATGTTTAGTGTTTGAGTGTATGACACTGTGCAGCTTCTATATCTTGTGGAAAAGCTGCTTGTGATGAGCTTTGCCTCATCATGTGACTCTCATCATCACTGTGATTGGTGGTTGTCAATGTATTTTACAATGGTACAACATGAACTAAAATAACGTGAGTACTTCAATAGGTTGGTAAATTAACAATATATCAGACAATAAAATACGTTTATTTACTGTAAAGTAAACCTAAAATGTTGCTACTGTACTTTGTACGGTTAAGCTGCCGTTTTTTTTACCGTAAAAATTGAACGAATTTTTTTTGTTTTACAGTGTTCTTGTTTGAGAAGCCATTTCACTCTGATATACGTCACAACAAGGAAGAACAGACTAGCGCAACTTCTCTTTCATGCCGACTTTAAAATATACAAGTGAAACTCGAAAAATTAGAATATCGTGCAAAAGTTCATGTATTTCAGTAATTCAAATTAAAAGGTGAAACTAATATATTTAGTATAACTATATACATATGCATGATTATACTTTTCAGAGGGCCGACATTTCTGTTTTCAAAATCCTTTTTTTGTTTTTGTTTCACCTGTATATATTTACGGTCAACATTAAAGTTGCGAGTGACCCTATATGTTAACACCCTACTTTTTTATTGGTCAAAATTCTGTTTCACTTGGAAATGTGTCATATTTGTCATATGCCATGTGTCAGAATGTCTGTAACACTGCAGAAGTAAAATGCGTTGTAGATTAAACTGGAGATGTCAGATACCCCTGAGGCCGTGGGTCTTCAGCCAGTCTCTGGAGCTGCCGGCCGCTCGACCCGCGGGTCTGAAGCACAGCGGACCCCCGAGAGCAGAGCTTACAGGACTGGAGGCAGAGAGACTGAGACTGTCCAAACCCCTGGAGATCTGAACACATCAAAACATTTCCAGCCCTCATAATCGTGATTCATACATGCATCATCCGAGAAACTGGTTGAAAACACAATCATTTCAATATCATATCAATACCATGTTTTTGTGGACATATACTATGTTGTAAAAAAGTTAAATTCAGCTCATTCATATTTACCCACACTGTTAACAATTTATTGTAATTTTACAGGAAATTCCTGGCAACTAATTGCAGTAAATTTACAGCAAGTAATATACAGGATTTTTACTGTTTACTGTTACAATAAAGTACTGTATTTATACAGCAGTGCTACTGTGATTATAGTAGCATTGTTACAGTAAAATGTTGTAATTTATTACAATTTACCCATGTGAAAATGAAGTACACTTTAGCATACTTTTATAAAAGAGCACTTGTGGAAATAATATACTTTGGTTCAAACTGAGTTTTCGGACAATTAATTGCATGTTGTTTTTAATTAAAGGAAAATATATATTTGATATCAAATGCCATTAGGTGAACTTTATAGTGTGTTTTGACCCAGTTAAAGTATGTAAAACTTAAGTACATTTTTATATGTTTTATATGTGTACTGCTGAATGTACTGGAAAACATTTATGGTAAATTAAAATATACTTACATAAATATCATGCCATTTCCGTTGAAACTTGTATGTAATGTATTTTATATATATTTGTGAATCCATTTGTACACCAGTTGTATTGATGAAGTTGCAGTTTTGTACATTTAAAATATATTAACTTTAAATGTAATAGTGAATAACACACTACAGTTAAAAATGATAATAAAGTATTTTTTGTGCTTTAGTATGTTAGTCAACATCAAAACTAGTGCACTTCTTTAAAGCATGACATAATATTATTGAAACAGAATTATTTCAAATGTAATTTAAGATGAAACTTTTAATTTTACATTCTTACAAAGTTTTTGAAGGTGTATTTAAGTGCGTTAAAGGGAACCTATTATGACTTGAATATTGGCTATTGACTTGAATATTGAATATGAGGAGAGTCTCCGCATGAAAGACTGCAGATCTGTGTGTGTGTGTGTGTGTGTGCTTCTGCAGATCTGTGTCTGTGTGTGTGTGTGCTTCTGCAGATCTGTAGGTGTGTGTGTGTGTGTGTGTGTGTGCTTCTGCTGATCTGTGTGTGTGTGTGTGTGTGTATGTGTGTGTGTGTGTGTGTGTGTGTGTGTGCTTCTGCAGATCTGTGTGTGTGCTTCTGCATTTCTCTCTGATACGGTAGGAAATGAAATGTGGAGGATTTTATCTTTGACAAGATTGACAGGTCAGTTTACTGCGACAGAGAGCAACCGTTAAAGACGCAATTTTATGACGTGATAGTTTGTCCTAAAGCATGTCTACTCTTCTGCTACACACTCAAAAGTATCTACTTTTTCTTCACAAAAAGAGTACATACTCGTAGGACGTGGAATATAAGGAGCATCCGCCGAACGCACGAGCGCTCTTCTTCGTGAACATTATTGTCCTCATATTCTCCATGTCAGTAACGCTCTGTTTACTTCCTGTCTCTATGAAGCCCCTCCTTCTGAAAAGCACAATGTGCTCTGATTGGTCGGCTGGATCAGCGTGTTGTGATTGGTCAAGTGTTTCTGGTAACCACCAGTTTCACTACACACTACTAACTAACTCAACCAGGCCCCGCCCCTTTATAAGGCGTATGTATTAGCCTATTTAAATGAGGAATATTGTGACGTGTTCGTTCCCGGAAGAAAACTCGAGACTACAATGGCAGTTGTTTAAGGGAGTTAAAAAACATTGACACTGATATAGAGAATAATATACGCTGTATTCACCTCTGACTCCACGGCTGTGTCTCCGACACGACCTCGACGCATGTCCTGAATTTGGGCAAGAACATCCCGAGCTGCTTTAATCTCCTCCCACAGCAGATCTACATCTGTACTGCTGTCCACCACGCCCTGGGAGAGAGAGAGACACACAGACACACACACACACACACACACACACACACACCATTTATAAGATAAAGCGGGACCAAAAAACACTTTGAACACTGACGACACACAAACATGTCTGAGTCATTGGAACGAAATATCACAGCAATTATCATCTGTGTGAAATGGTGCTTCTCTCTTCTCTAATTTCACCTTTCTTCATCATTTCTGCTCAGTGACTTTTAATCAGCTGCTGTTTTGGTGATTTTTAGTGGCTGTGTGAATCAGATCTCAAGTTCACACAGGTGTCCTAGCAGAGGAACACGGGTGTAGAGTCTCACATTAAAGGGATAGTTCATCCAACAATGTTAATTCTGTCATCATTGACATGTTGTGCCAAACCTGTAAGACTTTCGTTTATCTTTGGAACATAAAGACATTTTTAATATTCTTAAATCATCATTGCCCATCCATTGAAAGTACAAATTGTCCAACTTCAATGAGTTCATTAAGACATTGTAAAAGTAATGCATATGATGGAGCAGTTTAATCTTCTGAAGAGACATGGACACTTTTTATGATGAACAGGTTTAATTTGTGCTTTTATTCACATATAAATTGAACAACGCATATATACATAGAGCAGTTTAAATATGATCAACGGCAGTTCAACCGCACTCGCTCGACGCGCAAACTTTTTCTTTTGAAGCATGACATTTTTGGTAGAAATGACTTTCAATGGAGGGAAAGAAATCCAGTTTCACTGAAAAAAAATATATATCTTCATTTGTGTTCCGAAGATGAATTAAAAAAAGTTAATTTTAAAACAAATTTTCATTTTGGGTGAACTATTCCTTTAAGTATAAACTTGAACCACCAACATTTGACAATAACAAGTTTCCAAATATGCTTTGTCTTAATTTTTTACATTATATCTATTATAATTTCAAACCTAAAAAAACATAATTTTGTGAAAAAGTTTTGCTTGAATAGTGTGTTTGGCCACTTAATGAATTTTTGTTTTCTAATAGTACGAAGTGTCCAAATACTCTTTGTCGCCACTGTATGTAATTCAGTTTCATGTCAGTTTAAGAGATAATTGTGAATATTTTCACGTTCGTTTTGATTTTTCCCCGATTACCAGTGCTGCAGAAAACAGGTGATATCTCCCCCCAGAGACGTGTGCCATCCGCTTCACGGCCTCCTGTGACAGGACACATCAGTCAGTGGTGTTATGAAGTCCCTGTGAATATTAATATTAATATTAATAAAGTGGGTCAGTCCTCACGATGGCGGCGGGACTGCTGCAGTTGTAGGCGACCGCATGAACACAGGCCGATCGCTTCACAGATAAACGATCACATATAACCTCCACCGTCTGATCAGGCCTGAAAATAAAATATATGCATTTAATAATCATTATATAACAGTGTGCAAATATTGACCACCCAGTTTTTCAGCTGCCTTGGTTCCAAAGCAGTTCTTCCCATTTATTTCCTCCATGAACATCTACAATGTAGAGTTCTTAGCCAAATTAACTCACTCTATTAATACACTTAAACTGCCCCTATTATGCTATTTTAAAGGCTCATCGTTTTGTTTTGGAGTCTCCTACAATAGGGTTACATGCATCCAAAATAAAAATAAAAACACTTTAACTTTCTCATAATACACATTGCAGCTTATTGGTCAGATGACCCAGTCTGCTGTGATTGGTCTACTCTGCTCTGATTGGTCAGATGACCCAGTCTGCTGTGATTGGTCTACTCTGCTCTGATTGGTCAGATGACCCAGTCTGTTGTGATTGGTCTACTCTGCTCTGATTGGTCAGATGACCCAGTCTGTTGTGATTGGTCTACTCTGCTCTGATTGGTCAGATGACCCAGTCTGCTGTGATTGGTCTACTCTGCTCTGATTGGTCAGATGACCCAGTCTGCTGTGATTGGTCTACTCTGCTCTGATTGGTCAGATGACCCAGTCTGTTGTGATTGGTCTACTCTGCTCTGATTGGTCAGATGACCCAGTCTGCTGTGATTGGTCTACTCTGCTCTGATTGGTCAGATGACCCAGTCTGTTGTGATTGGTCTACTCTGCCCTGATTGGTCAGATGACCCAGTCTGTTGTGATTGGTCTACTCCAGTTATATTTCCACTTGTTATGGCCCAACGGTGAAAAAAAAAGGCTTATGTTATCACTTTGCATCTATTTCTCTATGGAGAAAGTGAAAAGAATTTTTACTTTCATTGCCCTGGTGTTTCACTCTATTTTGCTGGGAGAGGAAATAGACATTGACTGCTATTTTAAAACTTCTTCTCAGATATGACCGATTATAGACCTCAAACTATTTCAGGACAATGGACTGCAAATATGTCTAAAGGTGAAAGGAAATGAAATGACTGCTGGGCTCCAGTTAAGAAAGAGTGATTCATCATAGCAAAACAAGCTCTCACCGATCGGCCAGGATGATGAGCAGCGTGTCCAGCTGTGAGTGTGTCAGTGCCCTCTGTATCGCCTGTAGGAGATCACAGCCTCCACCCGCTCGAAGCTGCATGACCCACGCATAACACTCCCTGAGCCTGAGACGGGACATTAACAAAGAGCCCCCTGCTGCAGACCTTCATTCACAGTCTTTATGTGTAGCAAAACAAAAGTGATAATATAGTTGAATTCGCAAAACACCCAGTGTTAAATTAGCACTTCTCATATGTGTCCACACTTCAGCGTTAAAATAACACAGAAGCAGTGTTGAAGTTAATGAGATGATTGCAATTAATGAAGTGATGATTGAGCATTAGTGACGAACACCGTCTGTTAATAAGCAGAATCACTGAAGGAAAGACGAGCAGAAACACAACAACTACATCTGACTTCCAGCCATTACACATTATTGCACTTATTATTAACCAGTTTGACTTTATTTCTGTCATACATCTACAAAAGGTCTTAAATGTTGATGCTTTATTGAAAATAATAGTTTTGTTTGAAGTCACCATTATGGTGATCAGTGTGTGCTTTGGTTGGTCTATCAGAAGCTTTACTTATAAAAAATTTTTTTTCATAAAGCAGATTTGTTGTGGTAAACAAAACTCAAAAGAAAATGTGGTCATGTGATGTTGTCTATGTACTAATGATATTATAGTCATCATAGTAACCTGATTCATTGAACTCATCCAACATTTAATAACTGATTATATAGGTGACGTTTTATCAATTTTTCATTATAGTAGTCATGTGATGCTACAGCTTGTGCTCCAGCAGTGCTGTTAATCTAAAGGGTTTCAAAAAATAAATAAATCAACAATGGTGAAAATCGAACAAAAAAACGCTTCATGTTGCACTGCATGCTGAGAGTCACCAATCAAAACTCATCCCAGCATGCTTTGTGGCGTGAATTAATAGGTCTATTATTTTCATTAACTCATAATATTGGGTTTAATTTTGCTGTTGTTTTGTGGTTTTGTGATGTTCAGAGTTGATCTGTTTGTCATGTTGAGATCTGTATGCCGATTCGTGATGTCTGTGTATGTCTACATGATGCAGTAGTTACTGTGCACAATGTATTTATGAAATAGTTCAGTTTATAGCTGATGGATCCCAAGCTGTAGAAACACCGGACTACAATCACCAATATTAAAATTACAAATCCATTATAATCAGAGCTTTAGACTCTGAATGACATCAGTGAATAATGTCATGATGATTATGTCATTATCAAAACATGACCTGATCATAGATTCTTTTGCCATAACAGATGTGCTTTACTGTAAACACAAAGTTGCAACAGCCAAATAAAAACTAAAGTTAAAAAGTCAAGAGTCCAACAAAAGCAAACACTGGTCACCATATTGATGACTTAAGACGAAACATTCAATAAAACATCAACATCTAAACCCCAGTTAATTCTCAATAAGAACTTTTGTGGATGAATGCAGAAATAAAGTAAAACATGTAAGTAATAAGTGTAATGTGTAATGGCTGGAAGTCAGTTGTATATCTCATCTCTTTTTTGCTGTTCTTGTTGTTCCTCTTTACTTCAGTGATTCTGCTTGTTAACAACAGGTGTTCATCATTAATGATGCTTGCTGCAATAGTCGGTGTACAGCCGCAACACCGGTTACATCACTTGCCAATCCCCACCATTGTTTAGATTTTTTATAGTAATAAAAATAATTTAGTTCAGTTAAAGAACAGACACTACAGTTAAAAACTGAACGTGTCTGCTCAATGAGCCCAACAAGAGCTCAGATCAGCAGCAGGAGTCAGACTTCACCTCACTCTTGACTGACAAGACCATGAAGGAAGATCTGGTTCCACAGCGAAATGTAAAGGTGCCTATATAAGCCAGTTTGTTGTTGTGTTTTTCAATAAGAATAATAATGAACTCACCATTCAAGCTTTTGCCGCTCCCGAATTAGCGCTATTTTGAAAGCGAAAGTTTTCATTATGAAAGCCTAACTTCCATAGGAATTAATTGAAAACACTCGCTCTGCTCCGCACTGTTGTGAATGCCAGTGTGGCCGTCCACTTTTTACGCTCGCTTTTAAATTAGCGATTTAAAAGCGAGGTGCAAAAGAGGGAGAAACTCCTCCCTCCCGGCAGTGACAGCGGTATTAGCGGTGTTGTCACATGTCGATTAACCGGTGGGAAAATGTCCTCACCATCACATCCTTGTTATCACTAATGCTCAACCATCACTTAATTTTCTAATTAACTTCAACGCTGCTTCAGTGTTATTTTAACACTCTGTTGTGTGGACACATGTACACTGAGGAGTGTTAATTTAACACTGGGGAGTTTGCTGTGTAATGATCTGCCTCCGCAGGCGTCATGGACGAGCTCAGCATGAAAGCTGTACAAAAGGTAGGTATCTTAATTATGCTGCACAATATGTCTTATTTTAGATGTCATATTCTGTATTCAGGCATACATCCTTTGTGGAAACATAGGGCCAGATTTACTAACATCTTGCGTCAGCTCAAACCCTCTTTTGTCGTTAAAAACTAATGTCAGGATTTACTAAAGACACAAAGACACAATCAAAGTGCTCAAAAAGAGCAAGATGAATATGCATCTGCAACTTATTCATATGTAGCCTATGAACTTTTATATCTGCATGAGTCTTTAGTTAGATGCATATAGTAAATATTTTGTTATATGCAATACAGTTAGATGCATATAGTAAATAAAAAGTATAAACTCTAGAATAAAGACATCTGTGTTTCTTACAACTATGGCTAAACAAATGCTGTGAAGTTACTCTGAATGATGATCAGCGCCTAAAATATTGCCTGTTCCAAGATAGTGGATGTGTTGACGTGTGGATATCTACAATTACACCTCACTACAATTAGCAACACACGCTAATGTAAACTATTTAAATACACTGTAAGGTCAGTCTCCCTATTTGTGTTGAGTTGCTGCGTGTGTGAGTGTTTCAAATGAGCCAAATGAGGCTCTGTTTCAGTTTGGCTGTCGCTCATTTAATTATCATCACCATGTTTCAAATACGAACGTCTTGAAGAATGATTCATTTTGAATGACGAGAGGCCAAAATCAGTTTTAATTTGTGTCAGAACCGTGGCCTTTATCCTCTTCTCTCATTATCTCATCTACCCGTTCTCTCTCTTGTCCTCGCATCCCCTCCTCTCTAGTGATTTCTTGGCATCTAATACAAGTACAAACTGTTCTCACATGTCCCCACTCATCCCTCATGACAACCTAAAATAAAACAAGGAGTCACTCTAAACAGAAACTAATTAAAATAATGGCCAGGCAGAGCTTACAGGATCACTGCCCGTATGAATCACGAAAATAACACTATGCAAATGAGACAAACAGATAATATTCCCACAAACAGTCTCACTCACCTCAGTGGGCTGATATCTAGGGGTTTGTCCCAAAGGCTGCTGACCTCCGAGCCGTAGGACAGTAGATACAGTTGCTTTTTGAAGCAAAGTTGCTCCTCAATGAGAGTCTTTGATGGTGTAACATGAGCAAGTAAGAAGAAAAACCACAAAAATGAGCCATGCAATTGATTCAATTAGCAAAATAAAGTATGAAGCGTATTGGGACCCTACTAAGAGCTCTCGCTGTAGATCTGCTAGTCTCTCTGTAGAGGCGTTGAAGTCAGATGTGTCGACAAGCACCCCGACTCGGGATCCGTTCACCACCCCAAACACCTGACAGACCAAACCAACACTGGTACCAAAGCTGAACCAGACTCATGCAGTGAACAGATCTCAGAGATCCAGGTTACCTTTCTGTTTCCTTGACTGAGCCACTTCATGCGGTCGTGGTACATCTCAATGGCACTACAAAAAAAAACAGATCAAAACATCTGAATTTAACACTACTGAAGCCATCAACCATCAGATCCAGGCTATTTGCAAACAGCAGAATGTTATTTGCACTAAGTGTAGATAGTAGTTGCGATTTATTTTATATGTACCTCAGTGTATTTTAGTACATAATAAAACAGTGCAATACTAACAATGTAGGCCTATTATTTATATGATTGTGTTTATTAAAATGCTGCCTAAAGCCCTCCCCTACACAGTCATACAGGTTTTGGACCAACTTGAGGGTGAGTGAATGATAACTGGATTTTTTATTTTTGTGTGAACTATCCCTTTAATGCCTCCCAGCACCGATCCAGTTATCAGACAGGTGTCTTTTGCCATTTTTGGTTACAAAAGTGGGCGGAGTTAGAGTAAATAGCCTCTGCCAACAATTTGCACTTGGCATAAATAGACACTCTGTTCATATTAATATTTGGGTTTTCAGGTTAATTTAGTTTATTATATATATATATATATATATATATATAAACAATGTGTTATATAAAATTAACACATTTAATCATAACCCTTGATTTATCAATTTTGTAATAAAACTAATAATATATTGACTTCCTTAGTCACTTTCTGTCAATGAAATGCTTCACTTGTCTGTTTGCCCCCATAAAACAATTGTTACATTATTTAAGCTGTATCATATATTGTAATGTATTTTCTCATATAATATAATTAATTCCACATTTTGATAGGGCAATATAGCATGTACTGTATTCAGAGAATGATAGAGCATCATCATGGCGACTGTAAACATGTAGTGGAGATCATTCTCACATGTAAAGCTGCTCCTCAAAGTCCTCCAGTGACTCACTGCTGATGTGCATCTGTTTGCTTAGCCCGTCTCCTCTTGCAGATCTGAGAGAGAGAGAGAGAGAGAGAACAATTTAAGGTTTGAAAGAATTTTTTTTTTTTACAAAGAACATCTCGGTCATATTTCACAAAAAAAAAGTTGTTTGGAATAAAGAAAATGCTGCCTATTTTTAGGACCCATATAATATTTTTATATTGTGATTTTTTTGGCTCCCAAGTTTTTACACATGAAAACATTAGAGCATGAATGACCCCCTATATAAGACTTAAGTACCAAAGTACATATTTATATGTAATTTCATAATTGTCGCGTTCAGGACGAGGAAGAAAACAAAGATATTCTCGAAACTGAATTTGCAGCACAAAACAAAAGAGTACTCAGTCACCGGAGCAGTGTGCTAGAGCACAGTTAACAACACCAGACAATGAGCAAACTGAACTGAGTGCAATATATACAGAGTGAACAAGAATCCGGGGCACGTTCAAGATCACAACGGTGCGCAACGTTTTGCTACGGTTTCCGGTTTGAACGTCATGTTTCCTGGAAACGGTGTGCACCGGTATGCAACGGGGTTTGAGATGCGTTTTCTCTTGTTTGGTGGACGTGTCAGAACTGCAGTCCAATCAGCAGCAACATGTATATACAACACGCGGTATTAAAGTGAACGCGCACAATGGAAGTCATTTACAAATGTGTTTGATACGCAACAACTGAGGATATTAGAAGACGTTTGTCGTAAATTTTATTGTAAAAATATAGGATATCAACATGATGTAATTGTTTATATTTTTAGCTTCATTGCAAGTGTATGACATTTGGTAGGCTAAAGTGCTTTTCCTAAAAATGAGAAAGAAAATACAGGGTATTAATAAAACAGTATGAACAACAAATAAAGTCAGTATGTGAGGCTAAATAGATGTGTTTTAGTCTTTATTAGGTAAGATGTGTGCTTCCATTTCAGTTTCCACAAATCCCTTCACTTGATTGGGATGTTCTCTTGTGTTCTGGGCGGCAAGTGCAGTAACTGTAACATCGGGCATATTTTGTAGTAGGCTATTAAACACATATTTATTATACTGACTTCATCATGCTCCGAAAATTCTTCACAAAGAACACAAAAAGCCTTCTCAGCTGCCGTAGTTGCAACTCTTGTGTCATCACAACAGTGCGTTCAACGCGTCACCGTTTCTGTTTAAAAAACGTTCTGCAACGTTTTGTCGGGGCTGAACGCAGCCCAGGTGTGTGATATCAATGAGTAGCCATGACAACCAATGAAAACATTTGGTAACCAAGAAACACGGGAAAAAATGAGAAATGTTTGTGAAAATCAACATCTGAACATGGCTGAAGTTTACTGACAAGAATATATGGTAATAATAATAATAATATATTCTATATTGCACATTTGTAATGATAAAGTTGCAATTTAGTACATTTAAAATCAACCATTTAAAGGCCCACTGAAGTGCCTTGAAACAAGCAGCATTATTCAATGTGTTGATGTCATAGACTGTAAAAAAGATGGACGACGCCCCCTCGCTCTCTTCCATTGGTGAGAAGTGAAGCCGCCAATGTCCCGATACGGCGCTGATATTTTGGGACTTGAGTCTGCGCAGTAGAGATCTCGGGGCCAGACCTGCGCAGTAGCGATCTCGGGGCCAGACCTGCGCAGTAGCGATCTCGGGGCCAGACCTGCGCAGTAGCGATCTCGGGGCCAGACCGGCACAGTAGCGATCTCGGGACCAGACCTGCGCAGTAGCGATCTCGGGACCAGACCTGCGCAGTGGCGATCTCGGGACCAGACCGGCACAGTAGTGATCTCGGGACCAGACCGGCGCAGTAGTGATCTCGGGGCCAGACCGGCGCAGTAGGGATCTCGGGACCAGACCTGCGCAGTAGCGATCTCGGGACCAGACCTGCGCAGTAGCGATCTCGGGGCCAGACCGGCGCAGTAGTGATCTCGGGACCAGACCCCGCACAGTAGTGATCTCGAGACCAGACCTGCGCAGTAGCGATCTCGGGGCCAGACCTGCGCAGTAGCGATCTCGGGGCCAGACCTGCGCAGTAGCGATCTCGGGACCAGACCTGCGCAGTAGCGATCTCGGGACCAGACCTGCGCAGTGGCGATCTCGGGGCCAGACCTGCGCAGTGGCGATCTCGGGGCCAGACCTGCGCAGTAGCGATCTCGGGACCAGACCTGCGCAGTAGCGATCTCGGGACCAGACCGGCACAGTAGCGATCTCGGGACCAGACCTGCGCAGTAGTGATCTCGGGACCAGACCGGCACAGTAGTGATCTCGGGACCAGACCGGCGCAGTAGTGATCTCGGGGCCAGACCGGCGCAGTAGGGATCTCGGGACCAGACCTGCGCAGTAGCGATCTCGGGGCCAGACCGGCGCAGTAGCGATCTCGGGGCCAGACCTGCGCAGTAGCGATCTCGGGGCCAGACCTGCGCAGTAGCGATCTCGGGACCAGACCCCGCACAGTAGTGATCTCGAGACCAGACCTGCGCAGTAGCGATCTCGGGGCCAGACCGGCGCAGTAGCGATCTCGGGGCCAGACCTGCGCAGTAGCGATCTCGGGGCCAGACCTGCGCAGTAGCGATCTCGGGACCAGACCTGCGCAGTAGCGATCTCGGGACCAGACCTGCGCAGTAGCGATCTCGGGACCAGACCTGCGCAGTAGCGATCTCGGGACCAGACCTGCGCAGTAGCGATCTCGGGACCAGACCTGCGCAGTAGAGATCTCGGGACCAGACCTGCGCAGTAGCGATCTCGGGACCAGACCTGCGCAGTAGCGATCTCGGGACCAGACCTGCGCAGTAGAGATCTCGGGACCAGACCTGCGCAGTAGCGATCTCGGGACCAGACCTGCGCAGTAGCGATCTCGGGACCAGACCTGCGCAGTAGAGATCTCGGGACCAGACCTGCGCAGTAGAGATCTCGGGACCAGACCTGCGCAGTAGCGATCTCGGGACCAGACCTGCGCAGTAGAGATCTCGGGACCAGACCTGCGCAGTGGCGATCTCGGGACCAGACCTGCGCAGTGGCGATCTCGGGACCAGACCTGCGCAGTAGCGATCTCGGGACCAGACCTGCGCAGTGGCGATCTCGGGACCAGACCTGCGCAGTAGAGATCTCGGGACCAGACCTGCGCAGTAGCGATCTCGGGACCAGACCTGCGCAGTAGCGATCTCGGGACCAGACCTGCGCAGTAGAGATCTCGGGACCAGACCTGCGCAGTTGAGATCTCGGGACCAGACCTGCGCAGTAGCGATCTCGGGACCAGACCTGCGCAGTGGCGATCTCGGGACCAGACCTGCGCAGTGGCGATCTCGGGACCAGACCTGCGCAGTGGCGATCTCGGGACCAGACCTGCGCAGTGGCAATCTCGGGACCAGACCTGCGCAGTGGCGATCTCGGGACCAGACCTGCGCAGTGGCGATCTCGGGACCAGACCGGCGCAGTGGCGATCTCGGGACCAGACCGGCGCAGTAGCGATCTCGGGACCAGACCTGCGCAGTAGCGATCTCGGGACCAGACCGGCGCAGTAGCGATCTCGGGACCAGACCGGCGCAGTAGCGATCTCGGGACCAGACCGGCGCAGTAGCGATCTCGGGACCAGACCTGCGCAGTAGCGATCTCGGGACCAGACCTGCGCAGTGGCGATCTCGGGACCAGACCTGCGCAGTGGCGATCTCGGGACCAGACCTGCGCAGTGGCGATCTCGGGACCAGACCTGCGCAGTAGCGATCTCGGGACCAGACCTGCGCAGTGGCGATCTCGGGACCAGACCTGCGCAGTGGCGATCTCGGGACCAGACCTGCGCAGTGGCGATCTCGGGACCAGACCTGCGCAGTGGCGATCTCGGGACCAGACCTGCGCAGTGGCGATCTCGGGACCAGACCTGCGCAGTGGCGATCTCGGGACCAGACCTGCGCAGTGGCGATCTCGGCTCGGGACCAGACCTGCGCAGTAGTGAGCAGGAAGTAAAGCCGCGAAAACAACGCGCCGCCCTCACTCTCCCAGCACTTTTTTTAAGTGGCCGATATCTGCTTCGTTTCTCCGTTCTGCTTCAGTTTTGATGTCTGCTGATTGCAGTACGACAAGAGGCTTGTTAAAATAAAGTAAATACAATCTCCTCAGTCCAGCGAAGATCCCCAAAAAAAGTCGGTTGGTGCTTCAGTGACATCTTTCAATCACAGCTGTCAATCATGACGTTACACCACCGTTTTTATATATCACGTAACTAGCTAAAAACAAACTTATTTTAAAAACAGACACTTAATTGAATTTGCATCAGCATGATAAAAACGACAGCAAATGACAGAAACCACATCTGGAAAAAAGATATTTGAAATGTAATTTAATTGTTTAGTTGGTCTCTCGTCCCATTGAATAACACGGGAAGGCGGGGTTTATGACCTATACTAGGACCAGTTGTCTGGTTTGTGCTCTGTGCTGTCGTGTCTCTGTGGCGGTTATGTAAAAACCAGACTTCTTTCGCCCCGATGAAAAGCATATTTAAAATCAAGGATGTGCTTTTATTATGTTAGTCAACACATCAAAAATAAGTGTGCATTTAAAGGATTATTAAAACATGATGATTTAAAACATACTTTAATGTTTTATTTAATTTTTTTATTTGACTATTGCAGTGCACTTTTTTAAAAGTGTACTTAAGTGTGTTAAATCATAAAAAGTGTACTCTCTTTAAGTACACTTAATTGCATGAATATTATATCATATGCAAGTAAAGTATACTTTTTTATACTGTTTTTAAATGCACATTCAATTCTAGGGCTGGGCGATATATCGCATCACATTGTTATGCGCATCTCGTCAGTAAAGCCGGTTCCTTGATTAGTAGTAAATCGCCATCACCTGCTTTCAGATGGAGCGGCATTTACTACAAAGAGCCGTAGTTAACTGACAAGCTGAGCCAAATCGCGTTAAAATCGAGGACGTATCGCCAGCGATAATTAATGCGATATGGCTCAGCTTGTCAGTTAACTACGGCTCTTTGTACACAGCAAAAACTCCAGTGTTAAATTAACACTCCTGGGAGTGTATATGAGTCCACACTCAAGAGTGTTAAAGTTAATGAGATAATTAAGTGATTAATTGAGTGATGATTGAGCATTATTGAAGACACCTAAAGCAGAATCACTGAAGGAGAAAATCTAAAATTGTAAGCCACCGTTATGTCGATCATTGTTTGCTTTAGTTGGGCTCTTGACCCTTATATTATTAACTTTAGATTTTGTTTGGCTGTTGTATCAGAGTTATAACTGCCAGATGAACAAAGAAAATGGTGTTGGTTATACTATGACGCATGATGGGATGCCATTAATGAGTTGTGATTGGTGGCAGCCACTGCAACATGGATTATTATTGTCACCATTGTTGAGATTCACAGTCTGATTATTGATGTCTGGGTTTCTAAATAAATTCATTTGAAAGTGTTTTGATCAGAACAATTTTTATTAAATATTTTGGATTATAAGAAAAATACTAATAATCATATGCTGTAGAATCACAAAGCTGTTGCTAACAAGTTAAACCAAATCATCTCAATTAGTTTCACTTTTCAAATCACAGTATGCTTATGCCAAAACATAACCAACACTATCAGATCACACTTTCCTTTGTTCATTTGACTGTTATAAATCAATAACAGCAGACAAACATAATTTAAAGTGAAAGTATAAGGATCAAGAGTCCAACTAAAGCAAACACTGATCGCCATAACGGTGGCTTACAATTTGTGATTTTCTCCTTCAGTGATTCTGCTTGTTATCATCAGGTGTCTTCAATAATGCTCAATCATCACTAAAATAATCACTTAATTATCTCATTACGTTTAACACTCTTGAGTGTTAATTTAACACTCATATCTGCATCATATCTTCCATCTGAAAGCAGGTGAAGGTGATTTACTACTAATCAAGGAACCGGCTTTACTGACGAGATGCGCATAACAATGTCATGAGATATATCGCCCAGCCCTATTCAATTCAACTAAGCGCACTTCTTTTTCACAAGGTTATGCTTTTCTCACTGTAAACTCACTCACACGAATTACTACCTTAAACTCAAATAATGGTGTGTTTGTTATCTGTGTTAGTGATGTGTGTCAGATCTGAAAGGATGGTTTATATTTCCATAAGAATAAGCAGAGGATTTTGAGCTGGCATCATGTATCACTCATGTCTCCTTGTGTTGAGAACAGCAGGTAATTACAATTCTTCCAGCTGGTTTCTGAGACCCGGACGGCTTCGAAACGATTGCTGAACCGATATTGTGTGGGGAATTTCTTGTTGATGGCATTACCAGTGCCAAAAAAATGTATAATCTGTGATCTGTTCACAATCGGGCACGATTTACACTTACAGTCAAACCAAGATTTATTCAGACACCTTCTACATTTCTCACATTATCACAGTTTATTCACTATAAGTGGTAATAAAATATGCCAAGAACTCAGACTTATTAAATCAGTGTATATGTCAGTGGTTTTGTCCGTCCTTCTGTTAGACTCACAGATTAATTATGTTGAATATCTGTCAGCTGTTAAATTTAACTACACAATTAGATAATACCAGTTTAGATCAAACTATTACCAAGCAATGCTTCATTCTGTTCAGTCTGTGTGTAAAAAGAGCATTAGCAATTAAAGAAAAAAGCTCAAATCAGCTCAAAGTGTCTGAATAATATTTGGTCATAAATTTTAATAAATGTTACTGGTAGTCACTGTATGAAGACTTTTTGTGTATAATAAGTCACAGTTTACTTAATTTTGCTCTCCTCACTCACATAATGAACTATAGTGTCCTGCACACACTAGTAGAAAAAATATCACAAATGATATCTGGTGTCTGAATCATTTTTGGTTTGACCGTATCTTAGCTTTGTTCGTTACAACAGGAGCGTTGCAGGTTGTTTGGGCCACATCAGTGTAGTGTGTGTGTGTGTGTGTGTGTGTGTGTGTAGTGTGTACACAGGGTGTGTAAGAGTCAGTAAACTCACACAGGACGAGTGTTGCAGAGAGAGACGGGGCGAGAGAGAGTCAGTCCACAGTTCTCCAGCCATCGCTCTGAGCTCTCGTACACTTCACTGCGATCCTGCAACAACAACAGCTTCACTTCATACACCAGTGATGCGTACAATGCAGAGATTAATAATAAAGAAGTCACCAGTACATCTGAAGTTTGGGTTTGTCTGAAGATGGTGGACTGGTCACTCGTCTCCATGCGGGACATCTCTTTATAATCTGCACAGATGAACATATAAACTGGATCTGTTGTGTGCGTTCACCACTCGAGGCGTCCCGTCTTCTTCTGCTCCACACGGATGACAGGAACGTCCCGATGCCACCGGTTCTCTGTGGATCAATACCAGTGTATAGGCCTAATAAAACACGGATTAACTCTTTGAGGACTGATCTCTAACAACGGCTTAGTTCACTTGTCTAATGTTACAAAATATTTCTATTTCAAATAAAAGCTGTTTTATGCACTTTCATCGAAGAATCCTAGAAAAGTAATGTTTTCTTCAGCAGCAAATCATCATATTAGAATGATTTCTGAAGGATCATATGACACTGAAGACTGGAGTAATAATGCTAAAAAAAAATCTGCTTTTGACCACAGGAATAAATTACATTCTAAAATATAAAAAAACAGTTATTTAGAATTTTAATAATTCACACTTTTACTGTAGGTTTGAGCAAATAAATGCAGCCCCAACAACCCACATTAACTAAATCTAACAGACCCCAAACGTTTGAACAATATTGTGTTTGTTCTTATATTTGGTACTTTTATGTTTTTTTTAAGTGCCTTGAGTAGCCTACTGGTTGTAAGCATAATACAAGGTAAACTTATATTAGTATTATTGTTGTTATTAGTATTAGTAACAGTTTTATCAAGAAGCTAATATATCCATCTCATGCATTTTAATAGGCCTATGTGTTAATTAAATAAATAAAGTTTCTGAAAGGAGACTCTACATTCCTTTCTTGTGATATTACCGTAGCAACGACCCAAGTATGCAGTAGCCTAACTATTGTATTCTGCAGGAAACAGCGATTATCATGGTGAGGTGTTGCGAGGTTATCAATAATGTTTACCTTCACGTGATGGTGTTTTTTCTGAAGCTCGCGCGCGTACAGTAGCCTATTATTAATATGATCCTCGCGCAGAAATCAGTAAACGTCCTTGAGCGGCTCAAACTCATCAGTGACAGACAGTTGCTGTGTTAGGCGTCTCCATAGCAACACACTGCAGCTCACTGCAACTCTCCATGCCTAGTTTGCTAATAATTAAAACTCCAGCGCTTCATGCTGAGAACAGGCGAACTGTAGGCTACACGTTATCTGACAAAACACGAGAAGTACTCATGTAACGTTAGACATTTAAACGGATCATGGATGGCACTTTTCACTGGAGCCAGTGACCCAGACTGATGTACAGTTCGCGAACGAGTCATTCTTTTGAACCGGTTCTTTTTATTGAACTGGCTGAACCAGTTCACCAAGTTTGATAGTACGCTTATGTAAAACATCCGCGTTATTATTGGGTGCTTTAATAATATAATTGCGTATATGTGACATCATTGTGTGATTATGTACACAAATTAACTCTATAGTTTTCTTTTTTTCTCTCATTGGTTGCTAGGATGCTGTGGGTGGTTGATACGGTGTTTCTATGAGGTTGCTAGGGTGTTCATATTTAGTTATTAACATCAATTTAAACTAGAACCCCTGGTATATAACACAATATAGTATATGTGGGATGACCCATGTGTTAAATTAGACCAGGACCTGTCAGCCAACCTGATGTGAGGAAACAGAGTGCCCTTTTTTACATTGCATTCTCACATTTCAATGTCCCAAACTTGCAAAAGTGCAAAAATGATGTCAGCAATCTCATCCATTTGATGGCAGTTCCTAAGAATATGATTTTTTTTTTAAAATAGGTTTGACTTAAATGTTACAAACTAAAAAACCAGGTCCATGAGCAAAGGGAGTCTGCAGTGAAAAGCTCAAAAAGGGTAGCGGGCTGATGTTTTGAATATTGCAAATTCAATGGCTTGTTGCTAGGCAACCATCCATCCCATGCTTACAAAAATTACTCTAAACGCAATTAGCCTCAGACTCTTCATGCAGGCAAAGTTAGCTGAATTTCCACCATAGGGACAGAAAGTAGAGCTGGAACTGGATTCCCAATAAAGCAAAGCTCAGTTGAACAAGCAGTCGACCTTCTTTTATGCCTTTTATTGTATACAGTGAGATACTGAAACAAAGAGTAGCAGAGAAAACAGTTGTCTTGGCCAGTAACATGAATATGTTAACAGTAACTGTGCACGAGGACTGCTAACATCCTTTGATAGATAATACTGTTACTCATACATTTGTTTCCTTCCCTTTAGAAATCATAAATAGCTTTTCCTTACCCTATATGTCATTGATGTTCATTACCCCATACTTTTTTTTTTTTTTCATTTTATGATGGGTTTCCAAAAACATCCCGAGCAGAAGCAGTCTTTAGCGCAGAGGTGATGTCGTCCACCATTGTTCTCGCAGTTCACATTAATTTAGGTCCCAGTGCGATACGTCTTTTGCCAAAAGCAATTGTACACATCTTGCCTGAAATGCAGGTGGGAGTTTATCTTATAAACATTTTTATCAATTCTTCAATCCAAGAGTTTAAGTTCTTACCCCATATATTTACGAGAATCGTCTAAAATTGGAATAAATATATCTCATCTGTTTACCATCCCTATAATGAATATGAATGTTTCCAAGGAAAGTGCAGTCTTTCGAAGCATTAATGAAATTAATTTAGTAAAGAATGTAAAGGCGACTGTGAGCATATGACCTTCCAATAAATGGATTGAACAGAAAAGCACATTAAAATAAAACCGAAACACAAACTAAAGAGGAGAATTCATAAAAAACAAACAAAAAAACAACTTGTGGGCAAAATGTAACCTTCATATCACACATCCATCATAAATAAAACAGTTCTGATTTCGTTCCACTGTAAAGACACTCTTACACGGTACATTTGCTTTCCAAAAACGGGGAGCGCTTCAAAAACAGAACAAAAAACAGGGTTGATGTAACAAGCAAACATTCTTAAGCTCCTTTTATTCAGTGTCAGATAAATAAATCGCAGCATTTTAATGAAATGTCCGTGATCAAGGCAGAACATAACTTACAGGGCACACATTTTGTCATGGTGAGAAAAAAAGAAAAAAAAAGAAAAAAAAAACACACACAATAATGAGGTAAGGAGATCGTTTTTGTAGTGCTTTACCTACTGAAATGGCTATACCGCACAGTGCTCCTCTGAAACTGAACTCATGCCCTTAGCATTCATACAACAAAAACTGGTTTATGGCACATTAGCAAATCAAACCAAACGAGTAAAGGGCTCTGCAAAATCCAGAGATCAAAACAAAGAAGAGATGAACAGGTATATAGTCAAAGCACAAACACAATCCGCCTGTGACTCGAGCGAGGACAGAGAACCCCGTGGTCGAGCGAGGACAGGCGGGAGTTTATTTTGGTATGATGTCAGATTCAGAGAAGTATCGGAGCAGGTTTAACAGCGAGGCACAGCCTTTCCAGGGTCCTGACCGGCAGTCCTGGAGCGCTTGCCTCGTGTAGTGCCAGAGCAAAAATGTTCTTAATACTGTTCCCTTTTCCCGTTTTCCCTCTTTTGTAACAGTGCAGCGTCCTGGCAAGCTCTTGGGCCGCTAGAGAGAATGTCGGGAGTCCCATTGAGACCCCTAGTGTTGGGCTGAGCGTCCGGCCCAATGTGTCTGTGCCCGCATTCTCCACCATTTTTTTTGTCATTTTCCCGCACAAAGGCAGAGGGCATACATGTGCGTGAACCTCTACGAAACTTAAACGAACCAAAGATAACGGAAGTATATCCCAAAGTAAAGTAGTACTGGAAGCAGCCGCAGTGGATGCACTCAGTCCTTTCCAGATGGGCCTGTGTACTTCAACACCCCAATCCTTTGGGTTGAAACTCAAAGGTGCAACATAAAGACAGCACAGGTTTAACTAAGCACAGGTTGGGCGAAGGGGAGCATGTGGTCGGACGCACTCGTATGTAATGTGTGCAGTAATCGTCTTATTAGTTTTGCAGTTTAATGAGTTATTATATCATATAACACCATCCCCTGTCGTCACCCCTTTTCGATGAGTGCCGTTTCTTTCCGTTTCACATTGAACACCCCAGCTGTCCCAGCTGGGTCCGTCCCCTCAGCCAGGAAGACAGACTTTTCCCGCAAACAGGAGCCCCACTATTGTGAAGAAGATGGAGAGCACGAACAGTACATAAGAGGAGCCCACCACTGTGTTGTTGGGTAATTTGTACGGTTGTCCTCCTACTTCATTGATGTAGAATCCTATTGGGAATATGAGGGCGGCCATACAAAACAAGATCACTGTAAAAGAGAAAAAAGCACGCGTTATTATCAGGACAAAAAGAATAATTTACACAACTACAATAATTAGGACAAATTAAGGTGGGGTGGTTAAGAAAGCAGCAATTACAGGGAAATACAACAATGGCTGAAAAATACTATTTTTTCCCCCCTTAGAATAAGAGAATTATACATTTAGGAAAAACTGCGCGCCAGAATACAGTTCTCTTTCGCGCTTGAACGAACAATAACACACACAATTATGCCAAACTATCGTTTTGTCGAGTATCTTCATAACATAAGAGCAGTCTTATGATGGACGTAAAGAGTTGTGAGAGAATGAGGCGCGTGTGAGATCCGCGTCTCTGTCAACAGCAGCTGCTCTTAAAGGGCCAGCAGCCAATAATGCTCTGTCAGTAAAGTTAATCACAGAACAAAGGGGACAGAGAAAATTACTTGGTCGGTGCTCTTGACTAAATAACTTTTGTAGCTTTAATAAGGATTACGGCCTAGTCTATATATAATTTATAATCTATGCAAACTGTTTGATAACTTTATTCAATTTCTGTATGTCCTACCTGTTAGACAGGAAGGGCACAGGTAAATATGACATTTATTATGGGTTTATGTGAGGATTGTTTGAAGTTAACTTAAATTAAAAGCTGTTATATTTTTTGAAGCCTAAAATGTTTCAAAAAAATTGATAGCTTTCACTTGGAATCACTGTAATGTTGGATGGCTATAATTAATGTAATTTTTATCCAGACATCAATGGTTTATTGATCATTAAACGTGTTATTAATCATTTAGTTGTTGTTGGTAGTTTGAGTGGAGAAATACACATTAATACACAGAAGTATCACTAATCTGTGTGTGCATTTTGCTTTAGAACCAAGTAAGTTGACTCATGAAACCATTTGTTTATTATATCGCAATCGCACATCGCAATAGCAATATTTACCTCAATAATCGCAATATGACATTTTTCCCAAATCGTGCAGCCCTAGAATGTATTTTTGTATTTAGCCTTCAAGTTTCCTAAAGATTCAATCCTTTCATGTTCCCTTCTGTGTTTCATGAATTGGAAGTGTGAGAACATTAAGAAAGTTAATCGTTTCTGATTTCATCTTCAATAGAAAAAATTTTAGTTGGTGCGTTCGGTACTTGTTATTTTCCATGAATTAGTTCCAATCGACAACTTCAATTAATTGATTTAGAATTTCATTATGGCATTTGTTAATTTAAAAAAAAAAAAAAGATATAGTATTAATTCCTGCATTACACAGCACACGCATCTGTCAGAGCACGACAGGCCACGGCGTGGTAAAGACTTTTATAAATAAAAGACATTTATAATTATAAAGCATTCTCATGTTTCTCTTCCATATGTGTTTGTCCTAAGACATGGGTTATTCACTTCTGTAAAGCGACGAGACTGGCTAAAGGTTTCTGAGCACAGCACAGACGTGGCTAATCAATATTAAAAAAAATTATCATTGATTCATGAAAGATTTTATGGATTAGTTGTTGCAGCAGTCCTACTTTAATAGTAGATCAACAAAAGTCCATTTTATATCTTTTTTGAGGTTTGATTTGAAGATAAGTTTTTTTTTTACTAAAATCCAGAGACAAATATCTAGTTAAGCACAACACCATGTACTAATTAGGTGGTATACTACGAGTTTCTAACAAACAATTTGTCTCTCCACACTGAATAAAAATGCTGAGATATGTGATATTGTGACATGAAAACTCACATTTGTACTGTTTGTGGCTGATGCCCTCCCCAAAAGTGGCACCATGAATGATAAACTGGGGCTGGGTGATAAACCAGATAATTTCAAGATCACGATAAAATTGATGGTGATCACAATGATAAGCTCTGGACATTTTTACCTGATATGAATTACCATACAAGTCTATCACACAGCAGAAATAAACACAGCAGCAGTCAGTGTACGGGAGCTGGCGAGGGGAACGACAGCGAAACTGAACCCTCCAAAAAAAAAAAAAAAACTACATGCATTATATGGAACTGGCTCGGGTTTCTTAAAAAAAAAGAAAAAAAAGAAAAAGAAAAATGAAGCACAGGTCAAGGGCCAGTTATTAAAACCATAACATGTTTTTGCTGTTAAAAAACGAAGGTCGGTAAAAAACAACAAAAAAACCCCTGCAAGCTCTTGAGACAAAAGTTAGTCTTTTGTCAAGATCTTTTTTAAAGGTTGAAGTTTTTAACTTGAGCACCGTGACTCAAACATAACCATCTAGCTTGTTTACATAGAAACACAATGGAAAAGTAGCGCAGTGAAATGGAAAACCGTGTTCTGTGTGAACCGGGCCAGATGGTGTGCAAAATATGTCGTCAGTCTGTTCCAACCAAGACGGGAAACACAACAAACCTCTTCCATCCCAGCGACAACACAGAGCACGAAAACGCAGCCCCTTTTTAATCTCTGTGGCATAATAACTTTACATTTTGCACTTTTTAACTAAAATTTCTACCTCAAACATTTCAGATGTAAAACCAGTGCATTTGTTTTCTTTTTTCTTACCTCTACACTATTTAAGGAAGTTAAAAGGCAACCAATCTCCTTTTGTTTTAAGGCAGAAAAAGCATGTTTGCATTATGTTATTCTATTTAAAAAAAAAACAAACAAAAAAAAACTATATAGTAAAATGTAATTAATGAACCCTCTGTTCAACTATGCAAAACTATTTTGTTTTGCATATCGTCCAGCCCTATGATGAACCCTGCCTAAACTATTAACCTTATGGATGCTCGACCCCTGATTATAATTGCAGAGAAAAAAAAAACAAGTGTACAACAGCGAAGCCCTGGAATGTCTATTCCCAATCATTAACCCTTTAAACCCTCTGGCCCGTCACGTTTAAAACTGACCTCCCCCTGACCAGAGGGATGACACCCAACATGGGTTCACGTTAGCCTGACAGAAAGGCTTTTAGCGAGATAAAAACAGACACTGCTAATAGATGCCTTAGTGCAGTCTCAGCTCAATCTTGGTGCTCATATAAGCCAGATAATAGCATCTTTCAGCAGAATGCAGCGCTGCAATTAAACACGACGGCCCTGAGAGAAGAAGTGCACTGATCTGACTGAGGCTGTGCGTGTCAGCATTAAGCCTCTGCCTTTGAACATTTATTGCATAAACCACTTTAGTCGGTCTCGGCTCTTAGATGCACACAAAGGAGTGGGTTAAGGAGATGAATGGTAACTAGGGCTGTGGACAAAAGGTCATGCCCTCAGCAAAGAGTAAAAAAAAAAAAGGCACTTCCTGCTGTGGTAAATGCCAGACTACCGTTCTGTTCATGCTGTTAAAAAAAGAATAACATGTTCCATGAAAAGAGGCGAGGTGCTTTTTTGAGCACAATGAAGAAAAAACTAATTGAATGTATAGAGTGGAACTAGAAAAAGGCTTTGGCCCTGACACATTTATGTTGCTAGCAGAGTCTATTTCTGTTGGATGGATCGACGGATACAGAAATACATTTGGATTAACTACAATCTGGTGCTGCAAAGCTGAATGATTCATCATTTATATTCTAAGGGTACATTTACACGACAACGAGGTGCTTAAAACTGTTTTCCACGTGCAGAGACCATTGTCAAAACGATCCCCAATTTAAAACGACAAAAAAAAACCCTGTTGTATTCTGCTCCAGGCCAGTAGATGGCGATGAAAGACTATAGACTGAACACGTAACACGCATGTGCACGACGTCATCGTCTTCGGAGCGTTTTTGTTGTTTACATGGAGACCGCTTTCAAAAACGTCCAATTTGAAACCTGTTTTCCAAAGTTCGCGTTTTCAGGAGCCCAAAGCGCTGTTGTCGTGTAAACCAGGGGTTCCCAACCTTTTTTTGTGCCAGGGACAAGTTTTGCAAATTTTAATGCCTCAATTTTAAGATGCATCGTTAGGATTCGGAACATATCACTGTGTAAAACAGTAACATCCTATTATTTATTTGCATATAATGAACTAGGTGGCAACAAAGGCTACGTATATTGTATGAATACACCAATCTTTTTAAACTTTCAGACCGGTTCACAAAATGTTTTGATTTTTTCTCCCATACAATTAGAAAAAAATACTTCAAAAGCAACTCACACAGCACTCACTCACTAGCAGGTGGCAGTAACGGCAAATTGTATGAAGTCCATTTTACCTGTCAAATCTCTCCAGAACCACTAAAGACAATCACTTCAACAGCAACTTAAAACCAGTGTTTTCACTCACCAACAGGTGACAACAAAGGCTAGTGGTATGAAAATAAGAGCCAGTTTTAACAGTCAGACAGTTTCAGAATACAATAGCAAACACAGTGATTTTAGCCAATCATTTTTAAAAGTATAAAATTAGAGATTAAGCTTTAACCTTTAACAAAAAATACCAGACCAATGAGAACAAAACAATTTTAATGTGAGCATGAACTGCTTATTGATATTACTATATTTGTAGCTGTGCACAAGACAAGCTGTTCTTCCTGGGCATCCATAAAAAACATATGCGCATCTAAAACAAAGCACAAAAAATTCCAAGATACAATAAAACAAAATTTAAAAAGGTCCGCTTCACAAATATGAACGAAAACCAGCTTACAGTCTGATATCCATATCAGTGAGACTAGGGCTGAACGATTATTGAAAATAATCTAATTGCGATTTTTTTTTTTTAATATTGCGATTTAAGTTCTTTACCTCCTGTATTAGTCGACAAAGACAAGCAATAAATCATTGTACAGGATGGGAATCTTTAGGCAGCTCGTGATCCGATCTACTTTTTGATCCGATCTACTTTTTTTCTTATTAATTAATCTTAACACTTAAAATATGTATTTAATTACATGTGTAAATATACATACTTTTAAAAAATATATAAACCAATTACATGTTACGAATTTTAAATAGGCTATATAAACTAAAATAACTTCAAAATATAAAAGCTAGTACATAAAGAGGAACAAAAAAAAAAAACATTACAAGCAATAAACAAAGAGTGCTTTCAGTGTTTAAAAGTAGGCTGTCTGTTTTCCATTCAAGATCTGGAGTGATTTTTCCCCCCTCAATTTAGATACGATAAGCTGCATTCAAACTAATGCACATATCTCTTTTGACATTGTAAATGTGGTTTGTCCTGTTGGTTTAAAATATAACTGACCGTGTTTCTATAAATTTTGCGTCATAAAAGCATTTTGAGATGCAAGTTAGTAGCCTACATTCAACCAAATGAGTCGCTCACAGCCGCATGCACGAGCGCTCTTCACAAAGTGCGCGTAAGTATTTTAAATGCAGCCTTCTCAGAGATTTTCATATTTTTAAGCCAATTGCATTTCAAAAGACATAAATAATGCCTTTGTGGAGCATTTTTAAGGAAGATTCCGGCGGCCAAGACCGCGCACTGCAAGAGTAACATCAAGCAAAGCAGCAAAACCCCCAATGAAGCCCGTGAATGTCCTTGTAATTCGGTTAAACCCCGAACTTTATGAAAGATTATTTTTCGGTGGCGGTGTCGCGCGCGCGTGTGTGTGTGTGTGAGAGAGAGAGAGAAATTAGAAGCAGGCAGAATACGGTTGTTTCTAAAGCACGCGCAGCGTCATCACGCATCTGTGTTTAAAAACTAAGCTCAGACTCAATTCTGAAATTCTCTGAATCGATCCATAATTGTTGGAGAGAGAATCAATAACACAATATCACATACATTAAACATAAACTGTTCTTTCCTGTATGCCAGACCTATATGCGTAGTGTGCCAGATGCTTGATCTGACTGCAGACTGCTTTTCTCTCGTGTCTCACGTGACCAGTAATCGCAGCTTTCACGGTTACAAAAATCGCATTTCATCATATCGCGATATTATCGCAAATGCAAGTAATCGTTCAGCCCTAAGTGAGACCCCTGGGATTGACGGCAGCCACAAGAACAATCATACCGGGGCTTTGAAAAACTGCCTTTAAGAGTTGGGTGTTTGGTGGTTAAGTGCCGCTGAAGTTTTGACGGCTTCATTGCAGAGTTTTTCACCACAAATAACACACAACGGATTTGGCGCCACGTAATTGCCTGTTGTTGTAAATCCATACCTAATGTATGAGGTATCGTATTTACGATTGAAGGTTGACTCTTTTTTTCCTCTCTCTCTCTCGCTATTTTCGAGTTGGTCATCACCTTTCCTTTTACAGGAACTGTCCGCAATGAAATTAGCCATTGAAGTTTGCTGAGGCCCGCTCATCTCTCCACATACTTCTGTCACTTCAGCTGCACCGCGCTTTTTTTGCAGTCCGTTCAGATACTAAGCAATCGCAATGCGCTCAAAGAAACACATTTTAATCTATTTATTGTTTATGTTTTGGATTAAATAACATGACATGTCATAGCACTTAAAAAAGACTATTATCAACAACAACATTATTATTATTCTGGGAATATTTCAAGGCACGGTACTAACGGGTCCGGGGACCGGGGGTTGGGAATCACTGGTGTAAACGAACGGCCAAAACACATAAAAAGTTTTTCATTTTTAGTTGAAAGTGGTGTCGTGTAAACAGCCCCTAAGTGTTAGTTTTGAGCTATACTGTATACAATTAACTCATACGTTTTTTAGAAACGATGCGCACAAATAGAAATTTTACCCAATAGCTAAACTTTTTTTTTTTTTACATTACAGCCAATAACTGATTGAAATAACACTATTCATATTTTTTTTTGCATGTAATATATCATGTACAAAACATTTGTTACAGCATTGATTAATCTTTGTTAATGTTAGTTAATAATAAAATTAATAAAATTGAAATACAGCTGTTCATGTTAGTTCACAGTGCATTAACTAATGTTAACAAATACAACCTTTTATTTTAATAACGTATTAGTAATGTTGAAATTAATAAACGATGAACTATTGTTCATTCTTAGTTCTTGTTAACTAAGGTAGTTAACTAATGAACCTTATTGTAAAGTGTTACCATTGTTTTTACATTACAGCCAATAACTGATTTAAATAATATACTATTTATATATAATTTTGATTGTAATAGATCATACAGACTCGTACACAAAATACTCTCATACAGTACGCCAGTCTTGAAACTCCAAATGACCCAATGTTACATCAACAACCTCAAAGCATGGTATTTTTTTTTCATGTTATGAAGTTATGAAGGCTCTCTCTGTTTTACTTTCTTTTTATTTAATGTTGTCCAGCAGTGCATCCTGGTCTGAGTCTGAGCAGACAGAAGCTGATGTTTACGTCTGCCATACGCTGAGGCCCCAGCCGTGGGCCGGACAGCAGCCGCCGGGCCGCGAGCGTAACCTGGAGGAGCTGGGCGTGGAGCGCGGGACAGCGGGACACAGGGGGCTTGTGTTCCTCACACAAAGACGCTCTTCAGGTTTGGGTGGCGCGAGGCCAGCGGCGGCTTTAGCCCAGACACCTGTGTTAACCCCACCTGGAGCCCAAACACTCATGCAATGAGCTTTAAATGGATTACACACAGGCCCTCCAACACTATATCAGATCTAAAACAAGCTTGTAAAATATTTGCAGGTTATTTTTGCAAGTGCAACTAACATTATAAATGTCTTGATATATTAGATACAGCATTCTAAGGCCACCCCCCCCCCCCCCCCCCCCCCCCCCCCCCCGAATAATGATTTTTCCGATGTACTAGTAGTCGTTTATTTAAGCCATTAGTCGACTAATCACACGTTTTTATTAATTTAATTACTTAAATCTTCACTGGTAGGAATATGACCGAGATGGATGATTGGGGATCGCGATTGGCGATATTAGGGAGTAAAAAAAGCCATATCGTCCCCTTGGAATTATAAGGTTCTATCTGCGTTCTGAGCAGTTTTGAGATATTGAGCTTCAAAGTTTTTGCATTACATAGAGGAAAATGTGTATGGGGAACAAGTTTCTTTCAAACATATAATTAACAGGGACCCTAAATGTACAAAACACGTCACAATGTAAATAAGTTGTCACAGAATAAGAATATGTGAATAACTCAATTTTGACAAAAATGTCAGATAGAACCTTATAATTCCAAGGGGACGAGATATCAATATATCGGCCAATGTTATTTATGTGTATAATACAGTAGCAATATTATAGGACTGTGTACAAACTTTTGACTAATATATATATAAATATATATATAAACAAATTTTTTTTGCTAACGTTAGAGCGAGCGAGCAGCCAAGTTAAGTTGTTACTACTTGCATGTTTCAAAAGATAAGCCATATTTCAGGTAGATGGATGATACTGTTCACGACATACTGTTAACGATCCGTCCCTGGCGGACTGCGTGAATTAGCCGACTAATACAGTATTGGTCAACTTCTTGAACTTCAACAATTGGCCTCTTCTCGTCCACTCATGTTTGGTCGACTATTAGGGGGCGGCCCTGTTTACTATTTTTGTAACACTGAAATCATATAAGTTGTTTTGTCATTATGTAAATACAGGTTAGATTTTACTACTTTGTTTTGAGCAGAAATGCCAATTGTTTTGCCAATTGTTTGCCAATTGTTTTGTGTCCATGAGTGCTGCTGACGTGAAAAACTGAGTGTTTATTATTTTTTTCCATCTCTAATTGAATGGTTTCAAAGAAACCATGGCTGGGAATATTGGGAATATGTGCTCAATATCACTCCACATCCTGTTTGTCTTTAAAATCCCTTTAAAATATCAACAGTCAAGTTCCTTCTTTCAGGAAGTGACATTATTTTTTGGTGGGAACTGTTGATTTCTCAGGTTTTGTGGAATTAGTTGGTTTGTCTCACTTTAAAATCGATGAAATTAAAGAAATATCAGCATTATAAACACTCATGTTTTCCCTACATCGAGGAAAAAACAACCAAAAAAAAACACCTATCTGGAGAGTTTAACCGTGAGCACCATTAAAACCGCCAGTCTTCAAAAGTGACCCCGATGGAGGAGGTTATGATCCAAGCCTGCGGAGCTGTTCTAGTTAAGGAGCTGTTGCTCTTTTAAACGCCGTAACTACCGCCCACACACACACACACACACACACACACACACACATACACACAGCGATAGAAAAAGACAAGTGACTCACCGAGGTTCAGAGACGGTAAGCGGAGCCTGGACAATTGGGACTATTTCTTTCCTGTTACCATGGCAACCATGCCACATGCGAATCTCGGCGAAAACGACGTTCAACAGCATCTCTCTGCCAAAGACCGTTTCATAATCACACTGTACTCGGCTATTGTGACACACTAGAGAGCCGATTATACATTTTGGGCTTTTGATTGCACAACTGAGATAATCAGGAGCTAATCTGAAGATTTGTGGCCAATAGGGTGTATGTCGAACGTCACATGGCCAAAGCGGAAACCTGGTCTCATCAAGTCCGCTTGTCAGAGAAAGTGTTAAGGCCGTCCTTAAAAATATTCTTGTTTGCCGTAACCCGACCGACCCAGTCAATTTAGGACCGACCCAATTATTATAATTTTTTTTCCCTTTTAGTCCGACCGACTTGCCGGTTGTAAACTTCGACCGTTTTTTTTTTTTTAACTCTTCAAGCAACTACAAATGCAATAAAATAATTTTAGTTATATTTTAGTAAGTATTGTGAATATAAATTGCCTAGGCCTACATATAAACGTAGGTTACGTTCTTTCTTTTAATTAAAAACCCGCGGCGCGTCATCATTCCACCCCTAGTTAGAATATGTATAACTCAATGTTTTAACTAATTGAAAAAGCTGGATAATCGTTCCAAACGTACTGATTAGTAGGTGGAATAATCGTCGATTAGTCGATTCATCGTTCTAATAATCGTTAGATGAATCGATTATCAAAATAATCGTTTGTTGCAGCCCTAGTGTCACATGATCCTTCAGAAATCATTCTAATATGATGATTTGATGCTCAAGAAACATTTATGATTATTATCAGTGTTGAAAACAGTTTTTTACATTTTTATTTCATGATGCTATGATGAATAGAAACTAAAAAAGAACAGCATTTATCTGAAATCTAAAGCTTTTGTAACATTAAACTCTACCCTTCAAAAGTTTGGGGTCAGTAAGAATTTAAATTTTATTTTGGGGGGAAAGAAATATAATAAATCAATACTTTTATTCATCAAGGATGAGTTAAACTGATCAAAAGTTACAGTAAAGACATTTATAATGTTAGAAAATATTCTATTTTAAATAAACGCTGTTCTTTTGAACTTTCTATTCATCAAAGAATTTTGAAAAAAAAAAATTGTACACAACTATAATAATGAATGTTTTTTGAAGGATCATGTGACACTGAAGACTGGAGTAATGATGATGATAAATTCAGCTTTGATCACAGGAATAAATTACACTTCACTGTATATTCACATAGAACTGTTAGAACATAACGCTGTTTTAAATTGTAATAATATTTCACAATATTACTGTTTTTTTTGTATTTTTTATCAAATAATTGCAGCCTTGGTGAGCAGAAGAGACTTCTTTTAAAAACATAAAAAATCTTACCGATCTAAAACTTTTGCACAGTACTGTATATATATATATATATATATGAAGAGTTCAGATGCAAAAGCCTCTAAGTGCCATCTGAAATTTTCTTCTAGAATGATCATTTTTATCAAGCTCGTATATTTAAATTCAGTAATTTCACTTAAATGGCTATGAAAATGACCTATTAATTGTCATTTAAGTGAAATTATTGAACTTAAATATACAATCTTGATAAAAATGTTCATTCTAGAAGAAAATTTCAGATGGCACTTAGAGGCTTTTGCATCTGAACTCTTCATATATATATATATTAGGGATGGTAAGATTCATCGATTCGCATCGGTGCATCGGTATAAAAGCTAACGATGCGATGCATCGATTTGAATAAGTGTGCATCGGATACAAGTTGGCATTTGTATCGCGAAGCATCGGTTCTAACATATCTGCATCGGTAAAAAAAATATTTATTCATATATAATTATTAGTAGATGCGTTATACTTTTACTATTTAGAAAGTGACCAATCATTTGTGACCATTGTTCTGCTGCGTTCACACCGGACGCAGATATAGCGTCTGTAGCGGGAGATTTCCATGTTAAGTCAATGTAAACAAAGACGCGTTGACGCAGGTCTGGAGGTCCTGCGATTTCGCCTCATTCGCGCGTCCAGTTCGACTAGATTGATTTCTTCTTTCTAAACTGTTGCTCGAGCGCGTTCTCTCATCACCACTGCTGACGCTGCTGTACGTGAATATGACGTATCACAACACTACGAGTGCGAGGCGTGTCCTGATATCACCTATACACTTAAACCTTAAAGTAGGACATTTAAATTAATCTGGTTTACAGGAGCCTGTGACTCCAAATAATCGTTTTTCATATATATATATATATATATATATATATATATATATATATATATATATATATTGAATACAGTTATGAAAGACCTGTTTGTGAAAGTTTATTTTATTTTTATTATTGTTTATGTTAAAACAGCACCTGCTTTCTGGTCACTGTTAGCCTACCTGCTAAAATCACATTAGGAACATTTCTTTATTGTTTATCCCTGAGCATCCTTAGATTGTTTCACTGTTAAATGTGTGAGCTGTTAAAAAATTTAACTGGAGACAGGACAGGAAAAGTATGTCTGTTTTTATTTAGCCTAATCTTGTGTTTGTGAAAGAGCCATGCGTTAAAAGTCAGATATATGGCACTTAAGCTACTTTATGATTTGTTGTATGTCTGAACAGAAGAAATAAAAGTTAACTATCTATGCAATATTGAATTGCATGGCATCATATTTTTCTCCATTGGATCGTATTACATTGAATCGCATCGCGTTGAATCGAATCGAAATCGGATCGCACCGAATCGTTAAAGTAGTGAATCGTATCGCATCGCATCGGTAGATGCTTATTTGTATCTTTAATGTATCGAATGTTGGCTGTGCATCGAGATGCGTATCGCATCGGTCTCAGCTATGGAGATGCACATCCCTAATATATATATATATATATATATATATATATATATATATATATATATATATATATATATATATATATATATATATACACATATATAGAGCATTATTATTTTATTGTTTTTATATTGTATACATTTTATTTAAGCTTCAGGTTCTAAAGGGTTCAACAATATTCTAAAAATAAGTTGAAATAATGTGAACGGATGGCTTCAACAAAAGCACCATTGAATAATAACCTCAAAACTCATAGTAGGTCTGTCTTTAAAGTTTAATAAGTAGTTATTGTTAAAAACCCATTTCTCTATGGAGAACATTAATGTAGTTTTTACTTCTGGAACCCGAATGTTACACTCAATAAGCAACTACCTAGATATGCCCAAGCAACCACCTAAGCAACTACCTAGATACGCCCTAGCAACCACCTAAGCAACTACCTAGATACGCCCTAGCAACCACCTAAGCAACTACCTAGATACGCCCTAGCAACCACCTAAGCAACTACCTAGATCCGCCCTAGCAACCACCTAAGCAACTACCTAGATACGCCCTAGCAACCACCTAGCAAAATTCTAAAAACCCCACCAACACCCTAGTGACCACGTGTCCTAAAAAACTTTCCGAACACCTTAGCAACAGCAATACGGCTTGTGCTGAAGCCAAGTCGACATTATATTAAGGTAATGAATCTGTTATCTATAGCTATTTCCCATTTTACCCTTGAATGCCTCGTATCCTGAGAGGAAGTTTAAATTGAAGGGTTTCTTTATAGGATACACACGGGATCTGTAAACCAGCTTGAAGAACAGAGAGAAGAAAGTTAATAGTGTCTCCAGTGAGCGAACACAACAGATGCTACACACATGCTGGACAGACACACAACACCTCGAGCCCAAACCACAGAGATCATCTATCTCACCGACTGCCTGCTTGTGTCCAACACTGTAAATTGGTCGCTGTTATTCGTATTCCCCACAGCTGGGAAACCGACTCCTCATTTGATGGGGTAAAACTAATATTTTGTCAATGCATGTGTCTGTGAAATAATCCCTACTTCTTCTGCAACGGAAAGTCTATACACATTTTCAGCTTTTGTTTCAATCTGTCCATTAGAACCATATGTAAAGACTCCGGTGTCGGTATTTGAATTAATTTTATTCTATGTCTGTCTACTATGACTACTATGAAAAAAAAAATCTTTGAGCACGTTTAGTTGTGCAAACTCAGCGTAAAGAGGATGTGTAGTTGGAAAAAAAAAAAATCAGGAAAAAATTGAGCAGCCAGACATTTCAATATTGGAAAAGTGTTATTTTTTTTATTTATATTTTACTGATTTATATCACTGGTAGGGCTGGATGATATGACACCCAATGTTGACGATAATCGATATACAGTAATGGCCAAAAGTAGAGATGCACCGATTGACCGGCGCGTGACCGGAACCGGCCGATTTTCACGTGATTGGCCATAACCGGCGACTGGCCGGTCAGTCTGACATGTGCCGATTTTATGCCGGTCAAATGGACTCGGGTGCCGCATGATTAACGTCGCGCAACATCAGCATCACACGTGCACACGGAACGCACATGTAGGAAACCTCGTGAATTACGGCCGTTTCACACCGCAAGTCTGAGTGGCGCGTATTTTTTTTGGCTTGCATGTTAATCAATGAGTGCATTCACACCGGGAGCGGGAGCAGCGCGTGAGCGTCAAGCAGGAGCGCCGCGTGAGCAGCAGTGAAGCGGGTTCGGCGCTGTGTCTATTTTTGCTGCGCCGCTCACGCTCAATTAAAGTGAAAGCACACTTTTGATGGACAAAAAAAAAAAAGAAGGATTTAAAAGTGCCCAAAATGCACAGAATTTGCACGTCGTGTGTTTTAACAAGAACTGGAGTAGGCTATGTCAGAAAAGAAAATGAAGACTCTTTATAGAAAATATTTATAGACAATGTACCCATTTAAACTTGTTTTTTATTATTGAGTTTGAGTACAAGTATATGGTGTCTTAAAAAAGATATATATAGAAAATAAATATTTGTGTTATTGAAAATAAAAAAGTGGTTAGAAAAAATGTAATCGGTATCGGCAGGTCAAACTCAATGAAAATCGGAAATGGCCTAGAAAATTTTAATCGGTGCATCTCTAGCCAAAAGTGATGTCCATAGAGGATATTTGTTCAATATTTGTTCATTAAAAGTTGGGGTGGAGAAATAAATAAACCACTGCGTAATTTTGGCTAGTACAAAAATCAAAATCGGATTTTTTTTACAATATTCTGTAATTGATCATTCAATTATCGTGACGATAACGCTAATATCCGACATCTCGCCCAGCTCTGGTCACTGAAACTACACATCTGTGGTGGGCGGGTCAGAAACGGGCGAGAGGAAAACAGACTCGAGCACGAGCCGCGTCACTCACTTCCCGTGAAGGCGATCCACCTGGCGTATTTGGTGGCTTCCCGCCGCCAGTGCGAGGCCACGAGCAGGCCACAGGTGACGGTGAGGGAGATGATGCCCATGATGATGAAGAAGAGCGTGGTGACCCACTCCGGGGGCAGTCGGGGGGGGATGCAGGTTCGGTCCCGGCCGTGGATCGTCTGACACTGACGCACCAGTCCCACCGTAAGAGCTCCTGCAATCACACACACACACACAACGTCAAGTATAACTATATACATATGCATGATTATACTTTTCAGAGGGCCGACATTTCTGTATTTAAAATCCTTTTTTTAAATTGATTTCATGTAATTTTCTGAGATTTTGAATTTGGGGTTTTCATAAGCTGTACGCCATAATCATCAAAATTATAACCTTTGCACGATATTCACATTTTTCAAGTTTCACCTGTATAATAGACAGCTGTCAAATTATGTTACAGTGTTTCCCATACATTGGTTCACAATATCAACACGGCCTTTTGGAAAATCTATTTGTTGTTGGCATTGATATCGTTGAATAAGCACGAGCACGGCACGTTTCAAAGTCAAAACGCAGCGCGGGTGTTTTTTATATGAATGTATCTGAAGTGAACTGACGTCTTTAGAAAAGTTTCGATGTTATTCTCATTTAATCTTTCTTAATTTTTCCTGATGAAGCAGCGTTTATGAATTCAGCCGTTACTGGGGAAAACGCTTTGTGTACAGCCGTTACCGGGGAAACCGTTGTTTCTGCCGCTCCTAAAGCGCCTCTTTGTAAACACTGCAAACCTGTATTAATACTAGTGTGGATTCTTTCTACAATATTCACTCATGACAGTAAAATAGGGCGTTCTAGTCAATCTACTGCAGTATTTCCTCTCTCACTCAGTAGAAAATGTGGTTAACACCCAGTCACGGTTGAAAAAAAATACCGTCATATACCGTGAAACCGGTATATTTAAAAACAATACCGTGATATGGATGTTTGGTCATACCGCCCAGCACTAGTGTTTAGCTAGGAACTAAACTATAACAAGGCACACGAGAGAAAAACAACATATCCGTCGAGTACAAAGTTCAGAGCTTGTTTTGTGCAGAGAAACACACTGCACCTGTCAAGACGACGCAGATCCCTGAGGCTGTGCTCAAGAACACGCCACTTTTAAAGGCTGACATTTACATGGATTTATAATACATTTCACTGCCTGAACAGCTGAAAAGTGCTGAATGCACATTGTTGCCTGGGCTAGTACTGAAATAAGCAGAACAACGATAGTATATGTCTGTACCGTTAACATTTTAGTACCACAATTTAAGTGCTGGTATACTATGCAACCCTACATTACACTCAAGGTCTGCCTTCACAGCCGGCTAGATCCTTACGCCAGCTTTACGCCACCTGAGAGAGAGTGTGTTAACCCAATCCAGTTAAGACCATACACCAGGTTTCATGTGTTAGGACCAGAAATCACACTATAAAAATAATCATATTCAAAGGATTTTCACTATGAACCATTTTTTAGGGATGCACTGAAATTTCACCAGCCAAAAATTTGCGACTGAAAATTGCATTTTTCGCAAATATCAACTGAAGATATGCCGATATTGATACTGATATTGATGACATATACGCCTATTTTCTGTCCAATTTTAATTTAGTTAAATAAAAGTGTGGTTATTTTATTGGCTTGTATTTTTTTAATTCAGATTCATTAAATTATTGTATTTAATAAAAATAAAAAATAAAGTCTTATAACACAATTATACCAAAAAAATATATTTTAAAATTAGAAATTATTAATAATTTTCCAGCCCAGAATTTTAATTTCGGTGCAAACCCTACCATTTTTATTGGCTATATTTGTTTTCATGCCTACCTATATTTATCATTCCAGTTGTGAATGCAGATGTGATACCTTTTGTATATAGCCAATATTAACATCTCAATGATTGTTGGGGCAATTCATTGCCAAAGAGCTGAAGTCACAACAACTGTTGTTGGGTTTTGGTGAATCAGTGTGTTAACCCAGTTTTCACAGACTGAATATTTAATGGACTCTTTCTTTTCACATCTCCAGGTTTCTCAGAAGTGCAAGTTGATGGGTTACTTCTATAGTGGCGAATGAGAGGCGGCAGCAAATAGCCTATGATTCTTGCGTTCCCATTTGCTCCAATAGCAAAAGAAAAAAATCCCTGATATGACTTTCTAAAAGAAGAAAAACAATCTATCGAAGGATCGATTACAGAGTCAGAAGAAGAGAGAGAGGGAGAAGGGGAAAAGTCAAATTCACCCTCCATAATCACGGCCTGTGAAAGGGGTCCATTGGTGTTTGGGTTTTAATTAATTCGCTATTACACATTATATGAAGAGATATTCATTTTCAGTGGACTCAAATTAAGTAAGTTTACAGTACTATCAGTATAATACCGTTTTGTGGATGTTTAATGTGTCTGACAGATCGCTAGAGCCTCAGTTAAAGCGGCCCGTGACCCGATCATCTCTTCCTTCTAGTTCATTTATAGCATCAAATAAACGTGAATGAACATCAGAAGGAATGTTGTTTTACCCGCGGAAAGACGTCAGTGCACAACGTTTTTCAAGTAACAAATCCTCCAACGTTAATCTACTAACTCTCCTGACTGCTTTGTCGGACAAAATGGCAGATCATGATTGGTCTGATCGCTTGTCAATCAAACTCCCTGTGAAGGGTCAATTGTGATTTTGTAACATTTCGGGTAGTGAGGAAAAAGCAGAAAGCATGTACACATGGGATATAAAAAGACATCCGACAGAGTTAAGACTTTAAGACGGCCAAAAAACCTCTTTTCCTACATTTTAAATGTGTAATCCGACCATCTTAAATGTGTAAAAATACCATAGGCACTGCTCTACTGTACAAACATTTACACAATATATGAAAAAGTTGAATGCATTCATTGCTTTACCAAAAAATGAACAATAATGGCATATACAGTACATAAAGCATCTTGTCTATGAAAAATGGTTTCATTCACTCATTCACAAGCCTTTTTTAATTGTCTTCTTTCAGAGGTGAACAACTACACGTAAAGACACACGGTTGTTGCAGTGTGAGCCGGTCTAAACACGTATGGTATGTTAGTCATGCTTGTGTTAATTCAGCCCTATATAATTTGTGTTGAAGTCTAGCCTATGTTTAGTTCGATAACAACAACACAAACCTGGCAGAAAACACGGTAAACATTAAAAAATAAGTAAATAAATCATGTGTGTCTGATGAGCATGAACAGGTGAGTTCATTTTCAGATTTAGGGATTATATTATTGTATTGCTTAAAATGTAACTAATAAAGTTACACCACAACTTTTTATATGTAGAGTAGCATGTTACGTCTTCCGTTAAAAAGCTACTGATCGAATAGCTTTTGTTAAAACGCTCCCATTTACACTTGGCATTTGGCAGCATAACTGTCTCTCCGTAAAATTATTATGAATATAAATCTTATGATTATATGAATATTGAATACAAATATGATCTTGCTGAGGAGATGCTCAGCTGTTACAACACACGTTTAGGTTTTATGAAGAATGATGAATGAAATAACGTATTGCAGTGCGTAGATTCCCCCCCAAAAAGCATTACAAATCAGAAAAAAAGCACACACGATTTTATTGTCCAGAAGTCACAACTAAAGTGCAAAAAAGAAAAAAAAACAAGGTGCGTGTTTCCGGTTCAACCCTTCATCAGTGCCATGTGTTACCAAGCATAGGCTACACCTGTGGTAATTTACAAGCTTATCACCGTTATCAATGTAATATACCGAAATCTGACTTTATTCAATAGAAAATAATTTACATAAATAGTCTACATAATTATAGCCTACGTATCACTACAACTACATCATCTATTCAAAGCTTTGAAAATTAAAAAAAAAAAAATCAGACCATAAATATTCTCATTGCCATTATTGAATATCACAAAAAGTACCATAACAATATCTACACATCACATGATTTGAGATTGAAGTAGCCTACTACATAACGATTACATGAATCTTATTATATATATATCACAGTGTAAATCAACAAATCAACATTGTTACACATCAAAAATCAAACAACAATTGGGAGTTAATTCCTTATTCATGCTCAAGGGATATAGACATTTTAGGTCAAAAATCAATTTACACTCCCTCTGTAAAAGTCTCTTGAAGACACCATTATGTCTACATGATAGGCTGAAGGTTTTGAGAACATAATGTACATGCAACATGCCATCAAATGAGCTCAACGTTTAATTTATAAAGCACTTTCAAACCATAAGAATAGACCAAAGTGCCGTACAGAGATAAAAATAAAACCATTAATAATATTAGAATGACACCTATATAAGGGCCGTCACTTTTGAGAAAACACACATTCGAACAGATATCAAATAGCAAGCAATATATTTAAATATCTACGATGTGTTATGTTACTTGCGTTTGATAATTGCGTTTCAGGCCCTGTTTACACGAGAACGATTCCGAGTGAAAACGTAAAAATATTTTATCGGATGTGCCTTTCGTTTACACGGTGACGCCGTTTTTATGGCTTAAAAACGCAAAAAAGTGAAACCACCCTCCAGAGTGGAAAACTTAAAAACGCTCCACCGTCGCGTTCCCGTGTAAAGGGTAAAAACCGGTAAAAACGCAAAACTGCCCTCGATCACGTGCGCGTTTACGTCACAGGCATTCGCCAGTACAGGAAAATAATAACTAACATGTCGGATTATTTCCATACGTCGGACCTTCAAGTTGCCACAGCAGCTCTGATAAACATACTAGAGTCTTTTCAGCAGTTGCACAAAATATTCTCAGATATTGGTGTTGTTGTGTGGCAGTGCTTCGTTGCCACCTAGCCGCCTGGAGTGCACACTACATCGAATTTCACACACTTTTGCGTCACCATATGCACGCAGATTTCCCCTTCATAACGCTCGTCTAAACGCAGAATAAAAAGTGAAAACGCAACGCCACTTTTGCGTTTTCTCTTCAGATCGTTTCCGTGTAAACATAGCCTCAGACCCATAAAACAGGGCCCATAGTCTGTGAAGGCCAAGAGCAGGTCTAGTGGAGCTGGAAGTGGACCTAAAACACATCACTGAACTAGAGGTCACATACCGGACGAATTCACAGTACGCCCTGGAAAATAGGCAGTGGATTGTGGAGAATCCACCAGGAAAACATCCTGGACATGGAAGAACAGAGGAAATCCTGTCCTTTACTCCACATACAGGGAAAATGACAACAACTCAGCACCTCTCTTGGGCAGACAATGCGTTTAAGCTCGAAGCTTTTCAGCAACACTGACAAAAGTGGTCCATATATACGGCCCATTACTGAGATGCTTTGACTCTGCATCAAGAGTTGTGTGCCGTTTCACTAGAAATATATGTGCATGTGTCTGTTCGTCAGAGAGCACAGGATTTATGAAAGACTGCTACTACTTATTTCAATATTGACTTGGCACCAAAGAACCCTTTAACCCCCTGAAGGTGCGGTCACATTTACCTTTGTGCAGTGACATTAAATGGATGAAATTAAGTCATCTCATAGCAATCCATGTGAAGGACATAGAGGGCAAAACAATCCCAGATGCACAATTCGATTTGAGTTTGTTGAACTTGGTTTGGAAGTGATCCCTGTTCACACTATAAGACGAATATACAGTGGGAAATTTCGGTGGGCTAAACCATGGGCTTAATGCATTTTCCTGCCATCAATGCGTTTTTTTTTAACAGATGTGTAATCTCCTTTTCATCGCACTGCGAGTAAAAGCAGCCAACCAATAAGATTTGCACATTTGGTCAACATGCTGTAAAAACAAACTTGCTGCCACTCACGATCATAGTTTTTTACTAATTGACAGTGAATATCAGATGAACAATCTGGATCCGGCTCTCTTGTATTTGGCGTTTTTTGATGAACACAATAGAATGTTGAGCTACAGTGATTTGTTCCGTAGTAACCGGGGTAACCACTGTAGTTTTATAACTTTATACAAGTTGCTCCTATTCTATGGCGCATGGTAAATCAAGACCTGTCAATCTGGGCGATCAGTCCAATCCAAGCTGTAAAACAGTGGATCTTAAACCAAATCTAATCACATTTGAATACATGAACTTACTGAGCTGATAAGCATTTACTATTATAAATAATGTTTGTTGTACTTATATCAAAATGTAGCAGAGCTGGGCTGTGTATTGAGACACAATGAACGATTCGATTTGCAAGCTTGCGATTCAATTCTGATCTTGATTCAATTCAATTTCGATACTTTTGAATACATATCAGCCACAGTAACTTACATGCATCAAACGACATTTGTTCCCTGAATTTCGAAGAAATGGACAGAAAATAGATTAACAAAGTGATTTATTGGCATTTTGTAAAAAAAACAGCACAGCCTAAAACATCAATTCTTTGGATATAAAGGGATAGTTCACCCAAAAATTACAATTCTGACATTAACTACTCTCTCATGTCGTTTCAAACCCATAAGATTATCGTTCATCTTTAGAACACAAATTAAGATATTTTTGATGAAATCTGAGAGATTACAGACTACGCAACTACCATTTACCAGCATTAAAAATATCTTAATTTGTGTTCTGAAGATGAACAGCATTTTCACATTTTTTGCTTTTTCAATGTTGCGTGAGCTCGTTTGAATCGAGACAACGCGCTCTAAATAAAGATGTGCAGTTTACTATGGTTTACTAATATTTTGTGTAGTTGCAAACCAGGACAGCTAGACTAAAGCTTCATCACACTGTTCACATGCACGTTGGCGGCGACTTTTTACGGTTTTGCATCATTAAATTGCAAAATTTCGTGACTACCGATTGAGTCACAGAACAAGATTATGGGCCGATACCGGAGCAAACCTAGTTTATACCAAGCCGACACAAATATACTTTGATTCAAATATAACAGATCCGCTTGGCTGCCTGATTTAGGCAACAATGTCAAAATTATACATGACAATCATTTACGTCTGGGTTCCTTGTGTTTATTTATTCTGCAATAATGACCGGCTGACTGTCCTGCGCTACTGTTTATCCATTGTTGAATGAAGATTTCTCAGCTTTTTGAGTTTTTGGCAATTTTGATATGCCTTAATTTTGATAGTGTTGGAAACTTTTCCTTTGTCGAAGCAGAGACCAAGAGACGTTGGGATATCTTTCAAGCAGAAGTTATTCTTTATTGAGGACTTTACGCTGTAGTCATCTAAGTCCAACTAAGGGAACTTTACATTGTAGTTTATATACCTTTCAAGGGGGAGGGATTTACATAGAGGTGGCATGTACAGGATCTCATCAGCGTAACGGTCTCATTCAAATGCATAGATGCTAATCCAATCAGCCTGACGGTATCACCCGTACCTTCACATTATCATAGATTAACTTGGGACAATGACACTGTTCAGGAGGAGCCTAAAGACAAAAGGTTAATGTCAGACACCTGGATTGCTTGACTTAATCTTTGAATCTCATCATCTATGCCTCAAAATGTAAAACGCATTGTACAGAACCTTTTATAAATTTGTAATACAACAATAGTTACAGTAAATTTGGTTACAGTAAATTTGGTTATAAGAATATTTTTAATGTAAAATAGCACAAAAAAAAAGACTTTTTCAGATGAGAAAAACTACTTGAAAAAAGTAAATTATGTTCAGCATAGAAGGTACTATGAAATCAATTAGTTCAGAAAACAGATGTACTCATTCTGCTTCGGGCAACAAAAAACTAGTTCATTTGCATAACAAGCTCTAGAGGATTTCACATTGTATAATGCAAGAAACCTGATTTAGCTTTATCACCACGATCCATCCGTTACAGAGCTGCAAATGTAAAACAGATCTTCGAGTTTAAGCCTGAGTTTGATGATGGGAAAGAAGCATTTTGTCTTGGTGGGAAGAAAGCCTTTAAAGCGCTTGATAAAGACTAGTGTCTGCATCCGGTAAACATTTCCCCCAGCACCCACCAGTCCCCCGCTGATTCACAACTTCAATGTCTAATGCCATCATTACAACCAGCTGGCACGCTATGGTACACTAAAAAAAGAAGAAAAAAATAGAAAGGCAAGTCTGAATCGCACCCACAACTAGTTTAAACACTCGTAGGGCACAACCCACTGTGTCCTTGTACCAAACACACACATGCACACACAAGAAGAACGTCATTTACAACAACACATCTGGCTAAATAAACCTGGAACAAGCCACAGCGCTGGAGCTCGGCCAAATTCCCAAGAAGCCATTGGCTGAAACTAGAAATACACTATTCAGCAGATTGTGTTATTGACTGAAACTTCTGTTTGTGATTATCACAGACCTGGGGCCCGTTTCAATAAGGAGGTTCAACCAACTCTGAGTTAAAACTTGAACTCTGAGTTGACTTACCCTGAGATGGGAAACTCTGAGTTTTCGGTTACAGAACAGCTGAAATGAGTTGGTTCAATCAACTCTGAGTTGACTGACTCTGAGTTAAGCGCGTGCACCACAACTATAAAAAGCCATTATCAATGGAGCGCAGATATTACGAGTCACCATGGCAACAGCGCCAGACAAAAAGAGGAATTACTGTTATACAGTGTTGGGTGTAATTAATTACCAAGTAATCTAAATATTGTAATTTAATTAAAGGGATTACTCTTAATTCTGTAGGCCTAATTTAAAATAAAATCTGATGTAATTACATTAAATACTGTAGAGACTATAGAACAATTCCGTATAAAACAATAATGGATTTAAAATACATTTTTAAAATACAAGGTATATTTTTAATGTAACCTTCTCCCTCTACACACTTTGGTCAATTCAAGAATAATTCATGCAATTGTATATTGTTAATTTGAAAGCATTAAAAGTGCAGTTTCATGTCTCTCCTTGTATTGTTCAAGTGGTTGAGGTTGATATGGGATTTAGTAATTAGTAATAGACCAATACTTTCTAAAGATAGTAATTATTACATTAATCTAATTACACTGTTGAAGATGTCATTTGTAGTAATTAATAACTATTTTAGAGTAACTTACCCAACTGTTATAATATCAGAGGTGAAACTGGAAGAACAGTATGTTATTCAACCTAATTTTAATTTTCAGGCTATAGGTGCAATCCTGCAGGCATTAAAAGAACGTGGCAGCAGCTGAAAATAAAATATATAAACATAATTCAATCAGGTAAGGCTTGAGCATATCATGGGTGTAGGCTACCTGACTTTACAAACATTTGACATATTAAATAACTAAATAGCATCCAGTATATAGCAGTGCAGCAGCATTTCTGGCGGAGGGAATTCCTTCATCAGAGCCGTCACTCCGGAAGATCCAAGCCTTCATAAAATGTAAGAGGTCTACATATGTGTTATTTTTTATATAGGGTAATTTTGATATTTCCATTTATTTTACTTTGGGTTGGGTTTTTCGTTGGTCCCAACAGATTCTGATGGTAATATCTGTCTTTTGGATCCTCCTGTCCCAACAGAACCCCAGGCAGTCGTAAGTAGCCTACACTCAATACACCAGAAATTATGACAAATAGGCCTAAACTTAGTAGGGACACACTTCAGTGTGTAATGCCACAGTTTAATTCTGTAGAATTTGTTTAGAACTACCGGAGGTGGAAAGAGTATTAAAATATTTTACTCAAGTAAAAATACTATTACTTTGATAAAATTTTTACTTAAGTACAAGTAAAAGAAGCCGGTCTAAAAATCTACTCAAGTAAAAGTACTTCTATTCAACGACTCTCCTATGTAGGGTTGTAATGAGAGTTTCACAGTATGATAACCGTCTCAAAAAATATCACGGTTTATGGTATTAAACAATTATTAAATATATAAACTGCATTATTAAATTACGGTTATTATTATCATCAGTTAAAATGACAGTTAAATAAATTAAACATTTGTTCAATAAAACCTATCTAATCAACTAATTTCAATAATTGATTATGAATTAGATTAACAACTTATTTTGTATCATTAATAACTTATTAAAATGTTTAAAAATAATTGAGCTCTATGAAATGTTTTTATTCAGATTTTTGTATTTTTATTATTTAATACAAATATATTATCAAAAACGGTGGTAATCAAATAAAAGTTTAGCAAACGTTTTAATCCTTTTATTTTTTGGCAAAGTGCTGCAAAACAGATTTAGTCAATTAAACCATAGACAAACAATATATATATATTCCTTAAATAATGTTTAAATAAATTGTAGTATTATTGTTGGTGTTTAAACACTGCTTCCTCTTTAAAAAAGGGGAGGAGACCGAAATAAACTCTGGGTTTACCGAAGAAAACCTGCTCCCGACCAGGTTAGGTTCACAGAGTAAGTCACCATGGTAACTGACTCTGAGTATAAGTTACCTCTCTTTCAGAAACGGGCTTGACTTACTCTGCTTTCTCGGGTTTGATTTACCTCCCATTCTGAAACAGAAAACCCAGAGTTTCCCTCATTTCAGGGTTAACATACTCAGAGTTTTCACTTAACCTCCTTTCTGAAACAGGCCCCAGGTGTCTTCAAACGATACACACAAACAATGTTTCCGCAATCAAATTCAGTAAATGTGGTCATGAATATATTGCAAATCCAGAACTTACATTTTAACATTTTAAAATGTTTAAATGTTCCAGTAAAGAGATATATTTTTTGTGTAAATGTGACTAGTCGAATGCATTTCTTGGTCAAAATCCTAGTCAGTGCAAATGTAAAACGAAATTTAAACATAAAACTACAACATTTTTTTTTTGTCAAAATAGATGTGCATTTTGTGGCCTTCAAGTTGGTCAGAAAAATCAAGGTCTGAGAACATGAATGAACAAGCAAAGTCCGGTTTACTTTGTGGGAAACTCGTAATTCTAGACGATACAAGAGCTGCAGAGGTGTGACTATGAAGGGAAGTATCAAATTAAAACATGATGTAATTAAACTCTAATCTTTAATATAAACAATATAGCAATAATCTATAGAGATCAGTGAGCAGCAAGTCTGTCGCTTAACATTAATTAGTAGCGGTGGGGAACTTTTGGTAACTCACGATTCGATAAGTGCATAGATTTGATTGTAATTTACTGTTTTGTGTTACTTTTCTTATTTAAATGCGGTAGACAGTTTAATAGGTCTTGAAGAAAAATGCTCAACTCAAAGATACAAGTTTTATCAGGTGCACTTGAAGCAGAATTAGGTCTTGAGTGTGTAAAATAAATAAAGTAAAAAAAGAAATAGCAATGGTATTAAATGGCCTCTGATTGCTAAATGTTTTCCTTGTCTTTTCTGATGCATTGTTTACTTAAAGGTGCGGTATGTAAATTTTTCACTCTACTAAAGCATACAAATACCATAATATGTTTGCATATATAGGGAAACATGCTAAGTTCACATACTCGTTTCTCTGAATAACACTTCTACAGCCAGTTATTTTACTGTGAAATATGTGTTTCCAGGGTGTAATGTTTGTTAGTTTTGGTCTGTGATACTGAATGTTGCCAATTTTTGTGCTCAAACTGGCGACCCGTGTGAGTGCCGTCCCGTCTGAGGAGCGGGAGGCGGGAGAAACCATGATCTCCAATACTTTATATTCAGCTGCAGTACCTATTTCGACCACTAGTTGTCATTCTTACAGACTGCACCTTTAATAGAAAACTACTCAAAAGCTACATGCCACTGGTGGAGAACCTATAAAGGAGGGTTTCTCTTCCAAAGGGTGGGCTCTGTTTGCATTTCACTGGCATATAAACTTGGGCGACTCCATTTCAACAGCGGCTTGACACGTTCAGACACTCTGGACGGCTCTCCTGTTCGAAGCCTATGTGTGAAACAACCGGAAACGCTTCCTGATCACGGCCGCGCTCTCATTAGTCCCGCTCCGGAGGCATGAGTGTTATATAGATGAGTCAAACAGCCTATGAACCCTAGTGGGAGGAAAGCGGAGGCCGGACACACACCTGCAGGCTTGCTCTGTTTTACTGCACTGAATCCTCTCAGACACACACACACACTGCCCGCGGTGGACCCACGGTAAACATGAGGACAATGTACTGGTGGAAGCATAATATTTTATCAGGGCTGTGAAACGATAAATCACAACTGAAATATTAATACACACACACATGCATGCATATATTTAAAGGGATACTTCAGGATTTAGCATTAGTAGAAAACCTGTAGTATTTTCAAATTACCGTGCTTTCCAACCTCAAATCCCCCTGAGACGAGAGATTTATGTATTTTTTTGTCTGGAAAAAAATCCTCAGATGACGTAAAAATCATCATTTTGCGTCATCAGAAGATTTTTTGGCCAGAGGCTAAAGACTACAGCCAGTAGTAGGAGCTGTCCCGCATGTCCTCAACCTGCCCATAGAGGGTGGGATCTCACTCACAGAATGTACACAGTGTCAGCCATCACCCATCATGCCACTCGTCCTGCTCGCCACAGTAAACATGATGAATGGCGACTGTAGCCGAAACCCGGGCAGACTCATCACGGAGACTCACTAGTAGCCTAGTCTTGTTGTTTAACTACTGCGCTCTGTTATCGGTAGGCATGGCCTCCTAGGGCAGCGAAGCAAGTGCATTCTGGGAGTTGTTGTCTTTCATCCACATAAGCCAGTGGTCACCAATCCTGGTCCTGGAGGGCCGCTGTCCTGCAGAGTTTAGCTCCAACCAGGTCTAACATCTCTGCCTGTAAGTTTATAGTATGCCTAGTGAGACCTTGATTAGCTGGTTCAGGTGTGTTTAATTGGGGTTGGAGGAGCTAAACTCTGCAGGACAGCGGCCCTCCAGGACCAGGATTGGTGACCACTGACATAAGCCAAAATTTTCTGGCTTTTCTCAGTCAAGAAAGCTCCAAATTCAAAATTAATTTCACATTTCTTCTACATAAATGACCCATATTAAATACACATTCATTTTTCCAGAGGTGAAGTATCCCTTTAAGAATAATTTGCATACATATATATATATATATATTTATATATACACACACACACAGGTTAATCGACTTGTGATAACACCGGTAATATCGGTTTCATCTGGAGTTTGATTGACATGCGATCTGACCAATCAAAATCCACCATTTTTGTCCGACAAAGCAGTCAGGAGAGTTAGTAGATTAACGTCGGTGGATTTGAACTTGGCTTTAACTGAGGCAATCTGTCACAACGCATTAAATCGCTATGAGATTATTTAAAGCTGCAGTCCGTAGCTTTTCCTCTGTCACCATCTCTGTTCGAAATCTGCAATTGCAGTTATTCGTGGAATTATCATCTTTACGTGGGTTGTAAATCGGCATGAAACAGCGCGGATGAACACAGTGTTTTGAGGCGAGTGCTGCTGTCAGTCACCGCGCTGTGTGGATACTGTCATTCAGAATCACAGATTCACTTTTTGAAAGTTTGACCAACATAAGAATTTTCACCGGAAAATGTCTTCTGAACAAGTAACATCCATTTTTGTTCTGATCAACTAAGAGGGAAAAAGCTTTCGACATGACAAGCGATCGTTAGATTTAATCAACGCGATTTACAGCAACCGTGCAAATTATACTTTGTTCTCAAATTGTTCATGTTAACAACATCAGCATTGCGTGACTAACGTTACATTTAATGTGTTTTATGGTTACCTGTGTAGTTCAGAATTCATATTCTCCATAATAGCAAAACGAGAAAGGCACAACAAAGGAAACTCCATAACTGTGTGAATTAAGAAAACGTGTTACACGATTGAACTATTGAAATGTCTTACTTGTTCAGCAGAAAAAAGCCGTCTCTTCTTCCGTTTCGAACCCCTTCAAAACACGGAGTTAACGCACCTTTCAAAAGTCCCGCTGATGTTTATCCTTGTGTTCGCATGAGACGGTTTCTTTCTCTTTCTCTAGCCACCTTAAATCCGAAATCCCCATCTTTTGGGTTTTATAACTGGTGAATCTCCCGTTGACACTGATGATTGTTGTTTGGATCTTTCTGGATCCGCCATAAGTTTAATTATGTAAAGTGCTGTGAGAAAATACATCTCTACATTTCCTCACGCTCAGTATAGCCGGCTAGCCGAAACTCCTTCTTTATGTGTACGGGTGTGACGTAATGACGCAAAGACATGCTCGAATTTCCCGCGGAAACCCACCAGTACCACTGGAATTAAAATCATTATTAAAAGCTAACCGCTTTTAATCTAGCTATGGCAAGCAGATAGTTTTGACCACTGGCTGAAGATGTTTGTTTTTTTTATAATTATTTTGGATTATTTTTAACTTAAAAAAAAAGTTACGGACAGCAGCTTTAAAAAAATATACACATTTTTTGGCAGGCGACCATCTTAATGAGCGAGTCATTTATTCAAACGATTCATTCAAACGCCTGATTCATTAAATAATGAGGCAGGTGTTAATAAATGGGTCATTGAATCCTTAACTCAACCGATTCATTCAAAACGCTGAATCATTCAGTATGGTATGGTTCCACTGTGATCTTTGCTTGGAACTATTTTCGCTGCTGAAACAGAACAAAAAGTCAATATTGCATCTTAATATTAACTTATTTATTGAACTGTCGTATGAAATCAGTGTCACATTTTCACGTTATAGTATTCGGGAAGACATCAGTCCTGGCCGTGTGATGTTGCTTAAGTGTATCATATGTCATAAATATAAAGACTCCACATTTAGAACTTTTAGAATATAATAGAACATTTAGAACCTTGTTATCATCAGTCCATTACATCTTTAGTCAATCGCCACTTACACTAAATGTAACAAAACCAGAATAATTCTCGTGTTTTGGTGATTCCTTACTGATTCTGTTTGTTAGTGATTTTTTAATCAGGCTACAAGCTAATTTTTATTTTATTTATACAATTTTCTTTCACTACTTGCCCTTCAAAAAAAAATCCACTTATCCTTAAGCCTTAATGTTGAGCCCTGCTTCCGTTTTAAAACACTTTTAGTGGCATAAGTAGTTTTTTTAAAGAGTGTAATGTCAGAACATATTTGCACATTTCAGTAGCTTTAAATAAACTGTAGCTCACATTCTATCAACCATAGGAAACACTGCAATCTAATCATGATTCGCCATTGAAAACCCACATAAGTGGAGCACTAGTTATGAACCATAAGAGCCATGGACATATATTAAGAAAATAAACCTGGTAAAGGAGCTGTAGAAACGCTGAACTGAGTCAGCGAGATGGGCTTTATTTTCTCTGAGTCAGTGGCACGAACAGACCGGCCTCATCACTTTCCAAGAGCTCGGTCTTATTATTCTTATTATTACTATTATATAAGAGCACGTCAGTCCTTTTCGTAAAGTCCTGTTCCTAAGAGCCCCTCGGTATGTACTAGCCCAATGAATTGGGACAAAATAACCCGGAAACCGCACAGAATCTGTGCCTGAAGAAAACTCAGCGGGTTTCCAGAGCCGGATCTCCTGGCATTCACAATCACACACATCTGCTAATGGTCTCTGGCCTTTTCACGTGGTTGTTTGTTAAATATTTGCTCTAATTGGATTATGTCGGCTTGGTAAGGAGAACAGAGTGTGAGAGGTTTGGACCCGAGCATGGACTGTCACTAGCCCAATCATTGCAGTGCTGTATCTGAGTATTGAGTGAAGCGCATCAACGCATGCATGTGTGGAGCTCGTGTTGAGCGAAAACGAGTGAAGACGGACTGATATTGCAATAGAAAGGAACAAAATGCAGGGGTCTTCAGATGCATTTTTAAAGATATTTTAAAACTATTTAACTTGGCACCGCCTCTTAATATTGTGGAATAAAAAAAATTGCCATGATTGAATTGTAATCTTTTGGTGCTGCATCAAAAAAACCTATGCAGGTTTTCAACTATTTGATCATTGAGTTATTTGATCATCCATTCAGGGTTAATGTCATGTTTGTTAAAATCGTGTGTGTCAAGTGACATGTATGGGACTTTACACAATACATAATTAAGAGCCCATTTAGGTCTAGTTTAGGGCTGCCCTCGACTAAAGATTTTTCTAGTCATCGTTCATTCAAGCTATTAGTCGACTAATCGCACGTTTAAGCTATATGAATAAGCCATAAATCATAATAACAAGCTTTTAATTGGCTATATGAAATGCCTAATCAGTGCTCAAGCGCAGGCATAAAGCTTGCCACAGCGCACCGGCAAACGCAATGATTATGAATGTGTCGTGAATAAAACAGAAGGAGGCCGTCTAAACATTTGAATAATTTATTGATAATGTTTTTTGTGTTTTTGGCTGTAGAGATTAAGTCAAATATGCTGACATATCCGCAGTGGATGTGACTATATGCACGTTTCATACGGATTACATCAGCTAACCGGAGAATATTTATTTACCATTTGAATAGGTTATTTTAAAAGTAAGTATATGAGGCAAGTATATGAGAAAGTGAGTTTGCTTTCATTATTTTACAAAAGCACAACGTATTACTGTTATTGTGAGTTTACAGAAATAAAAGTAAACCCTTTACAGTGTGCATTACTCTCATCTGTATGACCAAAAATGTGTATTTTAAGTTAAACAAAAAGTGATGGCGGCTTTCCACACAAACACGTGAATATGTGCCTAATAATGGCGCACATTTATCTAGGTTAGTGTTAGCGCGAGTGGACTTGTAAAGTTGGCCTTTCGTTTTGTAGACGAAGGTGGTTTTCAAATGAAAACTCAGCTTTTAAATCTATCTGGATTAGTGCAGACGTAGCCTAAGACTAAGAATAATTACAAAAACAGCTGACTAAATTAACAATATTGTGCACTGACTTAAAAACAACCTTCAGATTAAAACACTCTTGGATATTGTGTGTGTTTCGAGTGTAAAATCCTGCATCAGCAAGAGCTTCAGAAACAGTGGGAGGAGATGGCATCTCTAGCCGGCGCTTGTTTTGCACACACACACACACACAGCTGTTAAAATGGCTTCGACACCTCAACAAGCCGCTCCACACACTCCTCTCCCCGCGACAGAGACACCAGCTCTACGACAGAGAGCCCGATTCATCATTCCTCTCACTGCCACAGTTTCAGGGAACAAAAGGCTCGCAGGGCTTCTATCGCTCTGTAAATGTCACGACCACCAACTCGTGCTTTGTGCCCGCGAGCTCTCGGGTTCAGTCACGGGTTCAGTCTGAAGGTCTCCTCTGCATAATCTCCTGTCCTTTCCTTTAGAAGAAGCCAACACACACACAGTAAAAGCCACTCAACAATATTCTTGAGAGGATGGATGGACACATTCCTGTCAAACAACATAACGAGTCTGAGAGCAATGAAGTTTAGATATACTGACAGGCCTGACAAGGTGAGAGCACATGCGAGACGATACTTTAGCTTTTATTACAAAAGAATGCATGAATGAAATGTTACCACATTTTTTGGGCTTGTATTTTCAAATAGAAAAAGTTCGGATTAATTACAAGCCGATAATCTCTTATGGAAGCTTGTTTCCGCCAGAATAAGAAAGGTAATTGCAACTTTTTATCTCGCAATTCTGACTTTATAACACACAACTGTGGGTTTATCTCGCAATTCTGACTTAACACACGATTGTGGGTTTATCTCGCAATTCTGACTTTATAACACACAATTGTGGGTTTATCTCGCAATTCTGACTTTATAACACACAATTGTGGATTTATCTCGCAATTCTGACTTTATAACACACAATTGTGGGTTTATATCTCGCAATTCTGACTTAACACACGATTGTGGGTTTATCTCGCAATTCTGACTTTATAACACACAATTCTGACTTTATAACACACAATTGTGGGTTTATATCTCGCAATTCTGACTTTATAACACACAATTGTGGATTTATCTCGCAATTCTGACTTTATAACACACAATTCTGACTTTATAACACACAATTGTGGGTTTATATCTCGCAATTCTGACTTTATAACACACAATTGTGGGTTTATATCTCGCAATTCTGATTTATAACACACAATTCTGACTTTATAACACACAATTGTGGGTTTATCTCGCAATTCTGACTTTATAACACACAATTGTGGGTTTATATCTCGCAATTCTGACTTAACACACGATTGTGGGTTTATCTCGCAATTCTGACTTTATAACACACAATTGTGGGTTTATATCTCGCAATTTTGACTTAACACACGATTGTGGGTTTATCTCGCAATTCTGACTTTATAACACACAATTCTGACTTTATAACACACAATTGTGGGTTTAGGCCTATATCTCGCAATTCTGACTTTATAACACACAATTGTGGGTTTATATCTCGCAATTCTGATTTATAACACACAATTCTGACTTTATAACACACAATTGTGGATTTATCTCGCAATTCTGACTTTATAACACAATTGTGGATTTATCTCGCAATTCTGACTTTATAACACACAATTGTGGGTTTATATCTCGCAATTCTGACTTTATAACAATTGTGGGTTTATATTTCTCCATTCTGATAAATAAAGTCAGAATTGTGAGATAAAAAGTCGCAATTATCTTTTAAAATGTTTTATTCTGTGGCAGAAACAAGCTTATATATATATAGGCTATATATAAACGTGGCGAGACTTCACCAACATCAGATGTCTGGAAAGACCAGCTGTGATCAGATCACATGTAAACAATGCCAAAGTGAAGACTCATCCTCACTGAACACATGTTTGCTAGAGGAAAAAGGGTAAATGTTTGCTAAAGGTAATTGCCAGCAGATAATGTTGGCTGGACATTAAAAATGATGAAGTGGTCGGAAACAACTGTACGTATATAAAACTACAAAAATGCAAATAAACACAAGCCAGCTGAGCGCCGCTGTGGTGAAAACAAAGCAACAAGGGAAGCTGCCAACGGCTCGGCTGAACAAACACAGAGATTCATATAAAAGTTATCTACGTTTCTAATAAAGTAACACCAATAACTCCCAAGGGCAAAATTATATATTACATGCAAAAACCAGTGAGATTTTAAAAAAGCAAGCCTTTTCTACTCAAGTCTCTGCAGGTCGACTCATAAAAATGCTCCAGGTTTCAAAACACTCAAAATAAGTCGGGCTTGGTTGTGAAACTTCACAATGTCAGGGTGTTATGCTGTGGTGTTCGCAGCGGTTTTAACAAGTGCTTGTTGTTTCTTTCTAGGCCAAGTGTAGCGAGTCTTTGATAAATGTCTGATGTCCCGATCTCTAGATGTGCTTGGGTTCAGTTCATCCTTCAATGCATGCAAGGGTTTGTTTAGTTTTTTCCCTTTTTGACCAGGTGACATCTGCTTGGTCATGTGCAGCATGAGGGGTCGTGCACGTCTGTAAACGGCTCTGGACTGAAACTAATGCACGCATTTTGGAGTCAAAAGACGAGATCAAATTAGATATATGAAAGTGATTTTTACATAGAAAACATTGGCTATTAAATATGGAAGCTTGTTTCCACCACAGAATAAAAAATAAAAAAGGTAATTGTGACTTTTTATCTCACAATTCTGACGGTTTCTCACCATTGCGAGTTTACAACTTTTTATCTCAGACTTGCGTGATATAGTCGCAATTGTGTGTTTTAAAGTCAGAATTGCGAGATAAACCCATAATTAGGCTATGTTATAAAGTCAGAATTGCGAGATATAAACCCAGAATTGTGACCATTTTTTTCTCAAAATTGCATGTTTAATATCTCGCAATTCTGACTTTATAACGCAATTGTGGGTTTATATCTCGCAATTCTGACTTTATAACGCAATTGTGGGTTTATATCTCGCAATTCTGACTTTATAACGCAATTGTGGGTTTATATCTCGCAATCCTGACTTTATAACGCAATTGGGTTTATATCTCGCAATTCTGACTTTATAAACAAAACTGTGGGCTTATATCTCGCAATTCTGACTTTATAAACACAACTGTGGGCTTATATCTCGCAATTCTGACTTTATAACGCAATTGTGGGTTTATATCTCGCAATTCTGACTTTATAACACGCAATTGTGGGTTTATATCTCGCAATTCTGACTTTATAACACGCAATTGTGGGTTTATATCTCGCAATTCTGACTTTATAATGCAATTGTGGGTTTATATCTCGCAATTCTGACTTTATAACACAATTGTGGGCTTATATCTTGCAATTCTGACTTTATAACGCAACTGTGGGTTTATATCTCGCAATTCTGACTTTATAACACACAATTGTGGGCTTATATCTTGCAATTCGTGAGATTTCACTCATTGGAAAAAGGTCAGAATTGCAAGATTATATCTCGCAATTGCAAGTAAATATCTTTAAAAGTTTATGTAAATTTGCAACGGTGAGATAAAAAGTCGAAATTATCTTTTAAAATGTTTTATTCTGTGGCGGAAACGAGCTTCCATGCAATTAAAGGGTCAACTTTAAAGTTCCAAATAACTTTTGTTCAAATAAAATGTCTAACTGTGGTTTCAGACACCACTACAAACGTCTGTGCCTTCCTTCAAACAGCGCCTTATTTAAGGGACGATCTCAGACACAGACATAGCAATTTACAGGAAGGTGAGCAGGAGATTGGAGGTTCATTTGATTCATTATAGCACCAACTAAAAATAGTAATAGGAAACTAAAAAAAAATAGACAGCAAGCTTTCTTCCACTGACAAAATGTCTTTCTTTGTGTACCCATCAACACAGGAACATTTTACTCTTTTTTTTTTTTTTTTTTCAGAAATCAGAAATCAAAACAACAACAAAAAACTTCAATGCCACTGTTTAGTCCAAATGTCTACAAGAGGATCAAAGACACAATTTCCCTGGGAGAGCCGAAACAATGTGTCATCAGCCCATTATCCTCCTTCATCCTGGTCCCGGACCACATCACACGGGCGCGGGACACCAACACTACAACACTAATGATCCTACCATTCACAGGAAGGAGACCGTCTGACACCGGCTCACAAGAGCCCGTTCACTTCACTGGTGATCAAACACACACACACACTGAACAATCAGCTGAGTAATGCTCGTTTGAAGGAACAATTTGACAGACAAACAAACGAACAATGCTATGCTTCTACGACGCCTTTATGGGATTGTAATCATTACTTTGGCTGATTTAGAGTTAATCTCTGGGGGGTTTTTTTCATTAGTCAAACCAAAAATTATTCAGACACCAGATATATTTTTTCTACTAGTGTGTGCAGGACACTATAGTACATTATGTGACTGAGGAGAGCAAAATAAAGTAAACTTGGGTATATTATAACCACAAATTCTTCATACAGTGACTACCAGTGACATTAAAATTTAGGACCAAATATTATTCAGACACTTTGAGCTGATCATGTTTTGCTGAAGTGTTTGTTCTTTAATTGCTAATAATGTGACATTTTTACACACAGACTGAACAAATGAAGCATTGCTTGGTGTTTGATCTAAACTGGTATTATCTAATTGTGTAGTTAAATTCAACAGCTGACAGATATTCAACATAATTCATCTGTGAGAGTCTATCAGAAGGACGGACAAAACCACTGACATATACACTGATTTGATAACTCTGAGTTATTGGCATATTTTATGACCATTTTCTAAACTATAGCGAATAAACTGTGATAATGTGAGAGATGTTGAATTCAAGATGAATGATTAAATCTTGGTTTAATCTAACATTTGCAAAATTGGTATATCGCATTAAACATTAAACATTAGCGAATAAAGCAGCGTTTCCATCGCGTGTGTTCAAGAGAACAAGATTCACTTCCTGGAAATTGGTGTAAAATATCCAATCCATCATAAAAAAAGGAAGTGTCTCTTTAATCCTCCATCATAAATGATACATGCGTCTCAGAGCGGACAGATGAAACGCAACAAACAACGTCATGTGATCTGGCGTGATGCGTGGGAACACAATCTGAGACGCTTCTCACTACACCAGATCATTCTGGAGACAAACCAACACATGAGATGCTGCGCTGCCATTGGTCCACTGGTTAGTCCAGTTACCCAATTCAAACGGATTTATTCGGTAAATGTGTTTTCCATTGTCGTTCATATGCATTTCTTCTTATCGGATGAAAATGCATCTGTCTCAATTGAGTGCACATGTTTTTTATGTGCATTTTTTTTTTATTATATGTGCATGTTGGCGTTTCCATCCAGAGATTAACTTATGCAATATCCCAAAATGCACAGGCAAATAGGTGGTTGGAAACATTGCTATTGCTAAGCATGTTACCTTACAAAAAAATATTATATTTCCATATTATACTCCAGTAATATATTGCAAAACAATATTGTTTTTGTTTTCCAGTGGAATTTACTAAAAAGTTTGAAATATCTTTGTGTGATCCATCACCCATTTCATAAAAGCATAAAAAATAGTGGTTTATATCGGCCGATATTTGGTATGTTTTTACTTTTTATTTTAAAGTTTTTCCTGATTGTCCGGTGTGTTACAAGCGGGACTTTTATTTTGCCGGGCGGCGTACAGTGTTTACTTCCTTTTTATTCATATATTTAAACAATTACTTTATTTGTGAAAAATACTGTAATAGGAATGCAGAATATTTACAGTAGGTTTATTTTAAATCTTTATTTTTTTTTAGCCTACATTTATTTCAAATAAATAAATACATATTATATCAGTCATCCTGCTTTAAGAAATCGGCCATCCAAAAAAAAAAAAAAAATCGGTCGACCACTATAAAAAAGGACTATAAGATGACAGTGTTTAGAGTAACTTTTAATTACTAACTGAGAAAGAGGAGTCCAGAATAAAGCAGACACCGGGACACGTTACAGGACTGTGCTGTGGGTTAATGCGCTGAATTGTCAATTACATAATATCAAATAATGCTGTGGATCATTATATCACAAAAACACTGTACTTTATGAAAAACAGGCTAATGTGTGTGTGTGTGTGGATGACATTCACCCATATGTTCTGGCCACTGGTTTCATCATAACTACGGGACAACACCTACTCCAATAATAAAGCCCAGTCGTGAGGGCTGAATGAACCCGAGAGGAAGCATGCGCTGGACATCGTGTGCCGAAACACACACAGAGGAATATCGTGACATGGCAGTGTGTTCTGACACCTGATTCAGCACTGCAGCGCGAGCCTGTGTGTGTGTGTGTGTGTGTGTAGCGCGAGGCCCGTAAGAGGCCAGTGACTCTCAGTGGAGGGACAGGATTGAGCTTGAACCCCCGCTGACCCACTTATTGAGCTCTCAGGTCATGCGTGATGAACAAAGAGCAGCTGTTTATCAACACACACACACACACACACACACACACACACACACACACACACACACACACACACACACGTGAAGACATGCGTGAGCTTTACATCATTAATAATAACCTACATGTCCTAATAAATGAATGAATGACTTGGGTAAAATCGTCTTGAGTTTCATTTAAAGCTTTGAAGTAGTGGTCAGATGATTACAATATCTATGGTTAAATATTAATAAAGAATCATGATGCAATTTGTGACCTTCTGATTACTGGATAATGATTTTAAACATGATTATATGCTATTTTTTGGTATTATTGATTAACTAAATGTTTAATTGCTGAGATTAAGTCAAGTGAAGTCAAGTCACCTTTATTTATATTGCGCTTTTTACAATACAGATTGTATAAAAGCAGCTTTACAGTGATAACATGAAAATAATACAACAGTTTGTTTCTAGAAGAAAATTGCATCATCATCATCATCCCCCTTAAGTAAGGCAGATCAATAATATTGTTGAATATTAAATGTCCCCAACGAAGCGAGCCAAAATTACGTTATAATGAAATACAATCAATTTCACACACTTCTTTAAATGAGCTTAGACAAAAAAGTAAGTTTTAATATTTCATTACAAACCAAAAAAAATTGAGCAACAAACTTTAGACCTTTCAAGGCCTGAAAATGACTACATTAAAATTCACTGATATAACAATGACTACGGAAACCTGTGGGAATATTAGGACTGGGTTGAAAATATCGATATTTATTTGGTTTTTAATCGATTCTCCTTTTGATAAACATATATTGATTCTTAAAGGGTTAGTTCACTCAAAAATGAAAATGCTGTTCATCCGTTCATCTTCAGAAGAACACAAATGAAGATATTTTTAATGCTGGTAATAAATGGTAGTTGCGTAGTCTGTAAATGGAGGGACAGTAATCTCTCAGATTTCATCAAAAATATCTTCATTTGTGGTCTGAACTAGGCTATAGTCCCATGGGTTTGAAACGAGTAATTAATGACAGAATTTAAATTTTTTGGGTGAACTAACGTTATCCCTTTAAAATCCAAATTTATGTTTTAGGCTGTGCTGTTTTTTTTACAAAACGCCTCCCATCCAATAAATCGCTTTGTTATGATTTATAAGTGATATACTTTTGATATTAAACTGTTTAATCTATTTTCTGTAAATTTCTACGAAATGCAGGGAACAAATGCCGTTTGATGCATGTAAGTTACTGTGGCTGATATATACCCAAAAGTATCGAATTGAATCGAGATCAGAATTGAATCGCAAACTTGTGAATCGAATCGTTCATTGTGTCTCAAATTATACACAGCCCAGCTCTGCTACATTTTAATTTATTTAATTAAACAACAAACATAATAATAGTAAATGCTTATCAGCTCAGTAAGTTAATGTACATTAAAATGCGATTGTGTTTAAAAAGATACAGAACTGTCCGTAATCATGCTTTAAACGTCATTAATGCACGTTATGATGATGTCTATCTTTATAATGTAATCTGAGAAGGTTATTATTATCAGAACAGATGAGGAGGACAAAGCTGTCATGTAAACATCTCTTTAAACACACACACAGACACACAGTTGTCCACATAACAGCGCGTTATTGATCAGATCTGGGTTCTCACCTGCTGACTCGCCAGTGTTGATCCAGTCCGGGTTAGCAATGCTCGCTATGGCAAATATATCCGCAGCCAGAAAGAGACATCCTGAAATAATGGTGAGTTTATCCATCTCAGGTGCCCTGGCTCAGATCCAGGAGTGAACAACTGAGCTAGTCTCTAACTTACACTACAGATATCAGTGAACAACAACACTGCTCGAGTCTGCCTGCATGATATGCGCTGATATATAACGTTATATGTGTGTGTGTGTGTGTGTTATGATATGGCTAGAAGCCCAGCAGATTTGTAGAAGGAAACACACGGTCCCTAAAGCCCAGGTTGTGTGTCTGATCTTCCTCCTGACAGTTGATGCTCCATCATCATCCTCATCACACACTGCGGGCTTCTTCTTCTTCTTCTGTTAACGTAACGTTACTTGCTAACAGGCTACAGATCCTCCGCACGGTTTGTTTGCCACCCGGAGGGCCTACTTCCACTCGACGTCCACATATCCATCTTAAATAAAGTCTCGATCGCGGGATTTAACAGCAAAAAAAGGCGTGAAAGCAACGAATTAGCGGCCGTTTTGATCGACGGTGTTGTGGTCCATCTTTCAGCTCAGCTGCGCGCGCAGCTTTACGGACGCCGAGCGCGAGCACAGCAGCACCGCATCAACTTCATGCCCGGAGATCTCGTCGAAATATCTTTAACTGCGTGGATTCGTGAAGAGAGCCGCAGAAGCATGAGAAGCGGCGGTGTAAACGCTCCTCTCTCGCGTCTTTCCCAATGACATCAAACGAAAACCCCCACGCAGCGTCTGTCGTCAGACACAACAGGCCCGCGAGATCTCGCCTTCGTCTGCTGCTCTCGCGAGACTCCTCCGCGTGACTAGAGGAGGTCAGTTCTCTCTCTGTGTGTGTGTGTGTGTGTGTGTGTGTGTGTGTGTGTGTGTGTGTGTGTGTGTGTGGGCATCATCAACATCTGTCAGCACTTCTGTAATTACCCACTTAATGCAGGCAGGAATCTCAAAATACATTTCATGAACAATATGTGCGTTCAGGACGACGGAGAAAGAGAACATAACGTGTTTGTGTTATGAATGGCGAGCAGCGGGGTCCAAAAAACACGAGATCGCCATAAAAATGCGTTTAGTTGCGCATTCGCACACTAATTATATATTATCAGCTTATGTTTACATTACAGATCCAAAAAAAAGTTAAAAAAAAAGGATAATGTCGAAAAAACTGACCAAAAAATGAAGATACACTAAAAATGTGTTTCTAATGAGCATGTGGCCACTGCTCAAATTACAATAGGCTAATCATAATTGATTTACATTTTATGGAAATAGCCAAAAAGTAAATGAACAATATTGTTAGTGTTCATACTTCAGTAACCTTATGACAAATACTCAATACTTTTTTTTCATTGACTGATCTTTGACTAGAGTTACTATATAGGTTAGTTTAAATATATATATATAAATATAAATCACTGTATACATACTTTTAACACATTTTTGTTAAATCTTTGACTTAATTAAAACATGCCTTGTAATGTTTTAATTACAAAAACGCATTAATCATGCATGACCTGATTCTGGTGAAATAAATTGTTTTGGTGAAATTATTTTTAAATGCAGCCAAAACAAACATCTTTTGTTTTAGTCTTTTACTTTTTATAATTCACACATGCCTTTTTAATACCTTAAACACAATCACAATGTTATTCCCCCACCGGTTATCTTATTGTCTCCCTCTGCAGGCCACTGGAAGAACTGACACAGATAGACATTTATGAAAGAAATAATGCACAAATTATGAAGTATTTATGACCGATAGACTTGCTTTAATGAATGTACAGCACATATACAGTGAAAAGGATGAAACTGATGGCTAGTACACCGTTACTAAAGACCAGACCAAAAAAAATACAACCGTCAACATAATCAGGATTATTTTTTACACTTGAATAAGCAGCTGCACAATGTGTGCACTTTATATTAGGACTTTCCCTCACAATTCATCAACAAACGGTGTGTTGGCCAGATGTCCACAACTGGACATGGTCTTCTTGCTTTCAACAAACTTCTTTGCAGCCTGTAGACAAAACAGAACAAAGTAGTTTTTTATCCATTGCATGAGCCACTAGCAAAACCCCCAGGTACGCTATTAGTCTATATTATTTGTCACAAGAATTGTTTATTTAGATCACTAATATAAAAAAAACAACGTAAGAATCTTTCCGACTCCAAACTTTTGAACAGTAGTGTAGTTTATAATGGGATTGAACCCTAAATCTAAACGCCTCAATCAATCCGACTTAGACTGCAGATAATACTGTGCTGTGAATTCTGATATACATTTGTCACACAATGTTTCTCGCCAACTATATAGTAGGGAAGTATGTGATTTCGAACACAGCCTAGAAAGTTACAGGAGTTTGATCGGGGTTTAAGCGGATCTCGAGGCCCAGAGTTGAGAGCCTCTGATTTACATTATAAGGCTTACAGACTAAATATCTGCTGGAAAAAAAGTGTTTTTGGACATTTCATCAAGGCAAAAACATCATGATAGCTCTGGTGACATTCTCTCTCAGGCTGCTGTCTCCGTTTCTGAGCTCTGTCACTTCGGTTCAATAAATGGTCTTGCGATGCTTGGTGCTTCTCTCAGTGCAAACTACTCAGAGGATCAAGGAGAGTTTGGCTCGTCATGAGTAAAAAGCATAGACTGTAAAAAAATATGGACGTAGAAGTGTGCGTGACGTCACCCGTAGTGTTTCTGAAGAGCATTTTTGAAGTGGGCGGAGCCATCTTGGCAACGCGTCACTATCGGATAAATGAAAATGGATTAGCAGAGGTAGCGTGGCGCTAACAGGCAAACGGCTAGTAGTGACATCAGCGGAAATCCACCTGTCACTCAAGTGACCACGCCCTTAATTATACACAACTTTAAGGCTTAATATAATTTAAATGGATGAGTTGTAAAAAAAAATGGGCCCCTTTTTTTTTTTACGGGACCCATAGGCTTGTGCGCAGAAAAAAAACAGTTCAGCACTTTTTTTAACCACTTATGATGATGCACTTGCATCACGTACTGATCCTTGACGCGATTGCAACGCAAAGTCGATTCTGAAATAATTTGATCAAGCTATAGCCTTCATACAGGAATTTTAACCAATTAATAGCCTATCGTTTGCTGCATGCTTAAAAAATACACAAAACATATTCCACAACAAACTCTTTAAATGTAATATTCAGAACAGAACAAGAATTTAAAAATAATAAATACTATAAACAAGCCAAAACGAAATAATTTAAAGCGAAAGTAAAAGTAAGGGTCATATGCTCATGTAACTCTCATTAGAATCAAAATGTTTCAACATTAGCGATGTATTTAATGTAAACTATTCTTTATTATAGGCTTTGTAGCAACTTCACTCACATTGCAATATCGACACAAAAAAAAATCCTCCTTTTCACATGCGCAAATAATATGTGCTTGGAAACATCAGTTGAGCGGTGCTTACGCTGAATGGTACGAATTGTACTACTGACAATTTAAACAGAGCAGTGTGCATATTTATATTAGGCTGACTATTTTATTATTATATTTTATTTCGGCTATAATGAACAGGCTGCAAAGTCAAGCCTGGAATGGTGTGTGTGTGTGTGTGTTTTATTTTTATTTTTTTAAACTAATTTATAAATTTATAGACAAGTAGTTTGTTCAGGCATGGTTTTGTAGGGAATTACAACCCTGCGCACATATATTCAAACACACATAACTATAGAATCAACTTGTGTGAGTGTGAGTGTGTGTGTGTGTGGCACGGCACTGGAAACAGTGTGTGTTGCTGCTGATGGAGCGAACGAGAGTGTGTTGCGCGGAGAACGACGAGTGTTTGTGTTGCTGCCGATGGAGCGAACGTGTGTGTGTCTTGTGAAAAAATCATAAATGCTTTTTGACTTTGGTTTGCTCATGTTCAGCATAAAATAAATTCATTACGGGCTACTAATGTCACGGTACCGAATATTTTCAGCATCTCATGTGAAAAAAATAAAAGCCACAACACTGCGCACAAGGTTTTTTGTTTTGTTTTGTGCCTAGGGCTACGAGTAGGTCGGTAAGCCGGTCAGGTGACGTGAATTATTTATTTTGCATGAATTTGAATGTTTTTTTAGTATACTTCTAATCAAAGCTATTATTATTAATATTAATATTATTAGAAAACGGGGGAAAAAAATTAGTAATTTTTTTAAATGACTGGCGACCCATTTTTTAATTGGGTCGCGACCCAGGGTTTGAAAACCACTGGTCTATGGGATTGAGTCTCTTTTGGAGCCTGTCTCTAGTGGCCAGTGGATGAACTGCAGTTTAAGTCACTTCCGTGTTGATTCACGAGAGAGACTTGTTTAAAAGCCTTACTTTGATGACGTCGGTGGCGGTGAGGGAGTCGATGGTCTGCGTGACAGACTCTGGTGAGCTGTAGGAGCCGCTGCTGATCACCTGAACACCCAACTCCTCCAGAAGACCCTCCGAACTCTCCAGAGACATCAGGTAATCCGCCTTCAGCTGGGTCCTACACACACACACACCTCAGCGGATTTATGAAAGCCTGTCGTAGCCTACATTTTTATAGCAATATTTCCTGCATTTAATTTGTATTGGTTCAGAAGGCACTGATTATTCAGCAAAGCATTATGGGTGTAAAAGCTTTGCCAATGCAAAGACGGGTGATTTGGTCAGCTGACTCACTTTGCTCTGGTGAGATCCTCTTCAGTGAGTTTACCTTCAGCCACAGCCGTCAACTGTGCCACGGCTGCATTGATCACCTAGAGAGAGAGAGGGGGAGAGAGAGAGAGAGAGAGAGGGGGAGAGAGAGAGAGAGAGAGAGAGAGAGAGAGAGAGAGAGAGAGAGAGAGAGAGAGAGAGAGAGAGAGAGAGAGAGAGAGAGAGAGAGAGAGAGAGAGAGAGAGAGAGAGAGAGAGAGAGAGAGAGAGAGAATTGAACATTTACTTTTAAGTAGGGCTGTCAAATGATTAATCATGATTAATCACATCCAAAATAAAAGTTTTTTTTTACATAATATATGTGGGTGCACTGTGTATAATTATTTTGTGTATATATATATATATATATATATATATATATATATATATATATATGTATATATATATTTATATATATAAATACACACACGTGCATGTATATTTAAGAAAAAAAAATTTATATATAAAATAGTTATATTTATATATAATATAAATTATATATAAATCTATATACAGTATATACATGAAAATATTTCTTACATATATACAAGCATGTGTGTGTATTTATATATATAAAATCATTATACACAGTGCACCCACATATATTATGTAAAAAAAAAACTTTTATTTTGGATGTGATTAATCGTGATTAATCATTTGACAGCCCTACTTTTAATACGCTTTACCAAATTGATGTGTTGGTGACAATAACAAAAGTTTGGTGTCAATATGCCGAAGCATTGCGGAGATACAGCCTCAGAGTCGCTTTGGTATCACGTTATCAACATTGTTGATGCGGTAAACGAAAACGGTTTGTCTATTGACATGAAATTCGTAACTTTTTGCTAGCACAGTTTAAAGATGACCTTAATCAAATATGGTAAAAAAAAAAACGGTCTAGGAAGAGTTTAAAAAAGTAGACCAGTTTCATTACAATAGGCTAATTTAATCAAAAGTTAATAGCTCATCAGCACCCAAATATAGTGTGGTTGCGCTTCAGGCGTCCCGAGTCCGAGTCCCGGCTCGTGGATCTTTCCCGATGGATGTTTCCAGTAATAAGACTTACACTGTTAACAGTTTTATAAATTGCAATACCACCCATGTTGTTTATCGATTAGAGTGTACTTGTGGCTGTTTTTATGTAGGCCTCACTAAAAGGAGATTACGAGACAGGGTAGCTGAGCATAGGTATGCCATCCGGACTGGAAATATGAATTATCCAATGGCCAAACACTATATAGACGCTAAACATGGAAGGGATTCGACCTTACAACGCATTGGTGTTTTTTAATGGTTTAGCCCTCGACTAAATAATAATAAAGGATTTTTTTAAACTTTTGTAACCTACTGTACTGAGTGCCTGGACTTGGATTTTTTTCCAATTTTTATGAGAAATTATTATTACATTATTCAGCTCAGTGTTGATTCAGTTCAGTTCATTAACAGTGAAAAGTTAATGAATCAATTATTAAATCCAACTCAAGCAGCTCTACAGAAGACAAGTGTAAATTCAGCTCAATTCTGTTCAATGTTGATTCAGTTCAGTTCAATAACTCTCGATTTCAATTTTCAGTTTTGGGATTTGAATATTAGTGTTTTTTTTTTTTAGCTTGAATATGTTTACACTATCAAATGTGGCAAAATACAATACTCCTTTTTACAATGATCTTATATATCCTAGCTGTTTTAACAGGAGGGTCAGGTGAAAGAACCCAACCTATATGTTCATAAAATGGTATTCGTACATGATAGTGTTGTTATCCACTAGGAGTCAGTTCAGTGTTGATTCAATTGAGTGTCAATGTTGCAAAATTCATCAATTATGGACTAAAGTCCATTCAGATATAAAGCAGCTCAGCAGAAAACAGTGTTTTGTAGTGTTGTGTGGCAGGGTGTGTGTAAGCGCACTCACCTCACGGGCCGAGTCTGCCTGAGAGATGACGTACACCCCGAAGAGCCCAGAGTCCGAGTACGTGGCGCTGAAAGCCATGGCCTGCGCAGAAAACACACCAGAAGCATCTCAGCTGTAGCAAGAGTAGTACTGGGCGCTATAGACCCCTTTCAGTTGGTAAACATGGTGATGGAAAATAAAGAAGACAGAAAAGTAGTTTTTGAACGATTCACCATTTTTTAAACGAATCGGATGAGTCAATGATTCAATGACTCATTCATAAAGTCAGTGGACACTTGCTTCTTTCATGAATGAATCATGAAATTGAATTGGTTGAATTAATGATTCTATGATTCACTTATTACAACTTGCCGCCACCTATAGACCCCTTTTCAGTTGGTAAACACGGTGACGTTTGTTTGTGGGCGGAGCTTATGTGGAGGCAGAACGATCCCCCTGGCCGCTTCACTGACGCTAGTTAACGAGTTTTGTTAGCTTGTTTTTTAACAATGACTGGAGAAGATCAGATTTTGTCTTAATGTGCAAGGTCACTCACTGTCCAGGACCGCGATTGTTATTTGCAAAAGTTAATTTTAACGGACGGAACCAGATTGGCTGACCCGTTACGTTAGACGCTCAGTCAATGGGACGATCTGACAGGATTAACGCTAACGCTGATAGAGAAACAGAGCGTAAAGAGAAACTGAGGGCATATAAATCTTTAGATGCCTATAACTATGTGCTGAATGGTCATGTACAAGACTCGTGTGGTACGATCCGCAGTTCTGCCGAGCCAGCGCCAAGAAGACCACAATGTAGAGTGACATTACGGTGCAATTTTAATGATGTGAATATTTTTTAGAAATAAAAATTCCAGATACAGCATATTCATTTTTTATTGATTCTTGCACCCAAACAAGAGGACATTTAAAAACAATAATAATAATTTAAACTCCTTATTATGTAGCCGAATCTGTGCTGTTTGTATTGGCCGCCTCCAGCTAGCGCCGAGACGTAACTGTGACGTCGGTCTATTGGTCTGATACAAATTTTTAATATACGGCAATACCGGTGTATGTCGCTTTAACAAAGTTGGGAACGCGGTGCAACACTGTTTGAGAGAGTCTTTTCACTGTTGCATTGTGGTGATGCACATCTGTGTGTGTTACAGTCCGTGACGGAGTAGATGTGTTGGTTAAACTAAATTAATAGCTGTCAAATTAAATTACAGTGTTTCCCATACATTGGTTCACAATATCAACACTGCCCGCCACAAATAGATTTAACAAAAGGCTTTGACGTCGTTGAATAAACACGAGCACGGCACGTTTCAAAGTCAAAACGCGACGCGGGTGTTTTTAATGCATCTGTGAAGGGAGCTGACTGTCTTTAGAAAAGTTTCGATGTTATTTACATTTAATCTTTCTTAATCTTTCATGATAAAGCAGCGCTAATAGACCAACGCTACTTTTGCGTCATCGAAGGGTAACGCCCCTTTTTTGGGGAAAACAAACGGATTCCCCCGAGAACAGAACTCGCTCTAGATCTGCAATTTAAGTTTCGTGATAGCAAAAATGGCACAAACACACTCTTTTTGCCGGCCGAAGACCGTGAGAAGAAGCTACTGGACACAGGGTTACAGAGGTGTCCCTTTGAAATGGTCGAAAACTGGATTAATGACCCCACGCAGTGGCCAAATATGGACTATTCAGACATCTACCACTATCTATGTAGCCTATTTTATTTTTGTTATTAACACTCACAGTATGACAAACTAGACGATGAGGCCATGTCACTATCATATTTAACTTGATTTAAGCTATTGACAGTTTTGTTGTCGACTATAACTTACTAGTTAGAAAGACGAAGCTGCTAGCAGCTACGTGATTAGCTCTCACTATAGGCACTTTTACAACTTTCGAAGTCCTAGCACTTTCTAGACACAAGCAGAAACCAGCCAAGTCCACTTTAGATCTAGCCTGCCACTATTTCAACAGTAAAATCAGTTAACAGCCAAGGTAGCGTGCCTAGTGAGAGCTAATCACGTAACGTTAGCTGCTAGCAGCTTCGTCTTTCTAAATAGTATAGCTAATCGACAACAAAACGATGTCAATTTAAATCAAGTTAAATATGATGATTAAAGTGACATGGCCTCATCGTCTAGTTTGTCATATTGAGAGTGTGTTAATGACAAAAAAAAATAGTATACTTACTTGGTGATTCCATGAGATAGTGGTAGATGTCTGAATAGTCCATATTTGGCCACTGTGTGGGGTCATTAATCCAGTTTTCGACCATTTCAAAGGGACACCTCTGTAACCCCGTGTCCAGTAACGTTAGCTTCTTTAAATACAGCTCACGGTCCTCGGCCGGTGTCGTGCAGAAAAGTGATGGTCTGCCGAAAACTGATTGCGCCCAGTCTCTTTACATCTACAGCTGGATCAAAACAGACATAACGTGCAAATAACCATCAGTTTATGTCCGTGGTAATAGCAAAGCTATGTCTGTGTGATACTTTAACGTTTCTTTTAACATAATAACAATTTGTGGCCAAATAAGTGTTTGCAGTTGATAGCTTATCAGGCATGACATTTCCATGATTATAGGAAATAATAGAAGCCCGTTGTTGCCGATGGAATAGGCTACGTGACGTTTGTATTTGGAAAACGGACTGTAGCTTATAACATGACTTGCTATATAAAATAATAAAATACATGATCTCTTTTAACTGCATTATTTTACCTGCTGTATACCAACCAATCCAGCCCTTTTTACCTGTTAAAATAGGCCTACCTTTAAATGTCGAAAACAACCAATAAAATGCAGTATTCTAACAAAATGATTGAAGTCTCTACTTATTTCAATAAACAATGCAATCAATTAACTTTTGAGTATGTTTGTGCCATTTTTGCTATCACGAAACTTAAATTGCAGATCTAGAGCGAGTTCTGTTCTCGGGGGAATCCGTTTGTTTTCCCCCAAAAAGGGGCGTTACCCTTCGATGACGCAAAAGTAGCGTTGGTCTATGAGCGCAGCACTGATTTGTGTACAGCCGTTACCGGGGAAACTGCTTTGTGTACAGCCGTTACCATGGAAACTGTTTTGTGTACAGCCGTTACCGGGGGAAACCGCTGTTTCTGCCGCTCCTAAAACGCCTCTTTGTAAACACTGCAAACCTGTATTAATACTAGTGTGGATTCTTTCTACAATATTCACTCATGACAGTAAAATAGGGCGTTCTAGTCCATCTACTGCAGTATTTCCTCTCTCACTCAATAGAAAATGTGCTTAACACCCAGTCACGCTTAAAAAAACACACAAAAAAACATCATATACCGTGAAATATAACTCATAATGTTTGGCTCATGCCGCCCAGCACTAGGCAAGAGCTTGTGTAAGCGTGTGTGCTTGAGAGCAGTGATGACACATGAGCACTCACATCGAAGGGCTGAGCGGTGGCCTTGGCGATGCCCTGGCTGAGTCTGCTGGTGACGTTGGACCCTCTCTTGACGTGTGGTCCGGCTCCCAGAAGCCTTTGCAGGACACTGAAGGCGTTGGCCTCGGCGGAGCCCGTCACGGCCCCCTCACAGGCCATCAGCGCGTGGACCAGCCCTCCTCCGCTCTGCACACGCAGCTCTCCTGCAGAACACCACCGTTCACTCATCACGCTCACACAACACGCTCATCACTGCAGTGACACGTGTCCTCACTCACCGCCACGGTAGACGGCGCTGGCTCCTGGTGCGCCGGGCCCTGAGTGTCCGCTGAACTGCTCTCCCACCTTCCTCAAAGCAGCATGACTGACTCCTACACACACACACACGAAGAGAATCATCATCAACAACAGCCACTCATCACACGGTCTGGGCTAGTTCATATAAGATAAGTCTTTTCGGCTCTAAAAGTGCCCCTATTGTGCTGTTTTACAGGCTACTCATTTTGTTTTCTCCTACAATATGTTTACATCCATCAAAGATCGAAAAGAACTTTATCTCAGAATTGCAGCATCAGCTCTTTTCTCAGTGTCTGAACTGGTTTGATAAAAGATTCGGGCCGTTTATCGTCTTCTTGTCTGTACTTGTGTTCTTGTGAAACGTCATCTTTTGTGGCCCAAAGTACTGTCCCAATACACAAGTTTGCATCTTGGCAAGAACGGTTAAAAGTTGCGGAAGTGTTCTTGACACACCCATTTTAGCGAGGATGCATCGGTTGGTAACTTGTGTGAACTTGACGGCAGAAATATCCCAGCATTCGAGGAAGGAGCGGGAAGCAGAGAAAGGCAGGACAACAGTACGTCGTTTTTCTACAATTTCGTATGCTATTTCATCACTAAATTCACTTCTGAGAACATTTGATGCGAGAAATCAACTGTGTAGATTTCAAATATTGGCATTTTTACGAAAATGTATGGCGAGTCGTAAATGTTTGGGTTCTGCAGAGGGCGTCTGTGCGAGGGTGTTGCGCAATACCCGCAAGAACACATCGTCTCAAACTGTCAGCTCGTTCTGTGTGCTCGTCACCTTGTAAGTTCATTCTTCCAAGAACAACTAGCAAGAGCGTTCTCTCCAAGAACAAGTCCGTTCTTCGCATTCTTGGTTTTGAGAAACACCCTCGGTCTTTCATATACTCTGTTGTGATTGGTCAGATGACCCTGTCTGTTGTGATTGGTCTACTCTGCTCTGATTGGTCAGATGACCCAGTCTGTTGTGATTGGTCTACTCTGCTCTGATTGGTCAGATGACCCAGTCTGTTGTGATTGGTCTACTCTGCTCTGATTGGTCAGATGGCCCAGTCTACTCTTGGTCTACTCTGACCATTGGCTGGCATTATGCAAATTTGTTACAAACCTACATGGTTCAGCTAGCCTGGCTAACGCCAGACCACGTATCATTGAGAATGATACGTGGTCTGGAAACCCCATGTGCATTTTCTCATATTTGAGGCGTGGTTTACGAACGCCCAGAGCCGTTTTATTGGGTGCTACGAATGTCTATCAAATGCGCCTGTACGTAGATCATAGCCAATGGTTTCAATTATACCAGATGACGTGTGTAAAAACACAGTTTAGACAAGAAATTAAACTCATTTGAACCTTACAAAAAAACGTCAATATTTAAAACAGTTTATTTAGACTTACATGATACTGTGTGTGTCATTTTTCATTTTAATTGTGCAACATTATCTGAATGAGGCGATCGCCTGTACAATATATCACAGCTGTGATCAGTCATGAGATGAAGAGCGTGCGCTGCTTTGCCACAGGAATAATGGGAATACACTTTTTATTTTTTTATGTTTTAAATGTTGAATGTTTTTGTTGTTTCAGCATGTTTATTAATCTCCCATTTCTGTTAATATAGCCATTGCACACTATAACCTTAAACCCTGATGATCGATGATGTTCGGCTATCCAGATACAGGAGCTACTTATTGTGAACCAATGTAAACACGCCGTGTCCTGATCTGCTTGATCGGATCATGGTGATCGCATGTTAATGCCAAGTGTAAACGCAGAGATTTTGGCGAGACAACCATAACGACGGGGGTCTCGCTAGCCTAAGCCCCATTGCCATAGCCAACGGGGCTAACATTGATATATGAGGCTTTTGCCAAAGCCTGTTGGTAGCAGGGAAAAAACATCCTTCTTGGTTATGAAATGGTTTAACGCCAAAAGTTGCATATGTTTTCTAAATAAACTTGAAAGGTAACTTCGTGTCTGCTGCCGTGTTGGATCCATAGATATAAACAAACTGCTTCGGTGAGTCGCATAGACGTCGTCATCTACTTGCTGCTCCCTCCCCGTTCTGTGATTGGTTCCCTATCTGAGGCGAAATTTTGGTCCATGGTGTCCAGACTGCCTAGCAGCTTGAATAAAATCGCGCTGCACAAGGCAGGATGGGGAAACCCAGGCTATGGTTCAGCAGGAAGTGACTGTAATTACTGATGACTCGTTTTAGACAGTTCAGAAACAATTCTTTCTTTTAGGAGACAAAAACTCCATTTATCCTGCACTTTGATCTTTGAAACATTTTACATTCACAAACAGCTATACTGCACACCACATGAAAGGTAAAATCCAAAAAAGTGAAAATAAAATAAAATGTAAAAAAAAAAAGAAAAAAAAATGTGTTTTGTGTATAAGAGCAACCAAAACCACAATTTTGAGACTTGCATTCATGAGAAGGTCTTACCTAATCCAACGAGAGCCATTCTGGCACTGGCGTAATTATCGGCGAAGAACTGTTGCAGCTAGAGTTAAAGAGCAGAAAGAGAAGAGCGTTTGCACACGGCTCAGGTACAACAACAGATGAAGAGCTGCGGCCCGTCACTTACAGCATCCACACTGATCTTCCCCACCATGTGGTCAGGACAGTACAGCGAGTTGGACAGAGCGTTCTTATACGCAGCTTCATGCAGCTTCTCAATGACACCTGTGCAGGGAACACACACCAGCGTCAGGCTCTCGTGTCATCAGATGATGTCACACTCATTTCTATTGGTGTTGGTGTGCTGTACCGATCTGTGGGCTCTGGTCTGCAACGGCCTTGTCCACCTTGATCCTCGGCGAGAGGTCAGACAACTCCCAGGGTCTGAAGGCAGGAGCTGTGGTCACATTGATCAGGTACTCGATCACGCCCTCACTGCACACACACACACACACACACACACACACACACACACGCACGGAGACATGAAGTGATAATAAAACTGAATCCTGACAAATAAAACAGCTCAAACTGTGCCTAAGGTTGTTGATTTCTGATACAGCGAATCTCACACGATGGATTTGAGTAAAATACACAGAATAATAATGATATAAAACTACTGATTTACTTAGTTAGGGAATAAAGTTTGCAGTTGATTTAGACTTAAAACAAACAGACATTTAAAATGATAGTTAACCCAAATTAATATATAAATATACGCTTTCACATCCATCTACTGCTCATTTCCTGATTTCCCATTTTAGAGTGGGCTTTTATTGTGGCCAGCCTAAGGCACACCTGTGCAATAATCATGCTGTGTAATCAGCATCTTGATATGCCACACCTGTGAGGTGGATGATGATCTTGGCAAAGGACAAGTGTTTAGTAATCACAGATTTAGACAGATTTGTGAACAATATTTGAGAGAAATAGGGCTTTTGTGTACATAGAAAAAGTCTTAGATCTTTAAAACTATATCTACGCTTTCACATGCATCTAATGCTCATTTCCTGCGAGATACTCACAAATCATCGCGTAGACAGTCCAGAGAATACACCATGTGTTCCCTCGAAGACGTCACGCTAAACAGCAGCGAGTGAAGCGGACAGTGAGAGAGATGACAGCGTGCGACACAGAGAGTATTCATGGATAACTATAAGAGAAAGCTGACCTCAAACTGGCTCCCGCTGCCTCCAGACCCCGACAGATCCTGAAGGCCGACGCACCTTTAGTGGTCTGAAACACACAACACACTTCACACACACTGAACATCCTCTGTGTCTGATCAACTCACACAGACGCCTAAACAGGTCTCATTGTAGGAGCCATAATGCTCGATTTATAATGTGTTGTAGTTCCACTGTTGGCCACTGGGTGGACAGTGGGTTTTAATTGAATTGTGGGTTTTAATTGACTTGTGTAGGAAGTCATGGAAGCAAACAGGTTTTCCGTGTCAGGATTGTATGTGGACATGCAAACTTGTGGGTTGTTGTTGCTTCAATCATCACGTATTCATTGTCATCAAGTCAAGTCATTTATTATTGTCATGTTCAAGTTCAAGCAAGTACAATGAAAAACTTGCTTGAATGCTACTCCACAGACTATAGACAACAAATACAATAAACTTCACTGCTATATAATTGCTATGTGTGACCCCAAAAGCAGTCACATGGGTAAATATTTTGAAATTGAGATCATCTGGGCGAATAAAGCTGGATAAATAAGCTTTCCACTGATGTATGGTCTGTTAGGATAGGACAATATTTGGCCGAGACACAACTATTCGAAAATCTGGAATCTGAGGGGGTAAAAAAAAAAAAAAAATCGAAACATTGAGAAAATCTCCATTAAAGTTGTACATTTATATTGGCGATTGTGCTGCATTCACTCACAAAAATAAATGTGTTATATATTTACTGTAAGAAATTTACAAAATATCTTCATGGAACATGATCTTTACTTAAAATCCTAATGATTTTGGGCATAAAAGAAAAATCTATCATTTTGAGCCATACAATGTGTTGTTGGCTGTTGCCACAGATATACCCGTGCGACACGTGACTGGTGTTGTGTCACATGTATTGCTGTGTATTCATCGCTGGTATGTGTGTGAACGCACCAGATTGCCGGCTAACCGCAGCATGTGAGTGGCTCCCAGGTTCTCCGCGGTCTCGTATCGACTCCCGGCTTTCACAAACACGCCGACTTTAGAGACGGGGGAGTAGTTCTCCAGAGAGGCCACGAGGAGGCCGCTGGGAAGCTTGGACACCTGCAGCAGACCACAGGAGATGAGCAGAGGGTCATGTGACCTGAGCACACACACACACACACACACACACACACCTGGACGTCCTGTGGCGTGAGGGCTGGTGGAGCTGCAGGCTTCCGGGTCAGCAGAGGTTCAGTCAGCGCCTCGCTCCTCCTGGCCGAGGCGTAGCAGCGTCTCTGGGGAAACACGCACGTGAATACTTCAAGCTTACAACAAGATTTGTTAAAAATAAAATTTTAAAAAAGGATATTTTTTTATTATTATTAAATTGTATTATTATTATAATTGGTTGTTTTTATGCATTCAATTAATTAGACATTCTTTTTTATTATTACACTTTAATTAAACCATTAAAATGGAATCCAGAACACATAAGTTCGTAAAAAATAAAACTCAATATGAGGAAGAAAATTATATCATAAATAAAAAAAAAATCTCCCAAATCGCATTTTTATTCATTTATTTGTGTTTTTGATTTATCTATCTAAAATTTCATTTTTTTTTAACTCTATTTTAATGATTAAATATAAATTTTAGTAATCAAAAAGCCTGTCTAATTAATTGAAATCATGAAACTTTAAAATGTGTTAAAAGTTTGACAAATATTATGTTCATTTAATTATTTAATATTTAATTATTTCTTAAAAACTAAAGTTTTGATAATTATTATTAATAATAGTGTCATTATTACATTGAGAGGTATCTAAAAATTCTACTGTACAAGAGTAATATATTTCTTTACTAAAAAAAATATGTTTTTCTATTGTAATACATTATAATTATATCACCCAGAGAAGAGATGTGTCTGCAAGAGGGAGAGGAAGTGATTAGGAAATATAATTTATAATAAATATGGCAATATTCCATAAATACATAAGAATAGTCCATTTTGATTTCATGGTGACTTGAAGACTATAATTTAAAGCAATAGCTGTCAAACACTAGCAACTCGTTTTCATTTGCTCAAAAAAAACACTGGAATCTGATCAATATGAGTCGGCTGCATAACATAAAAACATTGACTGACTTCAAACTAAAATGCATATTTAAAAAAAAACCTGTGTGAGTTTCTTTCTTCTGTCGAACACAAAAGAAGATATTTTGGAGAATGTCGGAAACCAAACAGTTGATGGACCCAATTAACTTCCATAATAAATAAAAAGTCAAATGGCCTATGAACTGTTTGGTTCCCGACATTCTTCAAAATATCTTCTTTTGTGTTCGACAGAAGACAGAAACTCACACAGGTTTGAAACAACATAAGGGTGAATAATTGACGTTTACATTTTTAGGTGAACTGTCCCTTTAAGAAATGTTGCGCAAACCAGTTGCCTTAATAAAAATGAGTAAAATCAAAAGGCATTTTATCAGCGTAGAACATTTACACAAACGTTTTTTTTTTTGTTGTTAATTTTCGCTATTTTTTCAACACATAGAAATCAAAATGTTTACATTTCATCCCTGATATCCCTAGGTTTTCCTATGAACCCAGACTCCATCATCATATTGTTATTGATCTAAAGGTCTGTGACCCTGGACGATGATGATGATGACCGGGTCAAAGGTCACATGTGACTGAAAGTACAGTATCAGTGTGTGTGTCACGGTGACCTTCATCACAGAAGCACAGCAGATTCACAATAAACCAGCAGTATCTGGACAGCGGGACCTGTCGGGTCCGTGATCAGTGTGTTCGGGTGTTTAATAAAGAGAGTTTCTAACAGCTGCTTGACTGCCAAACACCGGCTCATCAATGACCCTAACAGCATTAGCCCGAGACACCGCAACGGGACGCTTGTGGTGACCCTAAACAGCGCTAATGTGTTTAAAACACGACATTTAAACAGCGAGGAGCGAGCCGTGCAGTGTGAGAGAGGGAGGACTCACGGAGAGATGCGCGAAACCTCTGAATCCCGTCATGACTCTGTTCTCTCCTTCAGCCGCGGGGAAACACTGCTAATGCTATGGCCGACCCGAGGACCTACCCACAATCCACTGCGCCGCAGCCACGCGCCATATATGGACACACCGGAACTGGGAGCTGTTTAATATTAACGGGACGTTCTGTTATAAACATCGGAATAAAACGAATTTCTGAAACTGAATTCAGCAGCATTTTTCTCATATAAAACATTTTTTTATATACATAATAAAGTATTATAATAAATATGTAAAATAAAAAAAAACGTAACATTATTTCAAATGTACACTAATGTCATAAAATATTTAGTCTAAAGCAAACCAAGATTGAGCTGATTTACAAAAACAAAATACATGTTTAAATGTTAAAGAAATACCGGTATCTCACAATTGAAAACACCCAGAATAGGCCTACACACACACACACACATTATAATATACTCTTCTCGTGCATCATTAGGAGTATAAATATGGAAGTAAAAAAATGCCAAAAAAAGCCTGTTGAATTGCACTACTTGGAAAAAAAAACATGTAACCAGGCTTGCATTTTAATGCATTGTATTTTTAGGACTTGCATTTTTGATTGGCTCAAATTTTTTGATTGGTTAAATATTTAAGCTGTGAATATTTCAATTCAAAATATTTGAATTGAAATATTCAGTCCTTGAAACCACTAATAATCCCTGATTTGAGGATCTCAAGACCTCCCCGAGTCATGTTCCGACAAAGTACACGTGTGGTGTGCACGAGCATTATGTTGCTGACTGCAGTTCACTTAACAGCCGCATGATGTCGCTAATAACTGCTTTATGAATTATGCATAACAGCCCATCCAGAAATCCAAAGAAATAATCAGATGACAAGAGATGGTAAAAATTTAAGCTGTAATTCAGGTTCATTCATCATACAGTGGACAATCAAGTTAAACACGGTGCATTGTGGGATACAGTACCCAGCCCAACATGCTCAGTTGTTGTATCCTGCAGATTTTGGCAAAAGTAGTAGGTCATTTGTGTATACACACTGAAATAAATCACATAATGTGCACAATACGCAGACTATTCACGGTTCTGATGAATGTCAGTCAACATGTTTCAGTGTATCTGTGCTAGTTAGTCTCGGTACAACAAAAAACATCTAATAATAAATACAACAACAACAACAACAACAAAAATCACCAAAAGTACAAAACATTTACAATACTTCATTAGAAAACAAATCAGCACTTGAATACAAGTCACAATCATGAGGTGCTCAGCGCACGACACATCACACTGAACTGATACTGTGGAGACTCAGAGATGTGGCGCACAAACACACAAACACACACTTACAATCACCACATATATCCGCCGACCCAGCCTCGCTTTGGGCCACGCTGGAGACTGGCTTATGACATGAGTGTTTCTGAAGACCGTCAGTGCTCGGGTCAGACGTCTCCGTCCCGCAGCCCAGGGGACGCTCACGGGTGCGCTGGCTCTGAGAGCCCGAAGGCCTTCGGTCCCGGGCCGGTTCTGCAGCCGGTGCCGTCCCGTCGCGCTCAGTCTACGGGGAACTCGGTCTCCAGGGCCGTCCCGGGACGGGTGTGTGTGTGTGTGTCCTTCAGGAGCCGCAGGGACACACAGCTGAGCCAGCTTCGGCTGGTGGGCATCTCTCCCACGAGCTCCCAGCTGTCCGAGTCCTCGCAGTACCGCTCGATGGTGTCGTGATACCTGTGCGGGTCAGAAGGAGGGCTGTCACTTTTGGGAAAAAATCCTGATCGATTTTTGAGACATAAGTGTTTATTGAATCGATTGTGAAATCGATTTTTCATGTCTATATTTTTCAACACCAAATATAGGCAAATCCACGGACAACTAACTGTAAAGAGGGCGCTTGAGACGCGCACGATTCAGCAATATTCAATATTTCTGATGATTTGAAGTTTCGTGTACAATGACAAACAGGAGTGCAACATTCAGGGATTGAAATTAACACCCGCCAATCGAGGGTAAATGAACTTTGGCGAGTAACGCTGTCAAATCACGAGCCAATTTGGCGTGTTTCTATGTTTACTCACTTTGCTGGGGAAGTTCGCGTGGCCAAAGCTGCTGGCTTACTTGAACACACACACGTCACTAAGCAACAAATAACGGCACGCTTGTTCACTTGCATTGAAGTAATAGAGAATATTAAACAGCATTATGTTAACAGAAAAAGACATTGTTATTTTCCAACATCCTACATGTTCTGTGTACTATTGATCTGTCCACCGAAAACACATTTTTGGTAAAAAAAAAAAAAAAAAAGAACAGAAAAGAAAGGAGGACGTTAAAATTGATTCCCTATTTTCGTTTTCGAAACTTGTGTTGGTTGGTCCGATCGATTGTGCAATCGATTTTCGAACGTAAAGTGACAGCCCTACTCAGAAGGACTGTCAAAATGGCTGAAAATTCAAATTTCTTATTTCTTTCTTAAATATTAGCAATTGTACTCGAATTCTAAAGGCAATATTTAGTTACGGGAAACAGGACTGTATCGTCTCCGATGTCCACAAGAGGGCGCAACAGGCAAATATTAACCAAATCAAAGTAACATCGCATCCTATATTGAAATTAAATTCACTTTTTAGAGTGCATTTGTTTTTGAAACAATTGTTCTTAAAGGTATATAAAATATATTTCCTGTAATTTCCGTAAATGTGCATGTTTACAATAGTGCATAAAACTGTGTAAGTGCATCAGTAACCTGAGAAAACACGCTGATGTGCGTTACTACATGAACACACACACTGCCATTCAGAAACAATACACTTCCACTCGCTACACATCCACATATAGTTCGTCAAAAACACACACGAACACACACACGCTCGGCTCTGACCGATGAGCCAGGCTTCGTCAAGTGTGAAGTTGCACGATTTTTTTGCCACCAACTGAGAGGATTTTCGTCAGCAGGAAAAAAATTTACACCTTTTTTTTTTTTTTTCAAGAGGGCGAATAATTTCCCCATTTAAATTAAATTAAATTTTTTAATAAAGTCTGTATATTTGTTTGTTTTTTTTACGCGCAAAAAGTATCGTCATCGCTTCATATCATTAAGGGTTGAACCACCGGTTGAGTCACATGGACTATTTTAATGTGTCTTTACTACCTTTCTGGGCCTTGGAAGTGGTGATTACATTGCAGTCTATGGAGGGATTTCATCAAAAACATCTTCAATTGTGTTACGAAGATAAACGAAGGTCTCACGGGTTTGGAACGACATCAGGGTCATTTTATTCTTGTATTTCTGAACTATCCCTTTAAGCATCTGGACAACTGATCGGATCTCTGTGTGACGCTCAACATTTGACAAGTCTGCAATGGGAAAACTTCAGTCGCAGGTCTTCGCGACTTAATAAAATAAAGATAAATAAACCGAGACATGGGTCTGAAATCACTGCCGAATGTGATCACAGGACTCTCTCTCACCGGTCCCATCCCTCCTCTCCTCCCAACACGTAAATCTTGCCGTCCACCACGGCCACGCCGGGCCGGTAGCGCCTCTCCTTCATGGGCGCGCACATGGTCCACTGGTTGGTCTTGGGGTCGTAGCACTCGACCTTATCCGTGTTCTCGGTGGACGCGTGCCAGCCGCCTACAGAGGGACATCTGTGAGACGCACTGCAAAACATGCTTTTCTTACGTAGTACTTTAGTCTTGTTTCCAGTCAAAATATATATATAAAAAAAAAAAAAATCAAGATGCATTTACTAGATGAGTAAAGATATTAAGTCCTGTTTTACGGGGGAATTAATCCAAATGAAGCGAGTTGGAGCTTAAAAAAAGATTAAATTATCTAAATTATCTGCCAATGGGGTGAGAAGAATTATCTTCATTCATTTTTCTCACCCCAATGGCAGATCATTTGGCTTGTTTTAAGCAAAAACTCATTTAATTTTGATTTATTTCCCCAGAAAACAAGATTTAATATCTTATGGCAGTTCCCTACTTTAGTAAATGCATCTTGATGTAAGAAATGTTTGATGTTTGGACTGTACGAAAGCATAGTTTGCGGTGTACAGGACGAAACTCGTGCCAGCTGAGGCCTCCATATTCACCGATGACGTAGATCTTGCCCTTCAGGATGCAGGCGGCCGACCCCGAGCGGGCGATCTGCATGGGCGCCACCTCGGCCCACACACAGCTTTTAGGGTTGTACACCTGCGCCAAGTCTGTGCCGTCGCCATCTTCTAACACTGCTCCTCCTGTGTGAGTTCACAAGAGAAACGCCATCAATACGGCCGTAACGTACGACACACATCACCATACTGAACTCACGGTGCGATACTCAAGACCTATGATAAAAGGTCATAAAAAACAAACTGTTGATTAAAATGCTAAATTTGATGTTACATTGTGTGTGTAAATGAATATGCTTGGACTTGGTGCTGGAAACCCAAAGCACAGGACAATAGAGACTCCAGAATAACAACATTCATGATTCTGGAGCTGAAAATACTGAATTATTTTAGATAAATATGCTTGTGCTCTGTCACTGACTTGATATATTTAAAATAATGTAGGCCAGTTTTACTGGTAACAGACATTTGGTATTATCAGGACACACATATAGCATTATTATACATTATATTCAACATTAGTAGTTTAATGTAACACTGACACTAAAACTCTGAAAACTTGCATTTTTTCAATTTTGGGTGAACTATCCACGATACATATTGTTGCATTTTTGTATTGCGATATATTGTGACACGATATATTTCTACACGCCTAGTTATAGTATAAAAATTAGCATCACCAGACTACAGTTAATAGTTGTACAAACCGTAGCATAAGGTCATAAACGTCTCGTTACGTAGAGCACATTTTAGCATTACTTATTCTTCACAAATAATAGCATGTTAAAGGGGCAGTTCACTTCAGAATTAAAACTTCCTGATAATTTACTCAACCACACGTCGTCCAAGATGTTCATGTCTTTCTTTCTTCAGCTGAAAAGAAATGAAGGTTTTTGAGGGAAACATTCCAGGATTGTTCTCCATATAATGGACTTCAATGGGGTCCAACGTGATTACGTAATGTGTGGTGGTTAGTGCAAGATGAACATTTGTGTTAATTTTTTTAGAAAATGGCGGCTGGTTTGTCTAGATAAGACTCTGATTCCTCGGCTGGGATCGTGTCGAGACTTTGAAGCTGCACTGAAACTGATATTTGGACGTTGAACACGTTGGACCCCATTGAAGTCCATTATATGGAGAAAAATCCTGGAATGTTTCCCTCAAAAACCTTCATTTCTTTTCGACTGAAGAAAGAAAGACATGAACATCTTGGATGACGTGTGGTTGAGTAAATTATCAGGGAATTTTTATTCATAATTGAACTACTCCTTTAAACTCACATTTTCCACACACTCCTGAAACGGTTTGATCGGCAGTGATGCCTTTCAGACTTTTATTGTCTATCTGTACATTATTTTGAGTCCAGTGTTTTCCTCTCCTGTGTTGGAGGAGATCTGGTACCTGTCACGTAGAGTAACCCATCCAGCGCCACCACAGCCGGACTGGTGACCGCCATCTTCACCGACTCCATGAACTGCCATGTGTTTGTGTGAGGGTTATAACACTCGACCGAGTCCAGGCGAGAACGGCCCTCCCAGCCGCCCACCGCAAACACATACCCGTCCAGCATCACCAGCCCTGGGGACACACGCCACTGTTATCAGACAACAGGCTTCGCTTGTTTACCAACAATGGTAGAAACAGGGCAGGGTGGAATACATATATATACACACAAATATACATTTTTATTAAAATTATTTTATTTATTTTTTCTTGAGTTTCACCTATATATACAGTACTGTGCAAAAGTTTTAGGCAGGTAAGATTTTTTAAGTATTTAAAAGAAGTCTCTTCACCCAAAAAAATGAATTGTTGAATGAACGTGATTTAATCGTAGCACCCATTATGCATCTAATCAAATCAAGTAAACTTGAACTACTTTGAATATGTTATATGAACACAATATACATTTGTAGATTCAACATGATTGTAATATGTCAATGTAACTTCTTTACAACTAATTGAATCAAAATGTTTGTATTGTGTTAGTCTAATCAAATTTATTCTTATCCACTGAATGTCAGTAAAGCACTTCAATTCAACAAGATTCTGCCTTGTTACATAAACTAGTTAATGTCTTGTTTTGGTAGTTGATTGAGCATTATTGAAGACACCTGATGTTAACAAGCAGAATCACTGAAGGAGAAAACCATAATTCACCGTTGTGGAGATCAGTGTGTTTTAGTTGTTTAACATTGAAAATAATAATGAATGTTTTTTGAGCATCAAATCATCATATTAGAATGATTTCTGAAGGATCATGTGACACTGAAGACTGGAGTAATGATGATGATAAATTCAGCTTTGATCACAGGAATAAATTACACTTCACTGTATATTCACATAGAAAACAGCTGTTTTAAATTGTAATAATATTTCACAATATTACTGTTTTTTTGTTGTTTTTTTTATCAAATAATTGCAGCCTTGGTGAGAAGAGGAGACTTCTTTTAAAAACATAAAAAATCTTACCGATCTAAAACTTTTGCACAGTACTGTATATATACACACTCAAACATTTTTAATATCCTGCAAAAGTTAATTTATGTCAGTAATTCACCTTAAAAGGTGAAACTAATATATTACATAGACTCATTACATGCAAAGTGAGATATTTCAAGTCTAATATTGATGATTATGGCTTATAGCTTATGAAAACCCCAAATTATAAATTAGAATATTGTGAAAAGGTTTTCATAAGCTGTACGCCATAATCATCAAAATTAGAACAAATAAAGGCTTGAAATATCTCACTTTGCATGTAATGAGTCTATGTAATATATAAGTTTCACCTTTTAAGGTAAACTTTTGCTGGATATAACATTTTTTCGAGTGTATATATATATATATATACACTCACCGGCCACTTTATTAGGTACCCCATGCTAGTAACGGGTTGGACCCCCTTTTGCCTTCAGAACTGCCTCAATTCTTCGTGGCATAGATTCAACAAGGTGCTGGAAGCATTCCTCAGGGAGTTTGGTCCATATTGACATGATGGCATCACACAGTTGCCGCAGATTTGTCGGCTGCACATCCATGATGCGAATCTCCCGTTCCACCACATCCCAAAGATGCTCTATTGCAGTGATCCCCAACCCCCGGTCCCCGGACCGGTGCCGGTCCGTGGACCCGTTAGTACCGGGCCTTGAAATATTCCCTGAATAATTTTTTTATTTTTTTATTTTTTAATAATAAATTTTTTTTTAAGTGCTATGACATGTCATGTTATGTTATTTAATCCAAAACATAAACAGTAAATAGATAAAAAATGTGTTTCTTTGAGCGCGTTCATTCCGATTGCTTAGCAACGCGTCGTATCTGAATGGACTGCAAAAAAAGATAGGCTACCGGTAAACTGGAGCACTTTGCTAGCACTTTATTCAACTCAAAGAAACGTATCCTATATGATATTAATCAGATATAAACATAACATTACAAATTATAACCGCACAAAATTACGAGAATGCACAAGTGAATTTGAACTACGTGCCATTCAGAATGACTCATGTTGTGGACGCGCTCTTCCTGGAGCAACGCGACACAGCAACTAAACCCAAATAATTCACAATGTTTTATTAAAACATTGTTCTCTTTATAATGTTATATAATATGACAGTAGGCTACCAACAGTCATTATTAGTCGTGCAGTGTCGTTTGAGCTGCGAGCGCTGAAGCTGAAGAGTATCACCATACACTTTACTACATTAATTTTTAACCAAATGCATCCTATATGTCGTGAGATAAATCAGATATAGATAGGCCTACACAAAATAAACACAATATTACAACTTACATTTGCACAAAACAAAAGGCTGCGAATGCACACGCAATTATAGTCATGATAGTGTAATGAACCGGCGCGCTCTCTTTACATGTTTCGCGGTTGAGCAGCACGCACGCGCATGAACCTGCTTATCGTCGATTAAACGTTAACATCCCTATTTTGCACCAAAACACCAAAGCAAATTCCTTGTATGTGAAAACTTGGTACATGCCAATAGAAGTAAATTCAATGTAAAATTCAATGTAAAATACAATTTGCCATTTCTGCCACCTGCTATGAGTGAGTGCTGTGTGAGTTGCTTTTGAAGTAGACCTAATTGTATGGGAGAAAAGGGAAACATTTTGTGAACCGGTCTGAAAGTTTAAAAAGATTGGTATATTCATATAAGTAGCCTTTGTTGCCACCTAGTTCATTATATGTAAAGAAATTATAGGCTGTTACTGTTTTACACAGTGATATGTTCCGAATCCAAACGATACATCTTAAAATTGAGGCATTAAAATTGACAACTGGTCCCTGGAATTTTTTTTATGAATTTGCTGGTCCCTGGCACAAAAAAGGTTGGGAACCCCTGCTCTATTGGATTGAGATCTGGTGACTGTGGAGGCCATTTGAGTACAGCGAACTCATTGTCATGTTCAAGAAACCAGTCTGAGATGATTCCAGCTTTATGACATGGCGCATTATCCTGCTGAAAGTAGCCATCAGAAGTTGGGTACATTGTGGTCATAAAGGGATGGACATGGTCAGCAACAATACTCAGGTAGGCTGTGGCGTTGCAACGATGCTCAATTGGTACCAAGGGGCCCAAAGAGTGCCAAGAAAATATTCCCCACACCATGACACCACCACCACCAGCCTGAACCGTTGATACAAGGCAGGATGGATCCATGCTTTCATGTTGTAGACGCCAAATTCTGACCCTACCATCCGAATGTCGCAGCAGAAATCGAGACTCATCAGACCAGGCAACGTTTTTCCAATCTTCTATTGTCCAATTTCGATGAGCTTGTGCAAATTGTAGCCTCAGTTTCCTGTTCTTAGCTGAAAGGAGTGGCACCCGGTGTGGTCTTCTGCTGGTGTAGCCCATCTGCCTCAAAGTTCGACGTACTGTGCGTTCAGAGATGCTCTTCTGCCCACCTTGGTTGTAACGGGTGGTTATTTGAGTCACTGTTGCCCTTCTATCAGCTCGAACCAGTCTGGCCATTCTCCTCTGACCTCTGGCATCAACAAGGCATTTCCGCCCACAGAACTGCCGCTCACTGGATGTTTTTTCTTTTTCGGACCATTCTCTGTAAACCCTAGAGATGGTTGTGCGTGAAAATCCCAGTAGATTAGCAGTTTCTGAAATACTCAGACCAGCCCTTCTGGCACCAACAATCATGCCACGTTCAAAGTCACTCAAATCACCTTTCTTCCCCATACTGATGCTCGGTTTGAACTGCAGGAGATTGTCTTGACCATGTCTACATGCCTAAATGCACTGAGTTGCCGCCATGTGATTGGCTGCTTAGAAATTAAGTGTTAAGGAGCAGTTGGACAGGTGTACCTAATAAAGTGGCCAGTGAGTGTATATATATATATATATATATATATATATATATATATATATATATATATATATATGTGAAACTCAAGAAAAAAAAATAATATAAAAAAAATAATAATATATTGTTCCATTGCAAGTTGGATGTGGGATATTTCTAAATATAGATATCGATATCAGGCTCAAATTTGGAACAAATCTTGTTTAGATTTATTGCTTTGATTTTCTTGCCGTTTGTGAAAATATAGATTTCATATCAAAATTTAAAATAGTATTTTTGCACATTTTCCATAACAATAAACGTAAAATTCTGTAACTTTAAGTTTAAATTAGATTATTTTTTTTAACAATTTTTCACTTCAGCAATAATTCTCCACGTGTCGTCTCTGGAAAGAGATCAAACTGAAGTCTGTGCTCTAAAAGCGTTCAACATTGTTACATAAACTAGTTAATGTCTTGTTTTGGTAGTTGATTGAGCATTATTGAAGACACCTGATGTTAACAAGCAGAATCACTGAAGGAGAAAACCATCATTCACCGTTGTGGAGATCAGTGTGTTTTAGTTGTTTAACATTGAAAATAATAATGAATGTTTTTTGAGCATCAAATCATCATATTAGAATGATTTCTGAAGGATCATGTGACACTGAAGACTGGAGTAATGATGATGATAAATTCAGCTTTGATCACAGGAATAAATTACACTTCACTATATATTCACATAGAAAACCGCTGTTTTAAATTGTAATAATATTTCACAATATTACTGGTTTTTTTTGTATTTTTTATCAAATAATTGCAGCCTTGGTGAGCAGAAGAGACTTCTTTTAAAAACATAAAAAATCTTACCGATCTAAAACTTTTGCACAGTACTGTATATATACACACTCGAACATTTTTAATATCCTGCAAAAGTTAATTTATGTCAGTAATTCACCTTAAAAGGTGAAACTAATATATTACATAGACTCATTACATGCAAAGTGAGATATTTCAAGTCTAATATTGATGATTATGGCTTATAGCTTATGAAAACCCCAAATTATAAATTAGAATATTGTGAAAAGGTTTTCATAAGCTGTATGCCATAATCATCAAAATTAGAACAAATAAAGGCTTGAAATATCTCACTTTGCATGTAATGAGTCTATGTAATATATAAGTTTCACCTTTTAAGGTAAACGTTTGCTGGATATAAAAATTTTTCGAGTGTATATATATATATATATATATATAAGTATATATATATATATATATATATAGGTGAAACTCAAGAAAAAAAAATTATATTAAAAAAAATATATATATATTGTTCCATTGCAAGTTGGATGTGGGATATTTCTAAATATAGATATCGATATCAGGCTCAAATTTGGAACAAATCTTGTTTAGATTTATTGCTTTGATTTTCTTGCCGTTTGTGAAAATATAGATTTCATATCAAAATTTAAAATAGTATTTTTGCACATTTTCCATAACAATAAACGTAAAATTCTGTAACTTTAAGTTTAAGTTAGATTATTTTCTTTAACCATTTTTCACTTCAGCAATAATTCTCCACGTGTCGTCTCTGGAAAGAGATCAAACTGAAGTCTGTGCTCTAAAAGCCTTCAAGATTTTCAACAGTTTAAGTTGGAAGTTTAATTTTCAGGTCTATGCTCAAAAAGTGAATAAATGGATTATAAATACAGCATAAATATAATGTAGTACCATAAAATTCCCTAAAAATACACAATATTAATCAAACTAAAATCTGTCATTCTTGACCGCCACACTGGAAGATCACCCGATTAAACACGTGCACCTTTGACTCGCTGTAAACATCAGTGTCGCCCCATTGCACGCTCATGACGTTTGAGCTGAACATACGCTGCTCTTCTGTGTAAGTGTGTGTGTGCAGATCTGGTGTGTGTGTTACCCAGTTCTGATCGCGCCACGTTCATGGGTGCCATCTCTAACCAGGAGTCAAAGCACGGGTCATAGCGCCACATCTCTCGACTGGCCGAGCCGTCGGGAAACTCACCGCCAGCCAGATACAGCATGGAGCCTGCACACACACACACACACATATCTCTGACCACTGGCACCTGAAGGCTTGATAAACAACAATTCATTTAGACTACCAACAAAAAGTTGGGGTCGGTACGTGTTTTTTTTTTCTTTTCTTTTTTTTTTTTTCCTAAGAAATGAATGCTTTAACTCAGCAATGATGCAGTAAATTGATCAAATGTGCCAGTAAAAACCAAAAAGATTATGCAGTTCTTCCCACCCGTGCCTCACTCAGAGATATGAAGCCTTCATGCCTATTGGGTAAAGAGATTACGGGGTTGTTTTTAAAGATAGTTGTCATTTTATTCCGCAAGGATGCATTAAACTGATCAAAAGTGCCAGTAAAAATGTATACAAATTTGTATTTAAAATAGAAACTTTCTATTCATCAAATAAATAAATTCATCTTTTAAATTAGTTTTTTTTTATATTAAGCAGCACAACTGATTTCAGCTTTGATAATAATCATAAATGTTTCTTGATCATTAAATCATCATATTATCCTGATTTCTGAAGGATCATGTGACTGAAGACTGCAGTAATGATGCTGGAAATACAGCTTTGATCACAGGAATACATTACTTTTTATGATATATTCACATAGAAAACTTTTTTTTTTCAAACACAATAATACTTCAAAAATACAGTAATATTGTGATCACATAAATGTCTGAGTATTCGCTTAGAAACAGCTGTTGTTTCCACATGTCCAGTGCTAGAAGTAAAAGTCTACTTAAATCTAGTTAAAAATAGTCAAGCTGTGTTTTCAACTAATGATCACGAGGTAAATATTGAATCATGTTCATTTAAATCAATAGAACAACAAATGGCTATAAAAAGTTATATGCATCTTTACAATTTAAATGTTAGAAATTCCAACAATGTTGGTTAAATATATATAGGGAAACAAAAACATTACTAATACTATTATATTACTAATGCCACTTCCTGTCACACATTCACCAGATTGTGATTGATATTATGGATTCTGGGAGTCACGATCCCACTCCAAAACCATTCTTGATCTGCTTTTAATCGTATTAATTAATTAGTTTACCGATCTTTTTATTGATTTACTATTATTACATAATTCTTTTTAAAAGTACTTTAAATTAAATACACATAATAATAAATAAAAAAACGTAGCAATTGTATAATAAAAATGTTTACATATATAAACTAATAAGGCTTCAAACCATAAAAGCAAGTAGCAAATAATAAAGAGGAACAAAGAAACAGTATTTAAGAGGATCTGAACGTTGTCCTTTCTAGCGCAGTGAGCAGCGAGTGATTTCTCTCTCTCTCATCTTTACTGTTTGATTATTATTACTGATGAGATCATAGACAGTGGGAGATTGAATGATCTGCATTCACACTAATGCACAGATCTCTTCTGAAATATAACATGTGGTTTGTCATAAAACCAGCATAAAAGCAGCTTTCTGTCAGAGTTTCCTATTGTTTTTTTCATTTGAAAGTCATGTGTCTAGTATCTGTAAAACCCAAATTTTTCATCTTAAAAATATATCTAAATTACGTCATATGCTCTCATTGACAAATGCGAAACAATTAGTTCATGCATTCATGACATCAAGGCTAGATTATTGTAATGCTCTTCTGGGTGGTTGCCCTGCACGCTTAATAAACAAACTACAGCTAGTTCAAAACGCAGCCGCTAGAGTTCTTACCAGAACCAGGAAGTATGACCATATTAGCCCGGTTCTGTCAACACTGCATTGGCTCCCTATTAAACATCGTATACATTTTAAAATATTGCTGATTACTTACAAAGCACTAAATGGTTTAGCTCCGCAGTACTGGAGCGAGCTCTTAACGCAATATAGTCCTTCACGTCTATTGCGATCTCAAAATTACGGCCAGTTAATAATACCTACAATATCAAAATCGACTGCTGGCGGTAGATCCTTCTCCTATTTTAATGCGCATGTGAACGCCATCAGCGTTTATTATCACAGGTTCGCGTTTAAAGTCTGTTTATAGAGAACGTCGTCGTCTTAGCGGCCCCTAATTTAATAACAAATGATAATTTCGACGGAGGTGAATCAATCAAAACTAACTTTATCTGGAAATAACATTATTCAAGAATCGCTATAAAGCCAAAGCAATCTCTGTTACCTTAAATTATATGTTATCTCTGTAAAGCTGCTTTGAGACAATTCATTGTTAAAAGCGCTATATAAATGAAGATGACTTGACTTGTTATATATACACTGCCCAGCCAAAAAAAACAAAAAAAAACAATTGCATTGTATAAAATCAATACAAGATCTTGACAAAAAATGTATGTGCCTCTTAAATAACATCACAACATTAATTTCCATCAAGAGGTGCATCAGCGAGTCTTCATGCTCCTCAACCGATCGCTCACAGTCCGAGCCGGATCAATCTGCACATTATCATCCTGGAAAACGGCCATGATGTGCGTTTCGACATGTTTGTTTAAGGAATAAAAATCTACACACTTTAGAAGAACTGTTGCCGAACATATAACATGCTAGAAACATAATAATCACCGCAATGATGATCCAATCATAGACTCGTAAGCATTTACCTATTTAAATAATCAAATCATAATTATTATTTTTTTGCCGGGCCGTGTATAATCCCACTGCATTGATAACGATATTATTAATCATGCCTTCGTAGAGCATTTGTAAGGAAAATACCGGCGGGTGAGCGTAACATGTCCTTGGAATAATTCGCTTTCCGAAACTTTATGAAAGATTATTTTATGGATGGAATATGCAAGCAGAATACGTGTGTTTCTAAAGCACACACATCATTATTGTGCATAGATATATACACTAGATGTCGCCTTGGTTACGGCAGTTCATTGGAACGAATGCGTCAATACGCTGATTTCACGCAGCCGTTATTTTGAAGAAAACCGGAAGTGTCGCCTTTAATCAGTCGCGAATGCAATGGCGTATTGTTGTGTTTAATGTAGAAATGAGTTATTCTAAAACTGTACATACATTTCTTTCATACTTTAGGTTATATACAGTGAAATTAATTTATAAATAATTAAAAAATATATATATAATTCAGAAAGTAAAAAAGAAGCAGGAACGAACTATACACATATCCTATTGGATATTAACATCCAATAGTGTAAATCGCGGCGGCAGCTTCAGGATGGTAGTCCAAGGCATTGTTGTGTATAGATACTTCTGGAGTTCTTCCCACCGGAGCCTCACTTTCGATTTTAAAATGGCAGCTGCGTGAAATCAGCGTATAGAGCCGCCATCTTGGAACAGGAAGCAAGCAGAATACGTGTGTTTCTAAAGCACACACTTCATTATTGTGCATAGATATATACACTAGATGTCGCCTTGGTTACGGCAGTTCATCGGAACGAATGCGTCAATAGAGCCGCCATCTTGGAACAGGGTAGCCCCTCCTCTTTAATGCATCAGCGTCAATGTAGACAAAGGTCTAACGGAAATAAAATCACCATATATCGTCATGATCGCGATTTTCTCGTTTTTTTTGTTTTAAAAAAACAACATTTTCCTAGTTCAGATTTCGTTCGTGTGAACATCATACGCAGCACAAAAGTACAGGCAGAGATAGCAGCGTAACCGGCTACTTCCCATGACAAGACCCCTGTTCCAAGATGGCGGTGGTTTTGACGCATGATTAGAACCCCAATGCGACATCTAGTGTATATATCTATGATTATTGTGCATATGTTACATTTACATTTACATTTAGTCATTTAGCAGACGCTTTTATCCAAAGCGACTTACAACTGAGGACTAAACCAAGCGAGTCATCGTGAAGAGGCAGAAACAACGCAAGAAGTGCTCAAAATACAAAGTTCAGACATAGCTCAGAGTAGCATAAGCCAGGCAAGTGAGGATTTAAAGGAAAAGGGAAGGTTTTTTTATTTTTTTTTTAATTTTATTTTTTATGTTAAGTGCTCCCGGAATATTAGGTTAGGTTAAAGCTAAGGCTAATGTTAAAGCTAATGTTAGGTTAAAGCTAAGCCCAGAGTGGCTGTGGAGAGTCCCGCTGCCGATCTCTGTCCCCGTCCGCTACTCACCGGAGACGACGAGGCCGTGTTTGCTGACGGCGAAGGGCAGGCACGCCAGACTCTTCCACTGGCTGGTGAGCGGGTCGAAGCTCTCCACGCTGCGCAGGACAACCTTATCATCCTCTCCTCCAACTGTCACGATCACCTCAGCTGTGCCTGACACACACACACACACACACACACACAATGCATGAGTACGGTCATCCAGGCATCGTGCTTGATCCAAATCAAGGCATCACAGGATTGCATGACATCATTCCCATACTATTTCAGAGTTTCAGTGACTTAACTATCATTATACCATGGTCTGGGTGAATACTCGATTCTGATTGGCTGCAGGGTGTCCATTAAAAAGTGATAGAGGACACCAAAGGTGCGTTCCATTCGACAGCGTCCCAACCAAGCGGCAACCTCCCCGTCTCTCTCTTGAAACCAACACGGAAGTGAATTAAACTGCAATTCATCGACTGGCCGCTTGAGGCTGGCAGCAAAAGTGAGTCAAATCTGTATCTCCCCCATGTTAAAATGGCCAACTTTACAGCGGAAAAAAACGTTTACAGCCTGGTGTCAAAAGTTGTTTTGGTCTATATAGTTAACTTTGCCCTTCATGACAACTGTGAGGGGGGTGAATTTTTTTACAACTCATCCGTTTAAATTATATTAAGCCTTAAAGTTCTGCATAATTAAGGGTAAGAGTGACAGGTGGATTGAGGCTGCTGTCACTACTAGCCGCGTCTGTCTATCGGTTAACGTCACCCTCAGCTAATTCAGCAGCAGCTGCTGTACTTGCCATATCTGCCGTGTTTGTGCTTTTTTCGGGATTATTTAATACAATTTAATACACGCATTATACCTTTGCCCACGCCGCTGGATTCTGTCGTTGTCGAGTAAGTTATGGAGAGAACAGCCAGCGTTGTTTTCCTCGCATGCACGGATGTCTGACAATTTCTTTGTGTTTTGGAGTTTAGATTTAAAAACGTCTATAGATATATACAGGCTACACTCGCTATGCGGTACCGTTGCTCTCACGGAACAGAGATGCTTATTTAACTTTTTAGTGTTAAATAAAAAGTACGGTCAGATGAAATCCTGCAGGTGTCAGTGCTTTCTCTCCGTCCATGCAATAGATGCACACCCTTGAATGAGCGCGGATTTCTAATGCATTTACTTGAACTTCTGAGGTAATATATTTGGTTTAACCCATTTGAGAAATTGAGAGTCGGCCAAAATCAGATTTTACAATGGACTAAATGGACGTGCGATGCCATGCTGATGCTGACATGTATGCGCATGAATCACTGTCACACGAACAAGCTCAGAGCAATATTGTAAGTTACTGCATGATAATACATTTTTAACTAGCAGAATAAAGTGCATCACGATACACAGTCTCACTTTTAGTTACGTCTTTTAATTATTATAGTATTTCGAAGGGCAAAAACATGAACTTTAACTATTGTCTTTACTTCTTTAATCAGCTGTCACTTCAGCGCGAGGCTAGTAGCAGCTCAGCTCCACCCACGTCCCGCCTCTTTGCCCATTTTATTTTATCCGTCGCTGCCAAGATGGCGACGGTTGGCCCCGCCCACTTTAGGCTTCAAAAACGCTCTTCAGAAACCTACGGGTGACACTACGTCCATATTTTTTTACAGTCTATGGTCCCTACACAAGTGTTCACTGCTCCCTACTCCCTGAGCACGGTGTATCAGTTGAAGTGGACTTCGCTGACAATAACCGCTCAGTTGGAACGCCCTGCAAACGTCATCAAAGAACGTTAACGACAGGGTGGCACAGATTATGTTAATAACATAAATATATATAGGCTTACATTAATATTTTAATTACTTTACTTTACAAGCTAGCTAAGCTGGCTACATTCAGGTAAATTGTTATGAAAATCGCTCATAAATAAAGTCCTATACAAAAACAGTATATGTAAATGTAATATTCACCCCAATAACCGTTAAAAATACTGTAAAAATTTGTATAATAAAGACAAAATGTATGAATACTACACATACGTAAACTCCTCCATCGTTATTTACGTGGTGCGCAATGACAGTTGGGTGATGATCGCTCTCCACTTCCTGTGAAGTGATGTATCGATGTTCCCTTATTCCCTACGCCGTTTGCAGTGCCCTTCGAACTGAACATGTTCGTTCCCTTCAGATTGGAATCTCACTTAAGATGGCGAAATACCCTGTGAAGTCCACTTCGCAGTCCACTTATGGTCGAATGAAACGCACCTCTAGTTAAGGAGTGAAACTGACTGTTTACCGTTCGAAATGAATAAATAAATGCCCTGGCTACATCAGCTGTGAGTAACCATAGCAACAGTCAATGTATTGTATCAAAACAAACATCTAGTTCGCCGTTATACATGTATATAACTATGCCTTCCCGTGTGTTTTAATTATAGGTTAAAAAAAACGAAAGTGTAACGCCCATGTCTAGACAAGCCTAAAGGCCCTTTCACACCGGACGCGTAACGAAAAAGCGAAACGAAAAAGCGAATAGTTCGCGTGAGAATAGTTTGCGTCAAAACCATTCACATCAGCCGCGACACGAATTTGCGACGTTCAGAGCTTCAACATTCCAAAACATTCGCGCCGACTAGGGTGACCACCTGGCTATTGCTCTGTTGCAGGACAGCAGACCTGATTTTGCGGGACACGAGGGAGATAACTTACTATTATTATACTCGGTCAATAAATAAAGATTTTATATTAGATGTATTTTTGCAGTGATGTTAACATTATGCTTTAAATTGATAGGCTTTATAAAAATGTTAATGACGGCGCTGACCGGTGCTGTGCACGTCACTAATAATATAAAACTTATTTTAACAGCATGTGTCTATTCAATCTAAATAAGTAAGTTAAAAAAAATATCCCAATCGCTAAATAGCACATTTCCAAATAATCCATTAGGAAAGACTAAAGATGAATGCGTTCTTACCATATGTCAGTAACTACTGTACTGACAGGTGTAGCTAACTTTCACCAGTTCACTTTTTAAGAGGTCCACAATTGCGTGGTTCCTTGTCTCTGTCCACGCAGCATTCATCAGAGAAAACACCCTCTCCACGAAGAGGAGTTTGTTTGTTTTTGATGGCTAGAACCAATAACGTTTGTGCTGCGCATTTTCTATTATTTTTTTAAATTTATTGTATAATATAATTGTAATTTAAAGGACGATTAAATAAAAGGATGCAGACAAAATAAAAATGCGGGACAATGCTATGACTTGCGGGACGTGGGACATAGCTTCTTCATCACCATCATCATCCAGTGAAGACGAGCTTTTCATTTTATTTAAAAGACAGAAAAGAAGGTTTTGGGTGCACCCAATCTTAAAGAACAGAGAGTAGCCTGCCAGAGTTAAAACTTTATCATGGCCGGTTTCGCACTTATTTTCGGATAGGTGTGGGACAATTTGAGGAGACAGTGGCACCGCATCTGACGAGACAAACCACAAACTTAACGTAAATTGATCCGGAGCAGCGTATGGCAGTCTGCTTAAGGTGAGCTGTTCTCTTATATTCATCAGGGGCTACGTTTATACAATCAAATAAACACTCTTAGTAAACGGATTGAATGCTCAAACGGACTGAAAAGCCTTGTAAACACCCGGTTGGGCTCGATACGAATGAGGACAACGTCCCCACCAGTCCTTGTTTCAGATTCTCATTCACAGACGACTCGACACACAAGCAATCAAAAGATCCGTCAGTGTTGCGCTCACGTCACCTTTGTTTCCTTGTATGTGATTGGCTGAAGCCTTTTCTGTCGTCGCAAAAGTAAAAAAAAATCGACATCGAAGCGAAAAAAATAAAAGTTGTTTTTTCGCCGCAGTAGATTCGCGTTCGGTGTGGAAGCACTCATTACACAAACAGCTGATCAAAAAATAAAACCATCGCACGAATTATTCGCGCGTCAAAATCGCGTCCAGTGTGAAAGGACCTTAACATACATGAAAAAAAATACGTTAACTTTCTGGTTTCGTAAGTTAGCTAAACTGAAGTGTTGTACGAGCAATCAAATCATTACCACCGAGCCAACTTCTGGCTCGTTCACATCTCACCAGCACACTCGGCTCGGCGTTCATGATTCGATTGGTCGAGACTGTTTTCCAAAGATGGCTCCTGCCTGTATAAACAAAGTGGACTGTCTTTATAAAATATCTTCTTATTAAAGGGATACTCCACCGTTTTTTCATATTAAACTATGTTATTCCCTTAACTAAGACGAGTTGATACATGATTACACGCTTAGAAAAGCGCAACGTTTTATTTTGTGTCACCGTCCTTGGTCGAGTTACACTATTCGAGTAACTGTATTTAAATAGGGAAAACGTGGAGGTGTTTGGTCGCTTCTCTGCTTGGCCCCTATTGAATGAACTGGGCTAAGCTAAGTGCTAACAAAGTTTCGCTGCCAGCCAGAGCGATTAAGTGCACGCACTGATACGAGAGAGGTATGTATCAACTCGTCTTAGTTAAGGGAATAACATAGTTTAATATGAAAAAACGGTGAAGTATCCCTTTAAACTGTCTGTACACTTACAACGTTCTCAATGCTTCCGTTTGCAGGTAGGGACCCTCATTATGCTAACATGTTCGTGTTGGGCTATTTTGAGCCTTGTCAATGGTATTAACTAGCGATTTTTATTTTCATTACTCTATGCCCCACATACTAGCGTTATAAGCTAAACAGTTTTTAGAGATAAAACTCTTTACATTCGATAATCATGAAAACAAATCTCAGAGAACGGTTGACTAAGTCAACACGATTACTAATGGATGGTTTGGTTGCATGTAAACGCACACGTGTAAGTGTGGTGACCCTGCACACATGAGGTGTTGTGGGACAGGTGTTAGACTCGTGTGTGTGTGTGTGTTCACCGGTGGCGCGGCGGGGCCGGGCGCGGGGCCCGTACAGCTCTCCTCGGCGGTCCTGCAGCAGCAGATAGTCCTTGGCCTCAGAGATCAGCTTCTGGCACTTCAGCGACTCCTTCACCACATCCAGCGTCTCCACCACGTCATGAATGTAGTACGGGCTGATGAGCGGCAGACGGATGTGCTCGAGAACCTAGAAACACACACACACACACAGACACACACACACAAGTTCAGTGACGAACCTGAGAAACACACACACACACACGAGTTCAGTGATGAACCTGAGAAACACACACACACGAGTTCAGCGATGAACCTGAGAAACACACACACACACACACACACACACACACACACACACACACACACACACACACACACACACGAGTTCAGTGATGAACCTGAGAAACACACACACACAAGTTCAGTGATGAACCTGAGAAACACACACATACACACACACATGTTGGTGCGACAGCATTATGAGGACTCTCCATAGGCGTAATGGTTTTTATACTGTACAAACTATATTTTCTATCCCCTTACACACACACACACACACACACTGCCCCTATCCCTAAACCTACCCATCACAGGAGACATGCTGCATTTTTAACTTTTTAATAAAACATTCTTTATGTTTTTTAAGCCATTTGATTTATGAGGACTTTTGAAATGTCCTCATAAACCACCCATAAGTTGTAATACCAGTGTAATACACACGTCATTATACAAATTTGTGTCCTCATAAATCACATAAACAAACCCACGAGTTCAGGGATTCACAGGACTTATGGTCCTTTCGGTTTTCTCTGAATCAGTGTTTCAGCTGCAGAAATCATCAATAACCGCTTGTAGACGATGCCATGTGACGTTACGTGTACCTCAGGAGAGCCAATCAATGGGCCACGACACAAGCAGCACATCCGCCTTGATCTTCTGACACTTATACCCTTTTGTACCATTAAAACATCCTGTTATAATGTTTCTCAGTAATTGAGTTTTAAATAAACGGTAACACTTTACAATATGGATTTATAGCTAACAACATTAGTTAACATGAACTAATAATGAATTGCACTTACCACAGCATTTATTAATCTTTGTTAATGTTAATTTCAACATGTACTAAATAATACATTATTTAAATCTTGTTAACATTAGTTAATGCACTGTGAACTAACATGAACTAACAATGAACAGCTGTATTTTTATTAACTAACATTAACAAAGATTAACAAACACAGTAACACATGTATTGCTCATGTTATGAAATACATTAATCTTAACTAATGAACCTTACCGTAAAGTGTTGCCAAATAAACATTATTTTCGGGTTTCAGCTAAATGAAAACTATTTTTTGGTTTGTGTTTTTCTGTAAAAAATAAATAAATTAATTAATTAAGCTACATGTGATACAATCTACTATATAATCAATAGACGACTGTATCCCATAATGCAATGCGCTTGATCTCATTAACCATGTCATGTCTTTACTTGATCATTAATTTTGATCAGACTATCATGCACAAAATCTGATTTAAACGCATCAAACAAGCACTTCTGATTACTATATCTGATGTACACACTGATCAATAATTATAAATGAATAAAATTAATGAATTAAGTTAAATCTGTTCATTATATTTAGTGATCGTGTCTCTTCAGAACACTTGAGATTAAACCACACAATTACTTTTACAATGTCTTTATGAACTTTTTGAAGTGTCAAAGTTTTGGTGGAATGGACAGAAATCTCTCAGGTTTTCATTAATAACGTCTTCATTTGAGTTTCAAAGATTAACAAAAGGTTGTCTGGTTTTGGTGAGTAAATGACAGAATTGGTCAAGAGCCCAACTAAAACACACACTTATCTCCATAATGGTGACTTAAGCCCTATTCGCACGGGATTAGTACTATATGGGGACCTCTAGTCATTTGTAATAATTGCGGAGGTTGTCTGTGATCTTAATCCCGTGCGAATCGGCCATGTCTGTAATTTGTAAAGTAATAATTCCCCCGCAAATGACCTACCATATTTCGCCGAACACCGAGGTCCTGTGATAATATTAGTCCTGTGCGAATCGGCATCTCTGTGATTTGGCGGATCGTATATAATTTTTTCAAGGTTTTTGTTTCATGCGCGCCTTTTTATCCATCTTTCGCAACGAATGGAGGCTGCGCTGGAGTGTTTTGATAATTATTTTGGGTGCTGGGTCATATCGCTATAACAACTATACAATTTGCAGAAAGAGAAAGCTGAAAATCATCAGAAGAGCAAAAACAAAAATAATGTTGTTATATGGAGATGAATGGTATAGCAGCATGCGGTAGGGAACATTCTTCTGTTTATGATATAGTCTATCATACAGATAGACCTATAATAACGGCGAGACATTTCCAAGCAATAGCCTCGACGTCATCGGGAGATAAGTCAGTAAATTTGAGTATAATCACAGCCTTCGGTTATCCCGTGCGAATGCGCCACACGAAATTCAGATGTGGGGGGGTAATTTCTAAATCACACGAGGTCCCCAGATAGTACTAATCCCGTGCGAATAGGGCTTTAAACGTTCCGGTTTTCTCCTTCAGTGATTCTGCTTTTTAACATCAGGTGTCTTCAATAATGCTCAATCATCACTCAATTATTCACTTAATTAACTCATTAGCTCAGAGTTTAATTGGGTCGCTTAAAATGGCCAAATTCCATGATGTTGAAGTTACATGAACATATTATGTTTGTTTAACGAAACATAGTTATGTGGAACCGGTGGAACCTGTTTACAAAAGAAAGTTAAGTAAAGCCAACATATCATTTTTTTGAGTGTTTAAATAACCGCACAGCAACGATGATGTGCAAACACAGCAATCCGACCCCATCCAATCAGGGCTAGTTTAGTGTTTCTCACACCGCCCTGTGAAGAGACTGTTCTCTTCATTATCACAGCCTGGAAAGAGCATGTGACCTTGCTTTCACAGGCTTAGTGCATCAAACACACAAAGGCGGATAATCCCACACATCTGCTGAGATCATGACACACAAACCCCCGGCTCCCCTGATGTCTCAAAAACACTGACCCAACAGGGTATCTCCTATATGAAAAAACACTCCAAAACACTCTTAAAAGAAAATAATAAAAATTAAAGAACTTTCAAAGTTCATAAAATAACTTTTTTTTTTATTACTGTGAAGAACATAGAACATCTATAGAACTTTCATTCCATTCCAAATCTTTTTTGGAAAGGAAAGGTTCCATTGATGTTCCGAGTTCTTCATGGAACCATCGATGCCGATAAAGAACCGTACTTTTAAGGGTGTAATTCGCTGAAATAATAACATGGCATGACATTTCCCCCATTTCCTCAACACTTTCACAGTTTGAAAAGAAGTATCCATTACTTGTGTTTAGGTTTTATAGGTTTGGAAGTGAACTGTCCCTTTAAACATCAGCTATGTTTTGAGATCGTCTGATTGCCTGTGATTTTGTATTATTGGAGGGAAGTGGAGTTGCATATTTACACATTTTTAATTTATTATTATCATTATTTTATGTTGAATTTATGTTTTAAATAAGATGTCGCAGAGTGTGACGTCATATAAGTGTCCAAATAGATGTAGCATCCTCGAAGTCTATTGTTACTGGATAAGTGTTACGGCATTACTGGTGCAGAACTAGCACTGGTGGGAGGATATTAAAGGGGTGGTTGATTTTGATTTCACTTTTCTAACTTTAGCTAGTGTGTAATGTTGCTGTTTGAACATAAACAACATCTGCAAAGTTAAAATACTCAAAGTTCAAAGCAAAGGGAGATATTTGCTTTTAAAGAAATTGCTTTTTAAGGGCTACAACACACGGCTGGTATGGACTACAACACATCCCTCCCGGGGTAGTGACATCACCAACCCTAAAATGTACATAAATCCCGCCCCCAGAACACGATTTATAGATGATCAAGACAGAATATGCTAATCAGTGACTAGAAGATAACTACACATACGCTACATAAATTCATCAACTAACCATTCAGAAATGACATGTTGTCACTTCTTGAGTCTCTCCATCATTCTCACTTCGGTTTGAACATAAAAGGCTAAAAGTTTTTGACATTTTCAGTGCATGTGTGTGTGAATGCAAGTCCGCCCCCTGTGCCGGAAGCAGCAGCTCATTTGCATTTAAAGGATCACACACAAAAGGTGCGTTTTTGCTCACCCTCAAAAAGTGACAACTTTAACATGCTATAGAAAAATATCTAATATCTAAATATCTAAATATCTTTGAGCTAAAACTTCACATACACAGACTTATTTTACATCTTATGAAAAGGGCCTTTAAAAAGGCGTAAGACTGACCTTCTCGAAGCTCTGTCTGCGCGAGGAGCTTTTCTCCAGCCAGACGATGGCCGCCTCAAACACGGTCTCCTCCTTTGGCACGTTCAGATGGTCACTGGAAATGATCTCTGTCAGTTTATCAGCACAAAGAGAAAGAAACTCCTCCTGTAGGGTGAGACAGAAGAGAAAGAAGATTCTTATCTAAAAATATCAATGACGGTTATATTCCTCATGATTTTACAATTAGGCTGAAAATCATATCTTTCTAATACTTTAAACTTCAGTATTCACTGTTTTACTACACAATTTAGGTTTTATTTTCACTTACAATGATAAGTTACACAGAGAATACAAATACTTACAGTGAAGGAAATAAGTATTTGAACACCCTGCTATTTTGCAAGTTCTCCCACTTAGAAATCATGGAGGGGTCTGAAATTGTCATCGTAGGTGCATGTCCACTGTGAGAGACATAATCTAAAAAAAAAAATCCAGAAATCACAATGTACGATTTTTTTAACTGTTTATTTGTAAGATACAGCTGCAAATAAGTATTTGAACACCTGAGAAAATCAATGTTAATATTTGGTACAGTAGCCTTTGTTTGCAATTACAGAGGTCAAACGTTTCCTGTAGTTTTTCACCAGGTTTGCACACACTGCAGGAGGGATTTTGGCCCACTCCTCCACACAGATCTTCTCTAGATCAGTCAGGTTTCTGGGCTGTCGCTGAGAAACACGGAGTTTGAGCTCCCTCCAAAGATTCTCTATTGGGTTTAGGTCTGGAGACTGGCTAGGCCATGCCAGAACCTTGATATGCTTCTTACAGAGCCACTCCTTGGTTATCCTGGCTGTGTGCTTCGGGTCATTGTCATGTTGGAAGACCCAGCCTCGACCCATCTTCAATGCTCTAAGTGAGGGAAGGAGGTTGTTCCCCAAAATCTTGCAATACATGGCCCCGGTCATCCTCTCCTTAATACAGTGCAGTCGCCCTGTCCCATGTGCAGAAAAACACCCCCAAAGCATGATGCTACCACCCCCATGCTTCACAGTAGGGATGGTGTTCTTGGGATGGTACTCATCATTCTTCTTCCTCCAAACACGGTTAGTGGAATTATGACCAAAAAGTTCTATTTCGGTCTCATCTGACCACATGACTTTCTCCCATGACTCCTCTGGATCATCCAAATGGTCATTGGCAAACTTAAGACGGGCCTTGACATGTGCTGGTTTAAGCAGGGGAACCTTCCGTGCCATGCATGATTTCAAACCATGACGTCTTAGTGTATTACCAACAGTAACCTTGGAAACGGTGGTCCCAGCTCTTTTCAGGTCATTGACCAGCTCCTCCCGTGTAGTTCTGGGCTGATTTCTCACCTTTCTTAGGATCATTGAGACCCCACGAGGTGAGATCTTGCATGGAGCCCCAGTCCGAGGGAGATTGACAGTCATGTTTAGCTTCTTCCATTTTCTAATGATTGCTCCAACAGTGGACCTTTCTTCACCAAGCTGCTTGGCAATTTCCCCGTAGCCCTTTCCAGCCTTGTGGAGGTGTACAATTTTGTCTCTAGTGTCTTTGGACAGCTCTTTGGTCTTGGCCATGTTAGTAGTTGGATTCTTACTGATTATATGGGATGGACAGGTGTCTTTATGCAGCTAACGACCTCAAACAGGTGCATCTAATTTAGGATAATAAATGGAGTGGACATTTTAAAGGCAGACTAACAGGTCTTTGAGGGTCAGAATTCTAGCTGATAGACAGGTGTTCAAATACTTATTTGCAGCTGTATCTTACAAATAAATAGTTAAAAAATCATACATTGTGATTTCTGGATTTTTTTTTTAGATTATGTCTCTCACAGTGGACATGCACCTACGATGACAATTTCAGACCCCTCCATGATTTCTAAGTGGGAGAACTTGCAAAATAGCAGGGTGTTCAAATACTTATTTTCTTCACTGTATATTAAAGGATACAGTGATAAATGTGCTTTTAGTGATGTCATTTCTGCCACATTCAGCCATTAAAGGGTTAATTCACCAACGGAGAGGTCGGCTTTACAAAAACTTGGCTGTCTATACAATAGAAAAGTGAAACATTATCTGAAATCTGTGCTAAATGACTAGAGAAAGCATGAAAAGAGCTTGATTTTGGTAGAAAAACGCTTTTATATAAGGTCAAACCCCTACAGAATTACAGCAAAACGACAACTGGAGAGATTAATGTGAAAGTGAATAAAATGAGTCAGAATTACACGTTTGTTCATGTTGCATCAAAGATTTGTGCAGCTTTTTTGGACCAATCACAAACCGATCTATTGAGCGTATGAATGCAATGATCAGAAGCGTTGACCAGATTTATCAGAATACAATCAGAAGCGCATAGATGAATACATAAAAGGTTCTTGTTTTTTTTTGCATTTAGTTATTTGAAATGAATAATAATTAGTACAATATAAAGGGCAATAACCAACAATTTGTCATAATACTGTAACCGTTTCACTGTAACGAGGTCCTGTTTTTTTTTATTCCATTTATTGAATTTATTTTGAAAGTACATGAATATCATAACAATAATATAATAAAAAAAATATATATATACTTATGATTATTATTTTATGGTTATTTCAATGAATATATATACAGTATATATATATATAATCCTTTCAAACATAGTTTTTTTATCCATCCATTTACAAATGTTATTTTTATCTATGGTATCTTTTGATATTACATACTCATAGTTCATATACTCATATTCATAAGTTCTATTCAGATGTCTAAATTCTGCTGCCACTTCTCTAACAGTTGAGGCATGTCCTTCTGCACAGTCTGGTATCCAGACTAATATCAAATGTGACATGAGTTTGTGGTTTTACTTCTTATTAAGGTTTATTATCATAAAGTCCAGACATGGTCATGGACTCGTTCTGCTTATAGTGTTAAAACCACAATGTTTGAATGCAGAATGTAATACCAAGAGAGTAATACCTGATTCTTAGAAAGATATTGATATGATTGATGTACCCTGATCTGAACACATTGCACAGGCTCTTGCATCTCCTTCTCCTTTACTCTCCTGCCAATATTATTTTACTCAAAGATATTTGGTTAAACACTTGTTTATTGTTACTTTGTTACTAAAGTTGAACATTACTTAGAAATGCATTCAATCATTCATTGTTTTTAATATCCATGTTATTCTTTACTTACACATAAAATTACTTATTCTAATAACTTCATTTGACTGGGGTGTCACGATACCCTAATGTCACGATTCGATACATATCACGATACGATATTATTGCGATACTCAAGACTTAAGATAAAAGGTTAATAAAAAACAAACTGTTGATTAAAACGCAAAATCTGATGTTACATTGTGTGTGTAAATCAATAGGCTTGACTTGGTGCTGGAAACCCAAAGCACAGGATATATTAAGGTATAATTTTGAAAAGTACTGTAATATAAATGTTTGGTCATACCGCCCAGCACTAGTAGTAAAGTGAGCATGACTTCAGGAGCTTTTATGATGGATAGATGCACTTTTATGATGGATAAATGCACTTTTATGATGGATAGATGCACTTTTATGATGGATAGATGCACTTTTATGATGGATAGATGCACTTTTATCATGGATAGATGCACTTTTATGATGGATAAATGCACTTTTATCATGGATAGATGCACTTATCATGGATAGATGCACTTTTATGATGGATAGATGCACTTTTATCATGGATAGATGCACTTTTATGATGGATAGATGCACTTATGATGGATAGATGCACTTTTATTATGGATAGATGCACTTTTATCATGGATAGATGCACTTTTCATGGATAGATGCACTTTTATGATGGATAGATGCACTTTTATGATGGATAGATGCACTTTTATTATGGATAGATGCACTTTTATCATGGATAGATGCACTTTTATGATGGATAGATGCACTTTTATGACGGATAAATGCACTTTTATGACGGATAGATGCACTTATGATGGATAGATGCACTTATCATGGATAGATGTACTTTTATGACGGACAGATGCACTTATGGTGGATAGATGCACTTTTATCATGGATAGATGCACTTTTATGATGGATAGATGCACTTATGATGGATAGATGCACTTTTATGACGGATAGATGCACTTATGATGGATAGATGCACTTTTATGATGATAGATGAACTTATATCATGGATAGATGCACTTTTATCATGGATAGATGCACTTTTATCATGGATAGATGCACTTTTATGATGGAGAGATGCACTTTTATGATGGATAGATGCACTTATGATGGATAGATGCACTTTTATCATGGATAGATGCACTTTTATGACGGACAGATGCACTTATGATGGATAGATGCACTTTTATCATGGATAGATGCACTTTTATCATGGATAGATACACTTTATGATGGATAGATGCACTTATATCATGGATAAATGCACTTTTATCATGGATAGATGCACTTTTATGATGGATAGATGCACTTTTATCATGGATAGATGCACTTTTATGATGGATAAATGCACTTTTATCATGGATAGATGCACTTATGATGGATAGATGCACTTTTATCATGGATAGATGCACTTTTATGATGGATAGAGCACTTTTATGATGGATAGATGCACTTTTATGATGGATAGATGCACTTATGATGGATAGATGCACTTATATCATGGATAAATGCACTTTTATCATGGATAGATGCACTTTTATGATGGATAGATGCACTTTTATCATGGATAGATGCACTTTTATGATGGATAAATGCACTTTTATCATGGATAGATGCACTTATGATGGATAGATGCACTTTTATCATGGATAGATGCACTTTTATGATGGATAGAGCACTTTTATGATGGATAGATGCACTTTTATGATGGATAGATGCACTTATGATGGATAGATGCACTTATGATGGATAGATGCACTTTTATCATGGATAGATGCACTTTTATCATGGATAGATGCACCTTTATCATGGATAGATGCACTTTTGATGGATAGATGCACTTTTATCATGGATAGATGCACTTTTATGATGGATAGATGCACTTTTATGATGGATAGATGCACTTTTGATGGATAGATGCACTTTTATCATGGATAGATGCACTTTTATGGACTTCAAAACAGAAACAGCCATTCACTGCCAGGACATTTTTTAATGTAACTCAGATTGTATTCGTCTGAAAGAGGAGTGTCCTATACACCTAGGATGGCATGAGGGCGAGTAAAATCATGGGCTAATTTACATTTTTGGTTGAAATACCCCTTTAATGTGACCGGTAGAGTGTGCTGCCGACGTGGCCCTGCTGTGGTAAAGTGAGCATGGCTCCAGGATCAGCGCTGCAGTGTGAGTGTGAAAGTGATCGTGGCTCCAGGATCAGTTCTGCAGTGTGAGTGTGTGAAGCCTGACCTGTTGGCAGACGCTGCTGAAGTGCTGCTGGATGTACTCCATGCTGCGTCGCTCCAGCTCTCGGCACGAGTGCGCCTCGGCGAAGCAGTGGATGCCCACGCAGTTGATCTCGTCCATCTGGCGCTCCATGAAGCGGCAGCAGGCCTCGCGCACCGCTAGCACGTCCAGCAGGTTAGCGGCCGCTAGCAGCGCCTGCACGTTAGCCTTGGAGATCACCACCTCCGCCGTGTAGGCGTAGTTCACCAGCATCCCGATCATCTGCGGCTCCACCCCGTTGATGGCCACGCGCTCCTGACGCGACTCCATCAGGTCGGTGGAGAACATGGCCTGTGCCGACAACACAATACAGCTTTAGGCTTTCAGCAGGGGCTGGCTTTCTTTCTAATAATGAAAACTTCAGCATTCATCACTGTTTTCTACACTGTAGACCTGAATAAGTTGGCAAAACTCAAATAATTTGAGGTAATCAGTAACATAAATTTTTTTTAAGTTAAGAAATTTTACATTTAAGTAAGCAGAACTTGCAGATTTTTATTTTGTAATCATACATTTCAATTGCTAACTTGAAACATTTGAATAAGCGAATTCATACACACCGAACACGGCCTGTGCCGACAACACAACACAGCTTTAAAAGGTGCGGTATGTAACTTTTCCACTCTACTAAAGCATAAAAATACCATAATATGTTTGCAGATATTTAGGAAACATTCTGGGTTCACATACTTGTATATAGTTATTGTTAAAGCAGAAATAAGAAAGTTGTAAAGTAATCTCTGGTTTAAACTCGCTCGCTCCTCTCTGCATTGGATTTTGGTAAATAGTGCTCCACACCAAGTGTACATCGAATGTACAGTCGAATACAGTCGGAAAACGCTACAAAATGGCCGACACCCAATATAGTGCACTATATAGTGGATAGGGATCGAATCTGCCAGAGAGTGATTCGATCGTCTTGCGTTGACCGTGCACGCGCAACATCCTATAGCACCAATTTTGATTAATTCACCCCTGGAAAACAGGACATGATATTTTATGTCATTTTACTCATCTAGTAAATGCATCTTGAATTAAAGGAACACGCCGACTTTTTAGGACTTTAGCTTATTCACCGTATCCCCCAGGGTTAGATAAGTCTATACATGCCCTTCTCATCATATGACCTTGTTATTTGTACACATTGTGACTATATAAATCACAACATATAAATAGGAAAATGTTGGCATTATTTTGTCACTTATTGGGAGCAGTATGCTAGCTGGAGCCATTTACTTCCGGTCTTTGTGCTAAGCTAGGCTAGATCCTTCCAGAAGGTTGTGGAGTGTGTGCAGATCCAAAAAAGGTGCTGGGTGGTCTCAGGGTGATTTCCGCAAAAAGAACAGTTCACATCAATGTCCCTTTTGAATTTCGTCATAGAGTGGTTAGCAGGGTAGTACCAAAGTCCTTTTAGGCAAGTCATGCCACTCGGCCGCCATCTTGGCAACGCCTCCGGGCAGCTATTTCGGACTAACAAGACCAGGCTCCTATCTAAATGAATGGGCAGAGAGTCAGAACTGCACTTTCACTGGTTACCGGGACATAAAAACTGCATAGAAACAGCAGTAAAATATGATAAAAATCGCTGAAAAAGTTTGATGACTTTGCCCCAAAATAAGGTTTAAAACACCTTTTTCCCCACAGGTTATACTTTACTACGCATGCGCAAGGATTCTCGTCTCCGCTGTCGCAAACATCAACTGTGCGCATGCGTCAGTGGAACCAGACGATAGGCTTAAATGTTTCCCGGCTTGACTGTTATAAGCAGACGATTGGCTTTCCAGAAGGAGGGGCGGGGCATGTGCATACAACCGCCATATTTGGCGTTACGGGTTTTCCCTATATAGTTGTATTGAGGATTGAGGAAGTGGCATGTCTCATATAAATTGTCTCTGGCTAGGCTAGCGTTGGTGCGTAAGACAGAGTTACAGCATCTAGTAAATGCATCTTGATTTAAATTTTTTTTGATATTTGGACTGGAATCCAGACAAAAACACTACTCAAGAAAAACATCTTTTGCAGTGCGCTCAGCTCGACTGATTTGTCCTTACCTGGAAGTAGGAGCTGAAGGAGGCCAGAACGATGCGGTGGCAGAGAAACTCCTGTCCTCCACAGCACAGAGTCACGTCACAGAAGGCCTTGTTGAGCCGTAAGCTGTTCAGGCCCTCCAGCACCTTGTTGGGATGCCGAGCCTCCACAAACACGTAGTCTTCGCTGTCCAGAGAGGCCGGCGGGAAGCCCGAGTCCTCCGCACACGGAGACGGGGGAAGACTGGAGCTGGACGGCAGGTTCACTGCCATTATCTCCATCGCAACAGTCAGTCAGGCTGAGAGAACAACAGAAAGAGAGTCAAGCATGCTGTGCATCATATACAACTATTACAGCACTACGCATGCAGTTTAATGACGTCATATACATTGAGAGGCTACATGGAATATTTTTTCTTAGTTTCAGCATAGGACAATTTAAAGAACTGTCGAAAAACTATTGAAATATTGTGGATTTTTTTCTTTAAAAAGGACAACAGATATACATTTTAACCTTAAATCTTGTTCATTTGTTCATTTTGTCAATGCAACAAATTTTATAAAAATAGTAGGGGTTGGGCAACGATTAATCGCATCCAGAAAAAAAGTTTGTGTTTACGTAATATATGTGCGTGTACTTATATATATATATGAAGAGTTCAGATGCAAAAAATTTATTTAAGTTCAATAATTTCACTTAAATGACAATTAATAGGTAATTTTCATAGCCATTTAAGTGAAATTACTGAACTTAAATATACGAGCTTGATAAAAATTATCATTCTAGAAGAAAATTTCAGATGGCACTTAGAGGCTTTTGCATCTGAAGAAAATAAGTATTTGGACACCCTGCTATTTTGCAAGTTCTCCCACTTAGAAATCATGGAGGGGTCTGAAATTGTCATCGTAGGTGCATGTCCACTGTGAGAGACATAATCTAAAAAAAAATCCAGAAATCACAATGTATGATTTTTTAACTATTTATTTGTAAGATACAGCTGCAAATAAGTATTTGAACACCTGTCTATCAGCTAGAATTCTGACCCTCAAAGACCTGTTAGTCTGCCTTTAAAATGTCCACCTCCACTCCATTTATTATCCTAAATTAGGAAAAAAATATATATCCTAAAAAAAGCATGGGGGTGGTAGCATCATGCTTTGGGGGTGTTTTTCTGCACACGGGACAGGGCGACTGCACTGTATTAACCCTTTAAGACCGACGGGAGCGCGTTTGTGTGTGTCTGTTTAAAAGCCTATAGAAACTGAAACCAAATCGCTAGCTCAATCATTCTTTTTGCATACAAAACCAGAGATGTAACATGTTCAGATCAAGCCTCCAACATGCCCATGTTGCGTTGTTTTCACCCTCTAATCAGTCTGTACAAACTGCGTAATATGCGTTTACAAAAATAAAACCCACAAAAACGCATTGCACGTCTTTGCACGCATGTTCTGTAGATCTGCTATTGATAGTTACGTCTTCCGATCGCTTCCGATGGCGCATTGACGTATCACGTTCTGTGCACTATGACCCCCGGGTGTGTCGCATGTTGTGACGTCACACGCTGCGTCATTTGACCATGCGTTTGACTCCCGTTTGACTCCCATTTGCTATATGTTCCTTATATCGTTATTGTCTTTTTACCATTGCTTTATTTTATCATTTCTTTCTCCTTTAGACATTCACAAATACAAGGACATTCACACACACACACACACACGCGCGCACGCACGCAGCGTTATGTCTAAACGAAAGTACACGCCTTTTTTTTGAATGAGTGTAAAAATGAGTGTATCTTAAAAACTAATTTATGTAAACAGTTCAAATCAATTCTGTATAGTTTTAAATTGTTTTATGCACGTTTTTCTCATTGACAAGTTTGAGGTTGACATTTATCCATTTTTTGTATTGAATAAAATATGTTAAAAAATGTTTTATTAAAATTGTTTTTCTTTTTGTTTATTGCACTTTTGAGATATTTATCTAGTTACTATTGATTTATTACAAACATAGCCTTCAAAATGTGAGAGTAAGGATTATTTTGATGTATGGCATATGAAAATCCTCAAAAGAATGACAGCACAGCATGCAAAAATACAAAGATATACTCTGGTGGAATTGTTCTATGGCAGGTCATAAAGGGTTAAGGAGAGGATGACCAGGGCCATGTATTGCGAGATTTTGGGGAACAACCTCCTTCCCTCAGTTAGAGCATTGAACATGGGTCGAGGCTGAGTCTTCCAACATGACAATGACCCGAAGCACACAGACAGGATAACCAAGGAGTGGCTCTGTAAGAAGCATATCAAGGTTCTGGCGTGGCCTAGCCAGTCTCCAGACCTAAACCCAATAGAGAATCTTTGGAGGGAGCTCAAACTCCGTGTTTCTCAGCGACAGCCCAGAAACCTGACTGATCTAGAGAAGATCTGTGTGGAGGAGTGGGCCAAAATCCCTCCTGCAGTGTGTGCAAACCTGGTGAAAAACTACAGGAAACGTTTGACCTCTGTAATTGCAAACAAAGGCTACTGTACCAAACATTAACATTGATTTTCTCAGGTGTTCAAATACTTATTTGCAGCTGTATCTTACAAATAAACAGTTAAAAAAATCATACATTGTGATTTCTGGATTTTTTTTTTTTAGATTATGTCTCTCACAGTGGACATGCACCTACGATGACAATTTCAGACCCCTCCATGATTTCTAAATGGGAGAACTTGCAAAATAGTTTTCAAATACTTATTTTCTTCACTGTATATATGTATGTATTTAAGAAATATTTGCATGTATGTGTAATATATATATGTATACATAATTTATGTTATATAGAAAAATAAATATCTTAAACAAATTTTTCTTAAATACATATATGTATGTGTGTAATTATATATACAAAACAATTATACACAGTGTACACACACATAATATTATGTAAACACAAACTTTTACTTTGGATGCGATTAAACGTTGCCCAACCCTAAAAAATAGATACAATGTTATACCAATATATAAATGTAAAATGTATGTAAATATGTAAATTTAAGTATAAATATAGTGTATGATAACGACAGTAAGTCTAATGTCAGATTAATGTGTTTGACGACAACAAAAATAAATAAGCGTGCAAAACCAACCTGTCAAATTACATAAAATGTCGATTCAGTTCAGCTCAAGGATCCTTTCTGCTGCTTGTTTATTACTCCTAAATTAATACAAAGGAATAAAATAATTAATGTTGGTGTGGTGCATATATTTAAAGATTATTAGAGGTTCAACTGGCAGAAATGATAAAGTACACACTGATAAAGTGAAGCATGTAAGGGGGAGTTGACTGGTTTGTAAATGCCTTCATAATTCACACTAATGATGAGTGACAGTAAAGGCGAAGTCACTGGAAGCGATAAAGACACACATGTGAAAACAGCAGCATTATGATCTTACCGAGAAACATGTCTAAGTTGAAATCAGATCAAATTCTCCAAATCTTCTTCACCTGAGCGTGTTTATGAAGAGTCGTGACGCCATCTTCTTCTGCGAGAACAGCGCGAGT